>CM051262.1:58319967-58392467 GCA_027921565.1 Artemia sinica
CTACCCATTTTCACCCCCCCCCCTAAGATGTTCAGTGCTCCATTAGTATTGTACTTATCATGGTTTAAAGCTCTCTTTCGGAATTCCCAAAATGTGTTTCTGTCAATAACTGTTGCTCTAAAAGACAAACATAAAAAACATTTATCATCACTGAGTCAGCTTTAAACTTGAATGATTCCTTCTTTTCAAAAGGCAGGGTTTTCACACCTTGTATTTATTTTCCCTTACTAGGGAGACTGGGATGAGGATTTTGAAAAGAGAGGTATACAATAATACAACAACATGATACAATGTTTATGCTTGCCGGCCTTTTCATTCCAGAAACGATTCAAAAGGTCCTTTTTTGGTGCATTATGGCCCTTTAAAAAGGCAAAACCGAGACGAATTTATAAAAAGCATGTAGATGTTACGATTGGCCTTTAAATGGTCGTTAAAACAGCTCTATACGATGTTCGAGTGCCCCGTTAGTTCTGGACAAACAATAAAAAAGTGACACACCAGCGGTCCCAGCTTTCTCCAAATTCTCGAAAAACTTTTTTTGTAATTGCCTTTTACTCTCAAAATAATATTTATAATTCCTGAATCATATTTTAGTGATAGCTGTTCTATTAAGTACTTTTTTTCAAAATATGTTTTACGTTCCGTTTTCGCTTACTAAGAAAGCTAGGAGGGAGAATATTCAAGAAGGGAGATCACAAACCTCCAGTTAAGGGTGCTGAACTATGGTAATTTTAATTGCATTTCTTCGACCCCATGCCGATTCTAATTGTCAATTCTTCATTTCGATCACCTGCTTTTTGAGGGATTTTAAGCTCTTTTTCTAAAATTCAACAAATTCTTTTTCACAATAAACTTTAACTATTAACACAAACACAAATATTAGCTACCATTTCTGAATCAGTTTTGAATGAAAAATTTCTTGTTAGATAATTTCGTTCAATAGGTGTTCTTAAACTTTCGGTTACTATGGTCCACGGTTTGCCCTTTGCTACAATGCAGCTAATACTCGGGGCTCCCACGGCGTCAATAAAGTTAATGCAGTTTTTCATGAAAGTGCCAACCAATAAGTCTTGTCCCACTCACACAAGGATTTTACCTTTTTGACTTTCATGCAATTTTTCATGGAAAGTAACTGAAATAATCATACGTGGAGCTGAAAAACAATCTTTTTAAGCATTTTTTCTTTTTGATTATTAATGAAAATATTTTTTTATGCGACCCTTATTCTTTTACCAAACAAAATATCTAAACAAGTATGCACTATTATGTATATAGACACTAATTTGTGCGTGGTTTATTTGAAAGCAATTGGTTGAACTTTCTTGTAAAAGTTAAATAAAGTTCAAGTTTTTTCCGACAGCAATAAAGTCAACAAAGTTATGCGAGGAAAACAGTTTATGTGTTGTTGTGTACAGCTTTGTGGACAGCTTTATTAACTTTATTGACGCCGTGGAAGCCACGCATTGATGCAACCATGATTACACATAATTGTACAGAAAAAAAAATTAATATATAATTTCCAATATAACTCTTCAACTAACATTTCTGTACGTGACACCTACTACCTATCCGTATCTATCCAGCAGCCATGGTGAGCGATCCTGATCAATCCTAAATATTGTCCAATTCATGTTCTAAATTTATTATTTCAATTATACTTGCAAATAGGAATCTAATTTAGGGTAACATAACATTGACATTTTTAAGGCGAATGACGGTTTAAGTAAGTAAAACCGATAAACTGACTAAGTTTTTATCCAAAATATGATTTAAACAAAAAACAAATTTCTCAAATTAGATGTGATTTCCCCAAATTTTTTTTCCTCTTTTGCATATTCCCCTAGTTGTATTACAGATAAATATTTTATCCTAATTTATAGAGCCCTTAACATTAAAGTAAAATCACAAGTGCTTACCATAGAGTAACGTCTTCTTTTACAAGCGTCAACGATCCATCCAGGGTTGCAATAGCAAATGGAAGTGCACATTTATCACTGGCGTTAGGTACATCTTGGATAAAACCGACTATTTCTGTTGAAACATTCTGATTTCTCTTCTGTGATAATCCCAAGTTGTGATAAGCTACTGATTTACCAGACAAAATCCTAAAAAATAAAACTAAAGAATATTTACTTAGTTCTAATACTACCCACTTCCCTTAAGTAGGGCATCCTCCTGTTTTCAGCTCATGCGCAAGAACAACTTGAGCCTCTTCAGCGAAAAGAAGATGTGTTTCCCCAAATTTTTACAAAACTTGAATTATTCTATGCTGTTTTCATTTTCAATTGTTACACTTACTTCTTCTAGGTGGCCATTATGAAATATTTTATAAAGAAACACATTTTTCCAGATGAGAGTAAAGAGCGACATCGACATTCAAAACGAACAGAAATAATTCCATATTTGAAGTGGACTGTCGCCACCTCAGCCTCTCCCCTCCTTACAGCGAAGTTTATGAAGCATTAAACTGAATAATAATAGTTCCACATATGAGAAGTACTGTCCCTTCCCTTTTTAGCCCTCGCTCTTTGCGCTAAAGTTCGAGCTTCTGTTCCAGTACTTCAAAAACTACTACTCAATCAAGGGAAGTTGGAATAAAATAAAGAGTATTTTTTAATAAATGCTCACCAACGGTATAGCTTATTGATAAGTATTTCCTTTAAACAGTTCTTCTATTCATATGTTTTAAAAGGCAATCGGTATATACAACAATAGTAAATGCACACTAAATACATTTGCCGCACTCATAAATAATTTTTCATAAAGCACTATACAATCTGAGCGTAACAAGTGCGGGGGTTAAGACGAATGGACAGCTCCCTTTGATACGGAATAATTTTGATTCGGTTGAGCACCATTTGAGCTCTACCGTAAAGGGTAGGGCATTGAGGGGATAGTTTCCCCCGTCATATACGGAATAATTTTAATTTATTTAAGTTTCGATGTCACTCTTTACTATAACATAAAAAAACGTGTTTTGTTATTTAACTTCTGTTCGTCTTAATATTATGATTGATGTAGTATAAACACGAAGGGAGCTTCCGGTCCAAACGCCCTTGGCTATTACAGTAAGGTTTAGCTTTTGTGTAACAATGCTTCGGAAAGAAAAAGATGACCCTCTTGATTTTTTTTTAGAAGGGCCTGAAATGCCAAAAAGATTTTTATTTTTAGGGGAGAACTTTTTGCGGAAATATTTCTTCTGGAAATACCCCCATTCCCTCTCTCTTCTGTCTTGGTCCAGATAAGAATATGGTATAATATTCATTACAAACAGTTACCTGGCCTTTGCACAAAAAAGAAGAAGAAAAAAGAAGAAAAAAAAGAGGATAAATGAGCATCTAGTCAACATAAACATACTTGCATATAAACTAACCTATGGCACTAAATTTTCAATATGAACACTTAATCTGAGGAGTCACTCAGGTCGCATCAACTTAATAATATTATGTAAATGTAGTTTTTACTTTACAATTAAAAATTTCTGCAGTAACAAAGGGCCCTTTACCCCTTAGTATCCAAATTCCACAGTTAGTCCGCATGTATTATTCCTAATGAGAGGACATTGGGGGTTGAATCCTTTTTCTAAGTAGATCGGGAGGACCTCTCACAAAAATTGGAACAAATTACCCTAAAGTTTTCTTTTTGGGCATACTCTTCCCCTCAAAACAACAACTGACCTTCCTCCCCTTTCAAGAGCTGGTTTGAAGAAATGTAGCTTTGTTTAAACGTTACTAATACTGTATATACTTTCTGCATAGTAGCCCTTTATTTCGACTATGCATATCTTTGAGGATGAATGCAGGAGCATGTGACCGTACAGCCTCTGAAACTGAGAAGAGATTCATAGCACTTTTCAATTGCATATATGAGCTTAAAACCCCATACATGCTGGACATGGACATGCTGAATATGGTCCTGGTATTTTCGTCAAGATTGCTCTCTTTTTAAGGGTGTTCCCTTTCCTTAAATTACACAAATGTTCTCTGGAGTTTAGCTTTAAATGCATGATTTAAAAATTAATAATTCTAATATATTTTGAACCAACGTAAAAACAAGTTCCTTTTGATATATTTTGTGTGATCAAAAACTACTATTTGTTATTTGAATAAGCCCCAACGACCAAATGAAAATTGGCAAAGTTTGCACACCTTGACTAACCTTGGAATTAGGAAACCTTGGAACTATTAATAAGTTTTATGATAGATGGCAAGCTTGTTGCAGAGTAGCGAATCAACACATTGCAGGTGCTCCGTATGGGTGATGCAAATGTCAAGGATCTTACAGGCCAGGCAATGGGAAAACAAACGATCCTTACTAGAGACTGAAGTGCATTTTTGGTATCAAAGCTTAGATTGTAGGAAAAATGAAGGACTAAATGAAAAGCTTACTCAATTGGAGCCCTATCTGTGGTATCACCCTTTTGACCAAGCTTTAGTCTAATAAATGTTCCACCTGGATGGGAAACCAACAGAGTAGGTGTGCCATCTGCCATTAAACTCCTAGTAATGTTGCCAATTTGACTAGTAAACTCCCACTTGTTGAGTGCTACAAGCTTTCCGTTCGGCTGGATTGGCATTGTGAATCTCCTAGATGGCATTTCTGTATTTGACCATTTATAAGATCTAACGACTCGGTCTGTAAGAGCTGAAAAAAAAAAATTCAAATTTTCAGCTCTCTTAAAATTTTAGGTACCCCTGGGGCAAGAGGGTCAAAAATAGAATATACAACGGTTCAGTTATTTAATAGCAAAGATGCACAACTAGTTTTGACTTGTTATGATAAATATAAGAATCAATACTATGATAAATACGCATGTAGGATATTCTGTTAAATAGTAGGCTAATATTAATTTTGGTTTCTTGAAGAATACCAATGGTATGCTAACGTAGAGACCCAAATTCAAAATATTTGTGGCTTCCTATGTCATTTTGTGGAACAAGCAGTAAAATAAGGTCAAATATTAGTTCACCAAAGCATCTAAGAAATTAAGAACTGAAATATTATTCTTCTTAAGAGCTTTCCAAATCCATGTGACCAAAAATGAACGGATAAGAAATTTGACCGCTCTGTGTCGAGGGCCAACGCTCTATCTAAGACAGTCTTGGGATTACCTGAGGGGGCAAGCTTCAAAATATCACTAAAAAGCACAATAAAAGGCTTAAACTTCTTTTCTGTAGAGTAAGAAGACAGTCTTCTTACACTGACTACAAATACATGCCACATTAAGTGTAGGACTACATTAATCTACCCAAAAATACTCTTTTTTCAAAAATATTTCTAATTAAGATTTTTTTTTGTAATTGGCAATGAAACATAACAAAAATTACAAATCTGTCCATAGTCAGCAGAAAAATTATAGAACGATGTATTCATCTTTTTTTAAACAGACTCTTTGGAAGCAAGACATAGTACAAGACCTAACTTGTAGAAAGATATATAATAAAAATTACATAGCCCATGTGGAATCTGCAGAAAAATTAGATATTGATGAATTCTTTATTGAATAAATTAATTACAATCAATAAAATATAATTTTATTTTTAAATTATAAAACATAATTATAAAGTTTATTTATTTTAAAAAATTAAAACAAAATATTTTAAGTAAAATTCAAAACTTGAGAGCCCCTAGCTTGCAGGAAAATTTATACTAAACCTCCAAATTTGAACTTCATTTATTTTTTTTGATCAGATTAAAAATATAAAATAAGGATTCTTTTGTGTAGAAGAAAAAAGGGTATTTCTTTTTTTGGAATAGATATTTGTGCAAAGAATGGGGAAAACGCTAAAGCTTTTTTTGGAGTAAAAAGTCTTTTTTGAAAAGAGCTCCTCTCTTTTATTTCACATTGCTCAGCCTTCAGTATCAAAAAAGAAAAATAACAAATGCTGGTCTTTGTAACTGGTTGGTCCAAGCCTATAAAAGTTACATATAAGAGTTGATAGAATAAGGGTCAAGAGGTTAAAGGTGAAAAAAACTCAAGTGAGAGTGCAGAACAGTAGAATTTTACTACTACTACTACTAGGAACTGACTGCAAGACCAAGCCACCCAAAGCCAATGCAGCTATACACCCTCCTCCATCCCAATCTATTCAAAGCCTTTCTCTTTACACTCTCCCAACAAGAACCAATTTCCCATAAATCTTTCCTTATGACATCTCCCACCCCATTTGAGGAACATCCTGCTTTCGGTTTGGCCCTAGATTGTTGGCGACAAGTTCGATCTTTGGCAATCTGTCGTCCTAAATCCACAGAACGTGTCCTAGTCATCTCAACCTTTCTATAATTATAGACCTTGGAACCAGGATTGAACCATATTTTTCGTACAGTTTACTGTTTGAAATACGGTTAGTGAGATAGGTACCTTACTCAAAACAATTCAAAAATATAGATTTTTGATAATTTAGAAATTGTGTGTGCTCTGCGAAGGAAACTTTCAGGAATGAGTATCCGTATCCATGCCGAATCAGGGTCGAGAAAAACGTTCTCAAGGTCCAATTTCGACCTTTTCCTACTTGTAATGCTCTTCCACAAGAATTTGATAAAGCCTCGTGCTTTAACTTCGAATTTGTTTGGTTAGAACCTGCTTTCCTTAGGCTGTAGGCATTGGCAAGTTCTAGGGATTCTAAGCCGATTCGTTTTTCTTTGTTTTCGAGCCAGGACCTTCTATCAAGAGATCTTTCAAACTTTAAAAATGTGGAAGGAGCTACAGTAGAAGCTGAAAAAAACCTTATCCCAGATTTTGGCTGTAAATCCGAAACAGAAGTTTAACTTACCTATCACAGAACATTCAAAGTTAGAAAAAAATCAGATTTCTGACTACGAGGTGGTGGTATTTGGAAAAAAAACCCTCAATATAGACCCTATTATGACATGCTTAAAGGAATCAAACTTCTTTTTTATTCTTCATTTTGAAACCAACGGTGGCGTAGACAGGCGTTTTAGAAACACAAGTAAATATGATACAATGAACCTTAAGAAGGTGGATCGAAAGGTGTTACTTGGAGGGACACGGAGAGGGGTCAGAAAACTAAAATTAGCAGCCTAGGTCTATATTTTTATGCTATACTTTTTCAATTTTATAAAAATTTGCGTAATTTAAGAAAAAGAGAGATATACCTCCTAAGGGGATGCAATCTAGATAAAAATTGCAATACCGAACCGTTAGTGGTGACGAACTGTAAGTAAGGAGCGACCCGGCTCAATAGTAACCGAAACTCTAAAAACACGAAATTTTGATACCAATACATACATCAAAGGAATCGGATTTTTATGCTGATTTCAAATATATAAGTTTCAACAAGTTTAGTCTTATCCAGTCTTACCGAAAGTAACGCGCCTGAGAAAATTTGCCTTATTTTCGAAAAAAAGGGGAAAACACCCCCTAAAAGTCAAAGAACCTTAATGAAAATCACACCTTCAGATTCAGCGTATCAGAGAACCCTACTGTACAGGGTTCAAGCTCCTATCGGCACAAATGTGGAATTTTGTATTTTTTTGCCAGAAGAAAGATCACGGATGCGTCTTTATTTTTTTTTTTTTTTTCGTTTTTTTTCCCCAGGGGTGATCGTACCGACCCAGTGGTCCTAGAATATCGCGGGAGGGCTCATTCGAACGGAAATTAAAAGTTCTAGTACCCTTTTTAAGTCACCAAAAAAATGGAGGGCAACTAGGCCCCCCACGCTCATTTTTTCCCAGTCACCCAATCAAAATTTTGAGATAGCCATTTTCTTCAGCATGGTCGAAAAATATAATAACTATATCTTTGAGGATGGCTTAATCCCCCACAGTCCCTGGGGGAAGGGCTGCAAGTTATGGACTTTGCCCAACGTTTACACATAGTAGGCTATTGGTTATTGGGAAGTATACAGACGTTTTCAGGGGGGAATTGTTCCTGGTAGTGGGGGGGGGGATCGGGGGTTACGTGGGAGGATCTTTCCATGGAGGAAGTTTTCATGGGGGAAGGAACATTGCTATGAAGGTGGCGCTGGCTTTCCCAGCACTATTTAAAAAACGATCAGAAATTAAATAAAAAAAAAACAAGTTTTCAACTGAAAACTGTTCAACATCGAAACTTAAAACGAACAGAAAACTATTACATATATGATTGGGTCCGCCCCCTAGTCAATACCTCGCTCTTTACGCTAATTGTTTTTAGTACTTTCATAAGAGCTATTTATTCCAATTAACGGCCTTTGTGATTAAGGGGTCATTCTTAAAGAATAAATTTCGTTTTAATTATTCAGATCCGGTGAGCCAAAATCAAAACCTGCATTAATTAAAAAAACGTTTAGAAATTAAATAAAAAAATAAGTATTTTTTAACTGAAAGTAAGGAGCGACATTAAAACATAAAACGAACCGAAATTATTCCGTATATGAAAGGGGTTGTCCCCTCATCGACGCCCCGCTCTTTACGCTAAAGCTTGACTCTTCCTCACAACTCTATTTTTTATAACAATAAAAATCTTTAGCGTAAAGAGCGAGGCGTTTAGGAGGGGACAGCCCCTTTCATATATGGAATAATTCCTGTTCGTTTTGAGTTTTAATGTCAAACCTTACTTTCAGTTTAAAAACACTCGTTTTTTTTATTTAATTATATTCAGCATGGCCAGGAGCCCCATTGTTAAGGCTTCAAGTTCCCATGTGCAAACGAATAAAATTTTACATGTTTTCCAAGAAATTTTGATAACAAGTACGTGTTTATTCCTTTCACAAGTTCTTAGTATTTTTTTTTTTCAAGGGGCGATTATGTGTAAGCAGTAGTCATGGTACAGGAGAAGGCTATAATAGTATAGCCTGTACAGTATAAGAAGAAGGCGATTTTGAACGGAAGTTAAAAGTTTTAGTGCATTTTTTCAGCAGCAAAAGAAATCGTGGCGGAGGAAAGTGCTGGATGTAAAATTTTAATGTCTTAACTGCATCTTGCAAAATTAGCAAATATTTGCTGAAAACTATGGAAGATAATAAAAGGGCCATTAAAAAAACGGGGCAAAGTAAAACAAGGTAGGCTTCTGTAATGAAAGATGATAAGAGAAAATTTACAAACATTATCAGATCCAACTAAGGATCTCGGCTAAAATCATGCTTCTTCGATCTCTGTATCCCCACCCCTTAACTGATACCTCAACCAAGTCCTATATGTAAGAACATTCGAAGTATTCTATAATTAAAACCCCTGTATTTCAATTGTAATGTCACCTTGCCAGCTTGGGTAGAACTGGAATGTGCAGTCAATAACAAAAAGAAAGTATTTCTATGCTTTGAGATCCTAAGGAAGCTTAGTTTTGGAGTGGTCTAGACTGCTGTCTTACTAAGAGTGATATAAGAGGAATTTGGTATCTTCATACTTATAGTACATTTTGTTCATGAAGGACTGTTGCATTCGAGAAGACACCCACTTTCCACCCCCTTGTGTCAATCTCAGAACGCCACCAGTGCCGAAAGGTACCGCCACGCTTGGTAGAATTCCCATAACGCTTGGCACGTGCCACCAGGCGTAAGTTATTTTTGAAAGTGGGTGCCTTTTCGGTCAAACTGCGTTATTTTGAGTAAAAAGGTACCCAGCAAAATTCCAGTTTTTGAGAAAAAGTACATCTAAGAAATTTGAACTGAATTTGTTTTAAAGAACTGGCTAACAGTAGGTTATAAGACAATTCCGATCATTATTGATTTCATTAGATATCTAGGTTCCATTTTGCATGCCTTGCGTTCCATGGCGTCTTTCCAAGGTATTTTTGAAGACCAACGAACTCTATAGAGGCCATGGCCAACGAACTCTATGGACGGCCAACGAACTCCATAAAGGCCAGGCAGCATTGAGAAATCAGTGACAGCTACCAAAGGCCAGGTGCTCGTGAATGTCATTGCCTTGACTGGTGCAATGGCCTTTACCTGAGGATGGGTGCGGTCGATTCCTTTGGCCATGAGTTTGGATATAAATAACCTGATAGAGAGTTAATATGACAGTTCCACAAAGACATTTGACTAACTTACATTGATTAAAGTTCGAAAAACCTTCTATTATTAAAAATGATTGGTTTTACACTATTGCAACTTGAAGGAGTTGACAATAATGACATGAAGACGAGAATCCCCAATGTAGCAATGGAAATGGCAAAGGATTTTCGGCTAAAATTTGAGTGGGATGATGTGTTTGTAGATATGTTATATCTTTGAGTAAATTTAAGTTGGAAGAGCAATTATGATTTGCAGCTAAAGTGAACATTATGAATATATCCAGACTACAACTTGGATTGAATGCGATCATGAAGCATTTTGAGGACAATGGACTGGGACATTTTGTGAAAAAAGAGTGAAATTGTATTATTTTATTATTACATTTCTGACAATAAAAATGTTATAAAGATTTTTTTTCTGTTTAGATATTTTTAGTTGATCGTTTACTCCTCCTCCTCCCTAGGAACCAATAGGCGGTGAGAATGTGCTCAAAAATAGAAGAACAAATCTTTTTTTCTATGAGTTACTGTATAATTGATAGTGAGAGTGTCAAGAACAAAAAAAATGGATGGATTTGAGAAAAAAATCTTGCGGAATCTTGTGACTTTGGAAATATATTTGAATCTAAATGATCAGTTTCAAAAGTTATCAGTGCAAACAAAATATTCCTTCAAAGAATGCTTGACAATATCACGAAAAATGAATTTCCATCTTTGAATTATTGTATGAACCTTTTACGTTGTGAGTCAAATGCATTCACTCAATTTATTGACATACTAATCGAAAAAAAAATCAAAATTATATTGTGGATTTTCTATTGAACACTACCTAAACAGTCCAAGTTGATTCAAAAGTCTATCCGAATGATTTTCATAAGACCAAGAAATAAATGGACAAAAAAAGTCCAAGCATGTTTTTAGTAATTTAGAAGTAAGACACCTCTCTCTCTCTCTAGAAGTAAAAAGAACATTACTTTTTGATCGCAAGTTAGTTTCTATTTGGCAGTGCGACAGTCAACAGTAAAAATATGCACAACACCTACCCACTATGTTTGCATACATTGGGTAGTTGGTCTTACTGTGAGAATTGCACTGTCGCAGATGAATATAATGAAAAGTGTAGATTGTACAATCCAGGCAAATTGCATCGAGGATATGCAGTTGCTATTAAGGATTGTAATTCATGTCTTGAAGAAGTTTGCGATTCTCAAGTTAGACGTTTCTTATGCTCAAACTGTCACTATGATAAATGTGATCAGCGAGAAAATATTTATCTAGGTATGATAAGAAAAAACCCTCAACAAACATAGTCTATTCCTAAGAGACTGGTATCGTCGTGGATTTAAATTGTTTTGGGAAGAAGAATTTGGTCCACGTTTCAATTGTCAAAACAACAAGAGAGTATGGTTTCTACGTCATCGTTGTGAAGACAATGGTAGTTATGATTATAAACCTACAGATTTTTATTTGGCTGTTACAGAGTGTTTCTTCATTTGAGAATTTTGTTTGTGACATTACATCGAATAAATAAATTGAAACCCGTAAATTTTACAATATGAATGGAAAAAGTATCATTGACTTCAGAAAGAGATATGGTAAGAGTGAAAACTACATTGTATTGTACTAAATGCGATCCTGACTTTTCCCAACATGACCAATACAAGGTGAATGCATGTGATCTACCGCCACTAGTCGTTGCCGCCGACGACGATGAATACCTACATGAAGAAGAAAAAATCTGCAGAAAACGAAAAACTTTTTTTGTATATATATGTTTTATTAATAAACGAATTTACAAACATTATGAGAATATTTTATTCTTAGAGGACTGAAATCGATATTATACAAATGGGAGAGGGTATTTTCCACAATGAAATCATTCAGACGAGGATTCTCCACGTAAATTCTAATAAATTCCTTGTAGGTATATCCAAGACATAGGAAAACAAAATATAATAGTGCATGGAAGGCACAGTTTTTAGTCGTTAAATCCTGCACCCTCTTCTGGTTTTGAATAATAGTTTTCCCCTTGCTTTCAATATAGGTGCTGATATGAGGGGTGTAGAATGTATATGGCAAGCCAAGAGGATCGAAAAATTTAATATTTTTCCTAGTTCAAAATATGCATAGCCAGTGACCAGTACTTCTTATATTCGACGGACTACTCTTAACAATGATAATGGTATGGTTATCGCTTTGAATTTTTGCAAAGAAATCCGAACGTATACATTAGGTAGGTATTTGGACATGAACGAGTCCAAGTTAAAAACATCAATTATTTGATTTGTGTTCTTGGTGCCAAGTCTAGTAGAACACTACCGTCGGGGGTGATCTCCCAATAGGTTTCAAATTTACTCAGCGATATTAAGGTGATACTTTCAGTCAAAGCGTCGGCAAATGTGCAATCCAAGCGTATATTCCCGCTTCTAACAACACTCATATCTTGAGTGCCTGACAAATACAAAACAATTACACCATAATTTTTTTTAAAACATTGAATGGGTTATTCCATTTTCAAATAGATGTGAATCGTCATCTAGTGATTGCATAGTCAGTTCATACAGAGTTCTGTAAGGTTTGGTTTTTTTAGCTTTGTAACATCTTTTTCTTTGTGACATTTTATTTTTAGCTTAGATGTTTTTTTTCTTTGTGAATCATTTTAAGACGTGAAAAAAAGGTTTGAAAAAAATTCAGTTCAAAAAAAAAATTCTCTGTGACTTCTTTTTAACTTAAAAGGGATTTTTTTTCTTGGAAACGTTGTTTTTAGCTTGGAGACGTTTTTGTTTTCTTTCGGACGTTTTTTTGCTTTGTGGCGTTTTTTGTGACATTTTTTTGGCTTAGACGCTTTTTTTCTTTGCGAATCATTTTAAAACGTGAAAAAAAACTTTGAAAAAACTTCAGTTCAAAAAAATAAAATTAAGATGTTAAGAATAAAAAAAAGTGATTCGCCTCAAGGGCTAAGCTCGCAAACCGTTCAAAGGCAGTGTTTATGCATTTTTTAGTTTTGATATTGTTCTTTACTGTCCCCAGAAGGTCTAGGTTCAAAAATATTTCACGATTAAAAGGTTCAAGAAAAACTGGTAGGGAGAGGAGTTTTTGAAAACTAAAGATGTCACATCATATACGAACACATACAATTCAATGGCATAGCAAATGCTTGAAACCTATTGCTTAGAATGTATTTCTAAGAAAATAATAATATCATTGACATGTTGGTTGAGATGGCTACAGCATCATTCTTTTACCGTAGGAAATCTCAGGCCTCACATTCGACTCCTACATCAGACAAATAATTCATGAATTCAGTGGGCACGGCACGGTCAGACCTATTTATAGCTTACTACTGATTTCATTTAATTGTTGATATCCAAGGGTTTCTGTCAATAAAAAAATTAAAATGTTCAGTATCAAAAATAAGTAAGATTCGCTTCAAGGGCTAAGCTCGCAAACCATTCGAAGGCAATACTTATGCACTTTTTAGTTTTGATATCGCTCTTTACCGTCCCCTGAAGGTCCAAATTCAAAAACATTTCACGAATTGAATTAAAAAGTTCAAGAATAACTAGTAAGGAGTCGAGTTTTTTTTAACTAAAGATAATAGATGATATACAATTACCTGCAATTTGGCAACTAAAAGGATTGCAAATGTGTTTCGATAAATCAACCCCTTCCACTAAGCATATGACAAAAAACAAAGATCACTAACCTGTTCCTGGTACATAAGAATCCATATCGTAAATTCTCTTGCTAGACATAACTGTTTGCAATTCAATCACTATTCCAATGTTTTTTTCTAACTTAAATCAATGTAAATTAGTCTAATGTCTTTGTGGAACTGTCATATTAACTCTCTATCAAGTTATTTATATCCAAACTCATGGCCAAAGAAATCAACCGCACCCATCCTCAGGTAAAGGCCATTGCACTAGTCCAGGCAATGACCTTGACGAGCACCTGGCCGTTGGTAGAGGTAATTGATTTCTCAATGCTGCCTGGACTTCATCGAGTTCGTTGGCCCTGGCCTCATAAGAGTTCGTTGGTCTTCAAAAGTACCTTGGAAAGACGCCAAGGAACGTCAGGTATGCAAAATGGAACCTAGATATCTACTGATTTCTCATACAATAATATATCTTAAACCTAGTTGCGCTTATTTTTAATTAAATAAAAAAACAAGTTTTTTCAAATGAAAGTAGGGAGCAACATTAAAACTTGAAACGAATAGAAATTATTCCGTACATGAAAGGAACTGCCTCCCCTCAATACCCCGCTGTTTACGCTAAATTTTGAGTTTTTGTCACAATTCTTTAAGAACGACTCCTGAAACATAAAGGACGTTTAATTAAAATAAGAAGCCTTTTAAACAAGTAATTTTTTTATCTAATGTATGATCGTTTTTCAAATAATGCTAGGAAATTCCTTTCACCCCGTTTAAAATTTCTCCTGAAAAATTCCCCAAGGAAACTCTCCTACCCTATGAAAATCCCCCCACCCAAACAAGTAAAAATCCATATATTTCCTAATAACAAATACTATATGTGAGTAATGGGCAAATCGGGTTGCTTAGTGCTTACAGCAATTTCATCAGGGACTGTGGGAGGGTGGCACGCCATTCCTAAAGGCAGAGTTATCGGACCTTTCCACTATGCTGACTCATATGACTATCTAGAAACTTTGATCAGACGACTTTGGGGGGGGGAGGAGATGAGAGGGGGGTTAAATGCCCTCCAATCCTTTTGGTCTCTTAAAAGAATACTAGAACTTTTTATTTCTGATCAAATGAGCCCTCTCCTGATCTCCTAGGATTACTGGTTCGATAAGATCACCCGTGAAAAAAAGATAATAACAAACAAACAAATAAACACGCATTTGTGATCGTTCTTCTGGCCAAAAATGCAAAATTCCACATTTTTCCATATAGGAGCTTGAAACCTCTATAGTAGGGTTCTTTGATGCACTGAATCTGATGGTATAATTTTCATTGAGATTCCTTGACTTTTCAGGGTGCTTTCTCCCTTTCCAAAAACTAGGCAAATATCCTCACGCCCGTAACTTCTGATAGATTAAATTTAACTTGATGAACTTACAAGATTTTAATAAGTCCCATGCTTTCACATAAACTCCCTAATTATTACGCTTAGAAAATAAAATCAAATGAGAAATTGAGTCGAACGCTTTTTGAATGTCCAGGATCAGGCTTGCAGGAATTTCTCCTTTGTCAAGAAAATCGCTCACAAACTGGTTAATAATGATCATAGGATGCTCAGTCCCATGTCCCTTTCGAAAACCAAATTGAAGCTTTGAAAACAATTCTGATTTTTCAAAAAAAAATGTACATCCGATTATACAACACTTTCTACAATTTTAGAAAACGCAGACAGTATTTAAATTGGGCGGTAATTAGACAGATTATTGCGGTCATCCCCTTTATGTAGAGTAATAACTTTTGAAACCTTAAAAGGAGTGGAAAAAACTCCAGTCTGAAATATTAAATTTACTATATGTGTAAATACAGTTATAATATAAGGCATAACTACTTTCACAAAGTTAGGAAGAAGAATTGTCTTCAGAATTGTCACGTTTCATAAGCGTAACAATGTTCATCATCTCGGATTCCGTGACTGGAAACAGGAACATTGATTTGTCTAAAGGCGGTGGTAGGTAAAGTAAAAAGATTAAGTATGACGGCACTAGACCCTTAAGGTCCAAACCGGCGGTGCTGATCTCCGCTTCGTCGCCCTTCAGCCCATTTAGAGCTGGGTCGACTCTGGCTAAGCTTACAGAGTCACACCACTGACCCATGTCCCAAACGAAATAACTGGCCACGCCAGGGATCGAATCCGTGCCCCTTGGACAAAGAATCCTCAACCCAGTGCACTTCCACTTAGCCAGGACGGACCTGATAAAACAGGTCCCGTTTTGGTACCTTGGGGTATTCCACAGAAAACCTCAAGAAAAACCGATTGTACCCCATCAGCACTAACACACTGTTGCCGTCCGTGTAAAAAACTATAAACTATCTGAATTAAAAAAGGTCTAAAATCTGTCATTGACTCAAGAATATCCGGATGGCTTGATTTGTCGAAAGCCTTTTCTAAGTCTGCTTGCAATATTTCTACAAATGCATCTTTATTTTCTAGATGCTCCAGGGCTTCTTCCACAATTTTGATGAGATAATGTACTGTGCTAGATTCTTTGATAAATCCATACTGATAGGGATCTATTTTATCACAGAAATCTTCTAGTAACCATTTCTTTAGAAAATGTTCGAAAACTTTAGATACAATAGGGATCAAAGATATAGGTCGTAGGTCACTCACCCCTTTTGGATTCGAAACTTTAGGTATTGGCGTTACAACTGCTTTTCTTAAATTATCCGGAAAGGTACCACTCAAAATACATTGGTATTTTGCCCCTTTAGCGAATAGCTCTTTTCCAGACTCAGTCAGAGGCCGGCTTAAAAAAATTTGCTTGGTTCCTGTTCTCTTTTCCTCCCTGGGACACCAGTGCGCAGAGAAGTGTGTACTTTTACCAAGACTCGGCAACGTCACTGGATCACTATAGAAATCGGAAATATCTGTGAAGATGAGATCAATGACGGACTCTGTGAAAAATCTGTGAAAAAAGGCAGTCAGAGGTTCAACTAGAAAGTCTGTGTTTTCTTTGTACAGAGTGGCTGGAATGTCTCCAGGGTAAGTTGCCTTATTGGGGTCAAGTCTCTCAAGAACCTTTGCAACTTCAAGAGGGAAAATCACAAGTATTTCAGATGAAACAGCCAAGGGGGGAACACTAGAAATTGGTAGATTGCTTCTGCAAATACTAGCAAAATACTTATTAATATCGTTTGCGTCGAGCTTATTCCCAGATTCGTCGTGTACGCTTACACTTTGCCTTACAGAGGAGCCAGTGAGAAGCCGTATTCCTTTATAGTAACCGGCTGGGTTTGTGGTCATGAGCTTGTTCATTTTTGAAGCGTAGGACTTCTCAGCCAATGTACATTCACAGACCGCTTGATTTCTCAGCTTGGAAGCTTCCCCTATCTTCCCCTTTTTATGGAGCCTGTTGCGTTTGCGTATCAGCCCTTTCAGGCGCGATTTAACCCAGGGCAAGTCAGCTGAGTTTACTATGACTGTCTTCTCTGGAAAATATACATCATAAGCTATCCGTATTTCAGTGGAAACTATTCTATGCATGTCGTTGACATTACAGTTTTCGTACAAACTTTTCCAGTTTTTTGAAATAGCCCCTTTAGCGAATAGCTCTTTTCCAGACTCAGTCAGAGGCCGGCTTAAAAAAATTTGCTTGGTTCCTGTTCTCTTTTCCTCCCTGGGACACCAGTGCGCAGAGAAGTGTGTACTTTTACCAAGACTCGGCAACGTCACTGGATCACTATAGAAATCGGAAATATCTGTGAAGATGAGATCAATGACGGACTTTTGAGTTGTCTTTTCACGAACAACTTGCTTCAAGCTTAGCGATCGCTCAATCCTTCAATCCTGACCTGATCTGCATTTTCTTCAATCTTATCTAAAAACTGTTCATATATATCCGAAAATTCCGGGACTGACGCAAAGGGGCGGCCGACATATTAGCCTACAGAACAAATAATTTTTTTTGTACTTTTTTTGGTAACATTTGGTAATTTATTTGGAAACATTTAGTCATATGAACACTATCAACCACTAAGTCAAGTGTGTTTTCAAAAAAGATTTTTATCATGGTTTACGGACGGTAAACCATGAATGATTACGTTTAATTGTCTCTCTTTAACTTCAAAGTCCAGTCACTTTTCTTCAAGCTCATTATTGCGAGCCTTTTGAAGAATAGAATCCTTCTCAAGAGATGCAATTTTACTCCTGTGCGAGGAGGAGTGGGTTTTCAGCTCCGTAATCTCAGCATTCATAGTCAAATTTCTTTGAAATTTCAGACTGGGACCAGAGGATTGATTCCAGATTTAAATTCAGACTTTCTGTAAAGGTATCAAAACTTACTTGTATCACAGCCGACATCATTCGTTACAATAAATAATTGCGCTGATCCACCTTCATTAAATTAGAACGTCATTTGGTTCTTTTCTCTCTTAGTCAGTTAAAAACAGTGTTTTCTATCACAACTAAATTTTCTTTATGTCAGATGACGCTAAAACGGAAAATTGTAAGATTTCCGGTTTAACCAAGGAAACTGGCTCCAGAAACGCAGCTTCAAACTACTGCACAGTCTATTGAAGATGTTTAAAAATTTAGGAACCTTCTTTCTGTCACCCACAACTTATTTCTGGTATATTTAAAATCCCTAAGGATTTCTTGATATTTTTAAGTGTTCACACTTAGATAGATGGGGGATTACTGATAATCCATAGAGGCTTTCTTATAATCCATAGGTCACTTATGTAGTATCTACTTGATTTCCAGCTAGGTACCGACGAAGACCAAAAAAGCCAGGTAAACAGTAAGGAATACCATTTGCAGTTATCTCACAGAATCGACTACCAAAAACTTCCATACTGATATTTTGTTAGAAGAACTCTTATGCCAAAGGTGCCATATAGACTGTGATCACTGTTATGTACTAGTTTTCAGAAGTAATTAATACATTGTAAAAACAATAACAAATGCGCCATTCATCACTTAATGCTAGATAGCAACTAAATTAGATTTCTTGCTCGCTCCCTTTAGGAATTGCTTTTAAAAAAAAAGCATCTTCAAACATGTTCCACTTTGGGTATACATAGCTCCATCATCCAAAAACAGTCGCTCAACAGGTTCATACGATGAAATTATGCAGTTAAATTTTCCGAAGACTTTCATTGCTCTTGGGTAGTCTTCTAGGATGGCTAGTTCTTTTTACCTATCAGCCACTTTTGAAAGAACCTCCACCTTCACAGTATTTTTAGAGCGTTAACGATTCTCTGAATTGTTTGCGGTAGTTTTGTCGTCACTATAGTCAAAGTAATATTCACTAGAAAAGTAGCTAGCTGTAAAGATTACACTCACCTTGAGGTGTTCGTGAAAATTTGTCGTGGCATTGATGCGGCCCTTTGGCACCTTATTTAGACAATTTTTACACACAGCTGAAATGACCCTATCTATTTTTATTTTTCTTTTAATGTAAAAAAAGAACAACAGTGCATCATACGCAGCGCAATAGCGCTGCCTAAGTAAAGAACGATGTTGGCACAATGCATTATTTTTTTTTCTTGGTCTTAGACCAGGGCACTTCGTATCGAAGGAATTTTCGTAGAAACTTCAAAAAGGGCTAATTCGATTGGAAATTGGAGTGGCTTGTGCCCTTTTTAATATTCGAAAGTGATTAGAAGGCAACTAACACCTCTTCCACGCCCGCCGTTTCCCCAAACACATCCAATAAAAATTTTGAGATGGCCATTTTGTTCAGCGTAGTTGATTTCAAGATAGAAATTATGTTTTTGAAGAGGACCCTCCCCCATATCCCTCAAGGCAAGGGTTGTAAGTTATGCCCTGGGTGTATATAAGGTTTTTATAGAAAGCGTTGTCGTAGAAACTTCAAAAAGGGCTCATTCGATTGGAAATGGCTAATTTCCTGTAACAGTTTAATAGTAGTAAGTGATTGGAAGGCAACAAACACCCCTTCAACGCCCACAATTTCCCCAAACACATCCAATCAACATTTTCAGATAGCTATTTTATTCAACGCAGTTGAAAGTTCTGGAAATTATATCATTGAGCAGGACACTCCCCCCCACAGTCTTCAGGGCAAGGGTTATAAGTTTTGCCCTGAGGGGCATATAAGGCTTTTATTGAAAGCATTGTCCTAGAAACTTGAAAAAGGGCTCATTCGATTGGAAATTCAAAGGGCTAGTGCCCTTTTTAATCGTCGAAAGTGATTTGAGGAAAACTAACACCCCTCTCACACCCACCTTTTCCCCAAACACATCCAGTCAAAATTTTCAGATAGCCATTTTGTTCAACGTTGTTGAAAGTTTTGGAAATTAGGTCTTTAAGGATGACAACCCCCCATAGCCTTCAGGGCAAGGGTTGTAAATTATACCCTGGGGGCATATAAGGTTTTTTATAGAAAGCGAGTTGTAGCAACTCCCCCCCCCCCCCACAGTCTTCAGGGCAAGGGTTATAAGTTTTGCCCTGGGGGGCATATAAGGCCCCCCAGCAGTCTTCAGGGCAAGGGTTATAAGTTTTGCCCTTGGGGGCATAGAAGGCCCCCCCCCACAGTCTTCAGGGCAAGGGTTATAAGTTTTGCCCTGGGGGGTATATAAGGCTTTTATTGAAAGCATTGTCCTAGAAAGTTGAAAAAGGGCTCATTCGATTAGAAATTCAAAGGGCTAGTGCCCTTTTTAATGGTCGAAAGTGCTTTGAGGGCAACTAACCCCCCTCTCACACCCACCTTTTCCCCAAACACATCCAGTCAAAATTTTTAGATAGCCATTTTGTTCAACGCAGTTGAAAGTTCTGGAAATTATATTATTGAGCAGGACACCCCCCCCCACAGTCTTCAGGGCAAGGGTTATAAAATTTGCCCTGGGGGCATATAAGGCTTTTATTGAAAGTATTGTCCTAGAAACTTGAAAAAGGGCTCATTCGATTCGAAATTCAAAGGGCTAGTGCCCTTTTTAATGGTCGAAAGTGATTTGAGGGAAACTAATCCCCCTCTCACACCCTTCTTTTCCCCAAACACATCCAGTCAAAATTTTTAGATATATCAATTTTGTTCAACGTTGTTGAAAGTTTTGGAAATTAGGTCTTTAAGGATGACAACCCCCCATAGCCCTCAGGGCAAGGGTTGTAAGTTATGCCCTGGGGGCATATAAGGTTTTTTATAGAAAGCGAGTTGTAGCAACTCCTCCCCACAGTCTTCAGGGCAAGGGTTATAAGTTTTGCCCTGGGGCATATAAGGCCTCCCCACAGTCTTCAGGGCAAGAGTTATAAGTTTTGCCCTGGGGGCATATAAGGCATTTATCGAAAGCATTGTCCTAGAAGCTTGAAAAAGGGCTCATTCGATTGGAAATTCAAAGGGCTAATGCCCTTTTTAATGGTCGAAAGTAATTTGAGGGTAACTAACCCCCCTCTCACACCCACCTTTTCCCCAAACACATCCAGTCAAAATTTTTAGATAGCCATTTTGTTCAATGTAGTTGAAAGTTCTGGAAATTAGGTCTTTGAGGATGATAACCCCCTCAGAGCCCTCAGGACAAGAGTTGTAAGTTATGCCCTGGGGGCATATAAGGTTCTTATATAAACTTTTGTCGTAGAAACTTCAAAAAGGGCTCATTTGATTGGAAATTAAAAGGGCTAGTGCCTTTTTAATAGTCAAAAGTGAATGGAGAGCAACTAACCCCCCTCTCACGCCCACCATTTCCCCAAACACATTCAATCAAAGTTTAGAGATAGTCATTTTGTTCAACGTAGTTGAAATTTCTGGAAAAAATGTATTGAATGAAACCCCCCCCCCCAGAGCCCCCAGGGCAAACGTTTTAAATTATGCCCTGGGGGCATATAAGGTTTTTATAGATAGCGTTGTCGAAGAAACTTCAAAAGGGGCTCATTCAATTGGAAATTGAGAAGGCTAGTGCCTTTTTTAATAGTCGAAAGTGATTGGAGGGTAACTACCCCCCCTCTCATACCCACCATTTCCCCAAACACACCCAATCAAAAATTTCAGATAGCCATTTTGTTCAACATAGTTGAAAGTTCTGGAAATTAGAACTGGAATCGGAGGACGAATACCAACCCCCCTTCACGCCCATCATTTCCCCAAACACTTCCGATCAACGTTTTGATATAGCCATTTTGTTGAAGGTAGTTGAAGGGTCCAAAAATTACGTCTTTGAGTATGACGACCCCCCCCCCCAAATTTCAGTGCTAAGACTGTCAGTTATGCCCTGGGGTCATAAAAGGTTTTTTATAAGAAGCGTTGTCGTAAAAACTTCAAAAAGGGATCATTTTTTTGGAAATTGAGAGGCCTATTGTCCTTTTTAATAGTCGAAAGTAAACGGAGGGAGAATCCCCCCAAGCCCATCATTTCCAAGAACATTTCCGATCAACATTTTGATATATTTACGTTGTTCAACGTAGTCGAAAGGTCTAAAAATTTAAGGATGACCACCCCTCCCCGATAGTCCCCAGGACAAGGGTCTTAAGTTATGCCCTGGGGGCATATAAGGTTTTTATATAAAGTTTTTTCGTAGAAGCTTCAAAAAGGGCTCATTCGATTGGAAATTGAGAGGACTAGTGCATTTTCTATTAGTCGAAAGTGATCTGAGGGCAAATGCTCCCCCCCCACACCTATCGTTTCCCCAAACCCTTTCAATCAAAATTTGAAATAGCTATTTTGTTCAATGTATTATTCCTTCACTCGTAAAATGAGCTGAAGAAATCAAAAATTAAACACTACTATTTGTGTCAAAGAATTTGTGTCAAAAGAGCACAGATATAATTTATTGGGAATGGTATTAACTTTTACTTATCAAGTTAACTAGAGGATGTATATGACTAAATTAAACACTTCTCTTTGTGTCATGATTGTCAAAAGAGTTTATGTTGTTAGAAATTCCTCAAACAGTTTCTCCAGCATATAAATAGCAGGCTAAACTATAAATTCTTAAAGGAAAACCAGAAAGATTCAAACTATTATTTTCTTTTCCCCTGAAAATGACTATGTCAATATAAAACGAACAGAAGTTTTTAATTAAAAAAAACTTTTTTCCACGAAATAAGTTTTTCAAAGAAAAGTAAAGAACTCCATCAAACCAAAAATTAACGAAAATAGAATCAAACAATCTACCAAGCATACAACTACCACAAATCAGTATCAATAAATAAATGAAACCCAAAACGAACAGACATTAAAATAAATAACAGAGTCAACCTCAGAACGAGCAGAAATTAATTTGAGTTGGGTTCAAAACCCCTATGATTTCTAAAAGCCAGAATATAATTTGTGCTTTACTGAAAAATTCTTTTAACTGTTTTCACTTTTATAACTTTAAGAAATCAGAACTAAAATTTAGCACAAAATAATTCTTCGTCTCAATAGGTAATAAAAGTAACAAGATCCATAAAATATAAAACTGT
Source organism: Artemia sinica (assembly GCA_027921565.1). Classification (NCBI taxonomy): domain Eukaryota; kingdom Metazoa; phylum Arthropoda; class Branchiopoda; order Anostraca; family Artemiidae; genus Artemia; species Artemia sinica. The sequence goes on from CM051262.1 coordinate 58,342,984, forward strand.
AACTGGGGTTCCCAAAATTATCTGAACAAAATTTTCAGATAGACCTTTTGTTCAGTATAGTTCAAAGATCAAACAATTATGTCTTTAGGTGTAAAATGACCCACCACAGTCCGTAGGGACTGTGGTGGGTCCTAGCAAACCTTGCAAATCCTACTTTGCAAATCCTAGCAAACCTTGTATCACATTTGATAAGGCACTTTGATTCTTATCACTCCATTTGAATGTCCAAACGCATTCCTTCCCGTTTATACGAATTTAAAAATTCGCAAATGTCAGGGCTTTATTAAGTAATATAATGGATAGTCACATTAATATAATTACATTAGTCCGTAATTTATATGTATAATAAAGAATATTGAACACAGAATTCAGCCCAACAAAACACAATCCAGAAACTCTCGTCTCACTCAGAACTCAACTCAGAATTCACTCAGAATGTCTCCACTTTAAATGAAAAAAATAATAATCTTTTTGGCATCCCTGCTTTCAATAAAAAAAAGATGTATTATCATTTAAAAAGGATAAACCCCTATTTTTTTAAGCCTTATCAAATGTGATACAAGGTTTGCTAGGATAAGACACATGTTTGAGAAGTTCAGTTACGTTTAAAAACCTACTATAAGTCTTAACGGTATTAATGTTTTTTTTCCAGCTATTTTATGGTTTTAATTTGATTTTGTAGTTGTTTAAGCTAAATGGCTGAAGGGTATTTTTTCGATCGAAATTCTTTGTTTTTCGAGACCCCCTCTCTCCGTGCTCATAATAAATTCTTGTATTGAGTTCTAACTGAATTATCTATTTTACATTTTATCTTAAAAACGGGTTTTTAACAGTATATTTAAATAATATGATCCTAAAAATGGAACCAATAAAGCTTGTTTAATTATTTTGTGAAATAAAACTTTTAAATAAAATTGTATATGTCATTTCATTCCTTTGATAGTTACAAGGGAGTTTTCCTATTTCTGTCTTGTTTTCAGCAAATTTTTGAATTTGCTAAATTTGCCAAATTTTTGCCATTTTTGAAGAATTCAATGCGCTTTCTAAAGTTTTGAAAAATGAACGCTACAAGTTTTTCTTTCAAACCTCATTTCAGTACGATGTAAAAGCTATTAATGAAATACTATCGAGTTATTTAGGAATTATCCGTAAATTGAAATATATTTTTCTTTCATATGTTCTACTTTTATTTTCCTCTGAAACATTCGTATATTTTGTACTCTCTGTCTGTATGGCTTGATACTTTCCCTTCAATACTTCGCCTAATACTTTTTTCAACTTCTTTTTCAACAGAAGCAAGGTTTGAAACATGATGATCAATTGTTGTCAGGAGGTTTATGTGTCAACTTAAACATTACCAAAGAAATAGTTGAACCTAACGTAAAAAGAGAGATTTTTATCCTATACTTCGTTTTAGAAAGATATGCTTTAATTCCATCAAATTGGTTTATTTTTGCGGCGTCTATGTCAAACCTTTTTGACCTTTCAGACCCCCTACTCCCTGGGTACGGCCTTGTTGATGAATCCTCTTTCTTACGTTTCATGTATTCACTGGCCAGAACGCCCCTTTATTTTGGGTTATGCTGAAACTCTCAATTTTTTTACTTCTTTTCTTTTTATCCTATTATTTGGGCCTTTCAATAAGATATAACTTATTGGGGGTATGGGGGGTAATGCCCAAATCAGGCATTACCCTCGCATCCGTTTTCTTCCGGCTGATTTCTTCGTACGAAACGATAGGCGATTCGGCCGGAAGAAAACTTTTGCATGAAAATACGTGAGGGATCTAGGCTGATTATATGCGCTCGACTTTCCTTCTTCTGTTACGGTTATTTACTTTTGGTTATGACAGAGCGGGATTCCGATTCGTGCCCCGACTCGACTGTTTTGCAACATGGAGATAAATGGCATTCGAAAACTGTTGTGATTTTCCTCTCTGCTGATAGAAGTACTGTGGTGCGCAAGAATGAAAAGCCGACTGACCTTGTGCCTTGAACAGAACTTAATTGATTGATTCACGACATTTGAAAAATACAAAATAAAATTTATATATGCATTCTACATTCTATAACCAGTATTCAAGTTCCAATCAGGTATGGTCTATTCGTGAACTTCAAATAATATTTTCAAATAACGATAACGAACTTCAAATAACGGCAAAAAACATTTAAGGTTCACCGCGAACACATAAGGAAGGATTGTTTCTGTTCACGACGGTACTTCCCTTCTATCCCCTTTTCACTTCCAGCGTCGAGCAACCCTAATGAGTGAATCAGGGGCATCCCACTCGTGTGGAACCGGGACATATTGATTCACTCTCATGAGTTCTAACATCGTTTCTGGATCCAGCTTGTTTCTTAGAGGTGTTTTATTCAACTTAAGCAGCGAAAATTGTCTTTCCGCTGCTGCTGATGAATGTGGCAGAGACATAAGTATCTGCAGGAACGCTGGCAGCGCACTGAACATGGGGTTGTCACCACCGTCAGTGAGCTTGCCAACCTCACCCCAAAATGCCCCTGGTTCTTTTTTGACGAAATCGCCAAGAGAATCGCGGATAATTCTGAGATTCCGCTAGTCTCTGCCGAGTTGGTCAATATCACAACTCTACTCCAGCCGAACTAAAAGCTCGTCACTAGAATCGACCCTTCTAATGATTTCCTGACACAGTCTTTGGTAAAACATGACACAAGTATTTTTAACGAAAATCAACTTGCGACTAAAATCCGCGTCTCCACTCATTCCTTCACAGAGTGCCAGAAACTTGGGCCCAAAGTAGACGTTTTCGTAAGGTCTTAGATTGTTCGGGGACCGCACATTTATTTTGAATGGGTCTGTTCTGCCTACAACTTCCTAATTAATGAAGTTCTGCATAATTTCCTTCAATATTTCTCAGACTTTCTTCAGGATTTGGTGAACCCTGACACTTTCACTTTGAAACTCAAGGTTTAACTCGTTCACGACAAGCAATATATACCCCAGAAAGAAATAAAACAAGACTCGGCTTGACATTCCCGAGTAGTTCGCGAATGCTTACAGCGGTGGGAATGTTATCAGCGAGCATACTCTGAAAATAAATTGTAAGAGGATCCCACTGCTCAAGCAACCTCTTCACGACTTGGTCCATTGCTAGCCAGCGTGTCATCGACGGGTAAAGTATTGCGTGTTCGGCAACTTCTACGAACTTCTGACACTCGGCAAATTCACTTTTCCTTTTGGGACTATAAGCGACAAAATGGTTCACGTCGTGAGCAAATTGTACTACTTCAGGATCTAGAACATCGCAAGCAGCGGCCGAACACAGAGCAAAAGAATGGCAAATGCACCGGAAAATGGCGAGCCACGGCACATCTTTTTCTAAAAGCGCAGCCGGACCCGCTTGTTTACCGAGCATCACACTTGCATTATCAGACGCAAAACCAATGAGGTTGACTAAAAGGATATCTCTATCGCGCATAGCTCTCCTGTATAGCCATTTCCAACTTTCCTTGGTGGGGGCAAAAACAGGGGCAGATTTTTTGTTTTTGGGCATGGATAAAACGTTAGAACTGGTAAAAAAAAAACATATTCCAGAACTTTTGAATTTCCCGGACTTCTGCAGCACGTCAGCTGGTTCAGCTGAGCTGGAGATGGAGCGCCATCTATGGCAACAGATGTAAGAGTAGTGAGACAGCTGGTCCGCTAACCATTTTGGCTCGCCGTAAAGATTGCTTTTCTGAGCGACGCCAATTCCCTACCATGTGAAAAAAAAATCCAAGTTTTCCTGAAAAATCCATGTTTTTTATTGAAAAATCCATGGAAATCCATGGGGTTTCCAAAATCCATGTCAGGGGTTGAAAATCCATGTTTTCATGAATAAATCCATGGCGGTTGCAACCCGGTGCCGATCTAGCAGTTTGTATTGGTGATCAATCCGTTTGTAATCGATTCCAGCTTCCCCGCCCATAGTGATCAAGGAGTAGGGATTAAGAAGATACAGATAAATTATGTTTAAGGAACACAGAAAGATTAAAAAATCATTTGCGTGTTTGAATTTTTTTCGACTGGGTCTAGAAAAAAAACCGGAAATCAATCGTATCAAATTGTGGAAGAATATGAAGTTACTATTCAAAAAGTTACTGGTCATTTGTAATAGACGTATTAATTCGTCTTTAAAAGATAGAAAACACATTCTACGATACTAATGAATTTTGCTTGGGAAAAACGAAATGCTTAGAATCTGATCCTTCATACCAATAGCGCCGATAAAAGATTTGTGCTCATTTGTGCTTCTATCTCGAATGTTGCTAAGAATGCTCTTAATAAATGGTATAAAGTAGAGATTCGTTGATATTTACCCGATTTTTATGGGGAAGTGGATATGTTGTGACATAAACTTTTTGTTCAAAACAATTCTATGAAGATGCAGATAAAATGGAGCTTGGGTGGCTGGTTGATAACTCCTGAACCTTTATGCATTATGATTAATTATTTTTATTTCTGTAAGACATATAAATAGCCTGTGATAAAGCTTTTTTTTCGCAGTTAGAGCAAGGTAGTAGAGGATGATAGGAAAAAATTCATTTGCAGACTCGAGGCTAGTTCACTGTTATAAAAAATTCCTTTCACTTTTATTGGGAATTTGTACCGCGTTTAAAATACATATATTAAGCAGTTGTGAGACGAGCAAAAGTTCGCTTGAAAGAATTCAGAATCTCAGCTATTGAATTTCAGAATGCTGCCTTTTTACTTTATTTTTACAATTCAATATGATTGATGTAGCGATGAGCATAATTCAAGTCTGGGGGGGCAAGGACTTGTTTAGGGGATTTGAAAGCTTAAAAAGTGGATTTTAGCTAATAATTTACCAAATTACGATTTCCTGTCATTCCTCTCCGTGCCCTTGTCGGACGAACCGGACGAAATTAACCGAATTTATGCTTTAATGATGCATTTTTTAGCCATTCGCGCACTCCTTTTAAAGGAAAAACAAGAATGTCAGGTCATGCTATTAAGGTTTATCTTCCACCTGCAAGAAAGTATCCAGAACTTTTGTTCGGGGGGTTATTTTTTTTCGGGGGGAGGGTACACAAAAAACTTTAAAAAACATTAAAAATTGGATTATATTCAGTTTCGTTCCATTTTTACGAGTCGGACAAAAATTTATGGGGGGGGGGGGGGGGTCAAACACTGGTATCCCCTGCATATGGCTTCGTCCACCAGTGAAGTTAATGGGAGGGGGGCGAACGGGCAGGGTATTATTTGCCATCTTCCAAGAAGTTTTTTGCCCTTACCCCTCGATATCTTGCAAATATCCTTTCTGGTATTTTCATTAAAAATTGTATTTTGTATTTTTATTGAAAAAACTAAAAATCAGCAAAACCCCCCACCCCCATATTTAGAAAGATACATTTAGGCCCCACCCTACATTTCCATGAATTGAAGCTGCTGTCTTCCCTGAGAAACATTTGATTTTGTGATAAGTGTGCAGCTGTAACGTTCACCGTTGCAAGGAAAAAATAGGTGTATCATTGAATTAATTCCTATCGATTTCTATTTTCCCGTTTTCCCATCTCTTTCAACATATTACAAAGCAAATTTCAAAATATATATTATATAGATTTTTATAGTGTTTTGTTAGAAGCAAAAGAAGCAATATTATGAAGCAAATCACTTCAGTTAAATACATTCTTAAAATAAACACCAAAAACATTTTTATGCAGTAAGAAGGTAGGTGTCACCTTACACCACCCTTTTGGAAATTGATATATAATTCCTCTTGATTTCCGGCAATATTTTTGGTCTACGCTGTTATTATGAAAGTAAAGAGTAACATTAGATCCCAAAGTGAGACGAATTTATTCCATGTAGGAGGGCGGCTGCCCCTTCCTCATTCCAACCTCCCCCTCATGGTCATAGAAACTTTGGAGGATGCTCATTCGATCGGAAATTGAGAGCTTTAGTTCTTTTTTTCTTAAGTCGAAAGTGATTAGAGACTAATCAGCCCCTGTCCTAAAACTGTTTTTGATATCTGGTCCTTTTGTTAGTCCTTGGGACATCTGATCGACATTTTGAGTTTTTCTGTGGCTGCTCAATTATCCGTGTGGGAAAATTTCCCACAGGGAGTGAATTTCTGGGGAAAGAGGAATGTTTGGGAGGGGGGCGGGGAACGTTGGCTCCCCTTTAGTTTTAAAGACCTTGCTGAAAGTAGGTCATAAGATAATTCAGATTATTACTCAATTTCTTATACAATAATATTACCCTAAACCGAGTTGCGTTTATTTTTCATTAAATAAAAGTTCATTTCAACTGAAATTAAGAAGCAACATTAAAACTCAAAACGAACAGAAATTTCTCCTTGTATGAAAAGGCCACTCTTTACCCCCTCTTTACGCTAAAGTTTAACTTTTTGTCACAATTCTTCAAGAGCGACCCTTGAAACACAAGGAAAATCTAATCAGAATAGGAAGCTTTTTAAAGTAGTAAAACTTTTTTTTATTTAATTCCTGATCGCTTTTTAAATAATGCCAGGAAGTCCCCTTCCCCCCATGTAAGAATTCTTCTGAAAATTCTCTCATAAAACCTCATCCCCATGAACCCCCCCCCCACAACAAATGAAAACCCGTATATCCCAATAACAAATACAATGTGTGAGCAATGGATAAATAGCTTAGTGCTTGTAGCCCCTTCGCCAGGGACTATGGGGGGGGGGGGTCATGCAATCCCAAAAGGCATAGTTATCGGACCTTTAAACTATGCTGAATCAGATGGCTCAAAATGTTGATCAAGCCACTTTGGAGAAAAAGGGGCATGGGAGAGGGGTTAGTTGTCCTCCAATCTTCTGGGTCACTTAAAAAGGGCACTAGAACTTTTGTTCTTGTTCTCCTGATATTCTAGGACCACTGGTTTAATACGATAAACCATGGAAAAAAAAAAACAAATAAACATGGATCCGTAATCTTTATTCTGGTTAAAAATGCCAAATTCCACATTTTTTGCATATAGGATCTTGAAATCTATAATGTAGTGTCCTCTGATATGCTGAATCTGATGGTGTGATTTTCATTAAGATTCCTTGTCTTTTAGGGGATGTTTCAAAGGGGGATTTCAAAAGTACTTAATATTCGTACTTAAGAGCAAACTAGAAGCACTTGAGGGCGCTTAAGTACTCAAGTACTTTCAGACCAGTGTTTTATTTCAATGCCAACTTTGTTTTGAAGATGCTCACTGCAACATTTTGAATCGTCTAAAAAGGAATTCTACTTTTCCGAAATAGCCCCCAGTAACTGAAATTTTAAAAAAGGAAACCATGGAATATGTTAGATTGCCTTTTGTTTTGAATACACTATTGTTCTTTTTTACATTAAAAGAAAAACAAAAATAGATAGGGTCATTTCAGCTGTGTGTAAAAATTGTCTAAATAAGGTGCCAAAGGGCCGCATCAATGCCACAACAAATTTTCACGAACACCTCAAGGTGAGTGTAATCTTTAGAGCAAGCTATTTTTCTAGTGATGATTAATTTGACTATAGTGACGACGAAACTACCGCAAACAATTCAGAGAATCGTTAACGCTCTAAAAATACTGTGAAGGTGGAGGTTCTTTCAAAAGTGGCTGATAGGTAAAAAGAACTAGCCATGCTAAAAGACTACCCAAGAGTAATGAAAATCTTCGGAAAATTTAACTGCATAATTTCATCGTATGAACCTGTGGAGCGACTGTTTTAGGCTGATGGAGGAATTTATACTCATGTTTGAAGATGCTTTGTTTGAAAAGCAACTACTCCTAAAGGGAGCGAGCAAGAAATCTAATTAAATTGCTATGTAGTATTAAGTGATGAATGGGACGTTTGATATTGTTTTTACAATGTACTAGAAAACAGTTTCTATTGTCTTTACTAGCTACGTTTCCGATAGGGTTCAGAATCAGATATCTGAGGACAAGTACATTACTTCTGAAAACTAGTAAACAACAGTGATCAAAGTCTATATGGCACCATTGGCATCAGAGTTCTTCTAACAAATAACAGTATGGAAGTTTTTTGGTAGTCGATTCTGTGAGATAACTGCAAATGGTATTCCTCACTGTTTACCTGGCTTTTTTGGTCTTCATCAGTACCTACCGGGAAATCAAGTAGATACTACATAAATGACTTATGGATTATAAGTAAAGCCTCTATGGATTATCAGTAATCCGCAATCTATCTAACTGTGTACGCTTAAAAATATAAAAAAAATCCTTAGCGATTTTAAATGTACCAGAAATAAGTTGTGGGTGGCAGAAAGAAGCTTCCTAGATTTTTGAACATCTTCAATAGACCGTGCAGGAGTCTGAATCTGGTTTTTTGGAGCCAGTTTCCTTGGTTAAAGCAGAAATCTTACAATTTTCCGTTTCAGCGCCATCTAGTGCAAAGAAAAATTAGTTCTGATGGAAAGCGCTGTTTTTAACTGACTAAGAGAGAAAAGAACCAAATGACGTTCTAATTTAATGAAGGTGGATCAGTGCAATTATCTATTGTAACGAATGATGTCGATTATTTATTGTAACGAATGAACGAATGATTTTATCCCTTACCCCACAAAGCTAACTAAATAATTTTTAAAGTCAAGAATAAATTCTTTAAAAAAAATCAAATACCCTTTTATACGATAGAGTTAATTAATTTGTTAAGTATAATTACAAGTTAGTATGACTAGGGGTTATTTTTGAAGGAAAGGCATCAGCAGTTTTTGAACATAAAAATTATAAGCATAATTAGCATGAAGCATGAAAAGCAAAAATTTATCCAACTCTATAGGCTACTCAGCACAATACCTTGAAAATTAAAATATTTCGAAACTAAAATTGAAAAAGGGGAGGATTTTCAAGACAAAAAACTCACCTTTGAATGACTATAAAACGTCTCGTTACTACTACACGTTTGGAAAATTTCAGTTTTCTGGATAGCAGAAATTGTTTGTTCGTTCTCTCTACATTTGGATATAAAAGTGTTAAAAAAAATTGACCGATTATTCTTATTAATAGATTTCGAAAATCGCCCTGTTTAATAACAAGTAAATGTTTCCTTTCTTATGACCTCTATTGGTGTAAACTTGTATGGGGCAGTGTACTCAATTTTATCAGCAGAAAGGAATAGTACGCTGTTCTTTAGAAGATTGGAACCTTATCTTCCAAACCATGGAGGACTGGAAGAGAAAGGGCTTTCCTTTTGTTTGAGACTTTATGAAAAATTCAGGTTTTTAGGTCTACAAAACAGATATCCGAATTCCAACTGACAACCAGATTAAAAAAATCTTCCAATACAGCGTCACAAATATCCCAACACAGCCTCCTAATGGTGATCTGTAGACCTATAGCTGATCCCAATTGTAATTGTTAAAGGGCAGAAAACCCAGCAATGAGAAAATGAAATTCCTAAATTACACTTGGAGGACACAAAAGATGGATTATATAAGAGAGCTATAGAAAGTCAAAAGAAGAATAAAATACTGATCATTAATTACTTACCGATGACAAGTTCAACAAAACCGTCACCATTAAAATCATCAACAATCAAAGTTTTGACATTTGCAGGTATTCTCTGGGTATGCACAGGATATACTACATCAGAATCATCATTCTTCAAAATAGCAACAAAATCGAAAATATAACACCATCCTTCTCCACTAATCACTATTAACGAATTATGCTTACAATTAAATATATCCCCAATACCCACTGCAACAATCATTCCGAGATTTGTTCCCCGTTTCCAGGGTTTTACTGATTGTATTCCCTTGAAAATGGCAAGTTCTCCATCTTGACTTCCAACCACAAGCTCACACAGTCCATCATTGTCCACATCTCCAAGAGCCATTGCATTTTTGAAAATACTCCCTTGAAATTCAACTTGAGCACACTCAACAAGAGTAATACATCTCATTGTTAACACCTTTTAATGGACTGGCCTTACCTTCAGATAATAGGCTACTTTTTACATTAATAGGAACTCTGTTTTTAGGTATCTGTTTCTCAAGCTTTTGCCAGCGTGAAGGTGGCCAGATAATGTGACTAGCTTTGGCAGAAATTAAACCTGTAGAAATCGGGCCATAGGAATTTGAATCAAGAGATCTAATATTATTATCTCCTTCTACCCAGCAATGACCCTGAGGTATTTCAACAAAAGCTTCTTTGTAAGATAATGTTCTAATAAGATCCCCTTGCAAAGCAATAACCCGCTTTATATGGGTTTCACTGGGATCTTTTGGCGATGAAAAGACAACTATATCACCACGTTGTACATCACTGCATCTGATTGACCAACGGTTAATCCATACCCAATCACTTTCACAGTCAGGACTTAAAGATGGTTGCATTGACTCCCCATCTACTCCAGCAGGGTACCCAACATAATCAACAAAGGTCCATCCAATTGGTATAGAATATAGCAGTCTTTTACTATTCTGCCACCATCCCATCTATAACATAAACTCATTTGAAATTACAAGTTAAAATATAATCTTGACTACATAAAAATAACACATGTTAATCTAAAATTCATAAAGTATTGATGTTGATGCAGGCAGTTAAAGCACTATCACTTAGTATTCTCTAGCGGCAGGGGGCACCTGAAATGTAGAAAAAAGAAGTATAATGTAATGTAATGGAACAATAGTTTGTTAGAATAGGGAAAACAGATTTTAAATGCTGACTTTTCTACAAAAGAAATATATTAAATTCTGAAACTAAAAAGCAGGATAAAAAAATGCAAGAACAATGTCAATCGGGAAAAAATAGGGAAAAATTGCCCAAATCCAAGGTACATAGCTTGTTAGTGGATAGTCCTTGTGAAATAGTAGGCAACAAGTAACAGAAACAAAAATCCATATAAAAAGGTTCTTGATGCGTTTTTTAAGAAATTTGTGTAGGCTACCCCCCCCCCCGAACAAAAGTCTTATACATGCCCTTGAAGGAATACAATTAAATTTTGGTAGGTCTACCCTATTTTGTCTTACAGCTCGGATATCCATTTGGAACGTTCAGATAAAGTTTGTCTGAGGGGCAGTAAAAGGGGATTGGGATTTAAATGCTGTGTTTGGGGGAAAGGGACTTTGCATTCAATGCTTCTATTCAATTTGGTGAGTCAACCCACAATAACGATTACATAACTTTACTTTTAGGCGATATGGACTATCTTACTATTTGCAACACTAAATCAGAAAGGGATAGTACACTAAATATGAAAGTTTACAAAATTCAAACAATTTACATGCACATTTTTCAGAGAATCTTATTATTTGTAGACAAATTCAATCACAAAAATATATAATACTGACTATGAAAAATTGTGAATCGAAAATTTACTTGATTTACATGCAGAACCGTTCAAAAGGAGGGGGTCAACCCCTCCTAAATCATTTACCTACAAAGTGTCAAATATTGTCAAGTCAAACTTGACGCAAACAGAAACTAATACAAAAGGACTTTGGATACTCAACCACCCCTAACCTTCAAAAGTCCATTGTGTCAATTGCGCTTTACTTAAAAAGAAATATATTTCAGACAGATTTTTATGCTTATAACACTGAAAAACAAAAACCAAATTTTGCCAAATTAAATCTTGAATTGCTGAGATTTCCAGGAATTAATATTATTACACATTAAATATTCAGTTTATCTTTATTATTTCTTTCCAATCTTCTTGTTTATTTTAGATTTTTTTTTATTATTTATCAATATTTTGAAAAAAATAAAACACATTATTCAAAATACATAGTTTCAGCACAAATAACGCATAGAGACTCTTGTTTATAGTATTTTCTGTTCGTTTCAGGTTTAACTTGAGTGTTCATATTAATTTTAAGTGTTCACTTTTTTATGTTGTTGATTTTAATTCTTTTCCTTCCTCGGTATTCTATTATATTCTCCGCAGTTCTATTCTTTGGCATACTGTGCAGCTAACATGTGATGTTAGCTCACAGCCTTAGCTCATGTGATTTATAGGTTTCATAGATTAGTCTATTTTTTTTAATATCTGCTCGTTTTGAATTTCATTTATTCTTTGATAGCAGTATCTAGTCGTTTTGAAGTTAAATTAATATAGGACTTCATTTTGGCTCGTCTTAAGTTTTAATATGGCTCTTTACTTTTCATTGAAAACCTCCTTTTTCAGAATTTTTGTTTTGAGTTAATTACATGCAAAAAGAAAGCAAATATAACAATTTGCTTTCAAATGAGCCCTTAAACATATCTCTTCTATGCTTCAGCACCCCACTAGTCGCAACTAAAAACACAAAACCAAAAAAGAAGCAGGAAAATGTAAAAGAAAAAAAGAGACATCACAGCTTCCCATGCAAAAACGTGATGTTTCTTGTTCCTCATGATGTGGGACTATAATTTCTCACGAATAGGGCTTTCTACTATGGGGATTCTAAAGTTGCAGTTTTTATTTCTGTCCGACACCATTTTTGTAAGGATTTAGGCTATTTTCCAAAATTCCTATGAATTTGTTTTAGCAATAAACTTTTACCATTAAGATTTATTCAGACCGTAGTTAAAATTCCTAAATCACCTTCGAACGGCAATTCTTCCTTACTTGAAAGTTTTATTCAAAACGCGTTTTTCAAATTTTTTGTTATATTTCAATCCGAGATTTTTGTTTTTATTTCAATCTGACACCATTTTTGTGGGGTTTTCGGCTATTTTTCGAAATTTCCATACATTTGTTTTCGAAATGAAGTTTTACCATTAATGTTACTCGAAATCCTAGTTACTATTCGTAAACCATTTTAAAATGGTGATTTTTCCTCACTTGACAGTTTCATTCAAAATCCTTTTTTAACGTTTTCAATTACTTTAGTCTAGGGTTTGTTCTTTACTAGGTCACCCCTAGGGGGATCGAAAAGATTTTGACCGCTTTTAAACTCATTCACTTTTTTGTGTATTCGATTTTTTGCCTTTCTCAATATTCTATTAGATTCTTTATATTTCTATTCTGTGGAGCAGGGTACTGTGCAGACTTAGCTCTAGCTAGCATGTAATATCAAAATTAATTATAGGTTCATCTTTTCCATGATTTTCAAGATAAATTCTTTTAAAACTCCTAGGAAACAAAAGGTCTTTGAGTAGAAAATGAGATATACTATTATTGAAATCTTGGTGAAGAAAGCTCAAAGTGGCATTGCTCCAACCTCCACCTTGAGTAATTTCCTGTAGGCACTAATGACCCATCTCTCTCTACCTTCGCGCTGGCAGGTATGTGAATGTAATCTGCCTTGTTACATTGATATAGATTTTCTGCATTAAGAGCCATTCTATCCCCCCCCCCCAGCCATTTTCATCCATCCCCCCATTGCACTTTCTGGCTGAGGGCCTTGAGACGGAGATCAGCACCACCAGTTTGGACCTTAAGGGTCTATTGCTGCATCCTTTACTTTTTTTTACCCTTCAGCACCAATATTACAGGCTTATTTCAAAAATATCCTCAAGTCAAGATGGATTAAATATAATTTCAACATCCTCCCCAAATTTCCACTTACAGAGATTCACCAATCCTCTTACATGATGACTTATAGTTCTATTGGCCTCAAATGAATAAACTTAATTACTACTGTTTTGTATGGGCTACATGCATCTTAAGGAACGAAATTGGTGCAGTGCAGCGATTCTGTCTCTGAAACTGGAGATCTCAATATATGGCTTTTCTATTGACTATCTCACCTTTTGCTTGATTGCCTTTTTGCACCCATTGGCCAAAATTTGTCGTTTTGCGCCACTGTCCTTTTTATTAAACGTTCTACTGACATTCAACGACCCTTGATTTGATAGGCTTATGGTCATCCCTGGGGAAAATTTTCCTCACAAAAACTGCATTTTACTATAAAAGGATTTGATACCTTGAAATCATTTTGCAAGCCTTATGCAGGGCTCTCATGGCGTCAATAAAGTTAATAAAGCTGTCCACAAAGTTAATAAACGGTTTTCCTCACATGACTTTGTTGACTTTATTGCTGTCGGAAAAGAGTTGAACTTTGTTTAACTTTTTCAAGAAAGTCGACAAAGTTCAACCAATAGCAGAAGACATGTGAAAATTTCAAATAAACAACATGTAAATTAGAGTCTACAAGTATAATAGTGTATACTTTTTAAATATTTTGCATGATAAAAGAAACAAAAGAATATTTTTTAATATTATTAAAGGGAAAATGCTTAAAACGATGGTTTTCTCACCTCCATTTCTGACTATTTCAGTTACTTCCTATGAAAAATTGCTGTAAAGTCAAAAAGGTGAGATCCTTGTGTGAGTGGGACAAACTTTATGGTTTGTACTTTCATGAAAAATTTTATTAATTTTATTGACGCCGTGGGAGCCCTGCTTTAGTGTCAGCTGGCCATCTCAAAGACAAAAGTTTCATTAGCAAATTTTCCCAAGTGACTATTTTGCATTGAAGCTATTGAGAATTTGTGGTTTGACTGTGAAATTTGATTGATCCCAATTAAAAAAAAAAAAAGAAAAAAAAAAACAGTGTCAGCAGAGTTTTTGTGCATAGACTAGGGCTAACCTATATTTAGCCCTGATGTAATGGATATGCTACTGACGTTATAGTAATACTTTTGAGTATGACTTCTTCTGAACTAAACCTCATTTTAACAAAAAAGTAGTACAATTTAATTCCCCATAAATATTATTTCCAAATCTAGTGATTACTGCTATAACCATCTTATCCCACCATCTCTATAAGGCTAATTAAAGCCATAGGCCATATAAAACATTGCTGATATTCTTTAAGTTGACATTCGTTTGCACTATGAACCAACTGTTACAGAGATCAAGGCCGTACCTCGAGGAGGGGTTAGGGGGTTTCAACCCCCCACAAAATGTTTGTCTGACTTGTAAAAACATAACAAAAATGGATATGAACAAATTTTGTATGCGTTTTTTGATGTGTTTTTGTGTAACCCCCCCCCCACCGAAACTTTTTTGGAGTAAAACCCCCTCCGAAAAAAAAAATCCTGGGTATGGCCTTGACAGAGATGACAGTGGTCAAACATGGTTTAACAGTGTGGGTACTCCAAACGATGGAGGTGGATTTGTTAGATGCTTTTCAGAGAGAATGTCTGCAGATTGTTGTGGGTAATAATCAGACTGACCATATTTCTAACAGTAAGCTCAATCCAGTTCAATCCTCCTTTCTAGGGCTATAATTAGAGAATAGGTGATACAGCAAGGGCATGTTCAGCAGATGAAGGATGACACATTGCTGAATGTCATCCTTGTTGGCCAGCCATACAGGGCCAAACAAAAAGCAGGTAATTCCCAGATGAAGTGGAAGGAGGTTGTAAGGAAAGATTTATAGGAACAAAAAGTAATGCAAACTATCAGAAACAGTAATTTTTACATAGCCTAGGCAATATGCAGCCTCATTAGTAAAAGGAGGCTGGGAAACAGTTTTCATGGTAGTGAGCATAATATTTGGATTGTGTGTTGAATGGAGCGCCGAATATTGCTACTTTTTTGTTATTATGGTGCTTATTTGAGAAGAGATCATAGATCTGATCCCTTAGATTGGTATGGAAGAGTCTGTGTACCTGTGTTGGCTTTAGGTGCCTTGGTGATTTGTTAGTGGTAGCAGTGGTTGATCATAACTATTCATTCATACAAAAAGAAATGCAAACTATCAGAAACAGTAATTTGTATGTACAGCCTCATTAGTGGAAGAAGGCTGGGATACAGTTTTCATGGTAGTGAGCATAGTATTTTGATTGTGTGTTGAAGGGAGAGCTGAATATTACTACATTTTCGTTATTATGGTGCTTATTTCAGAAGGGATCATACACAAGAGTGCTACAACTATTAACCATAGAAACAGTGTTGAATAGGGAATCAAATGGTATTCTTTTGTTATAATAGTGTTTAGCACAAATAGTGTTACTCATAACGGAGTGTTACCCAACAAAGTTTATCTGAGTTTAGTAACCTCTGGAGGAGGAGAGGGTGAAGATAGATACTTGAAATACTTTCTTTTGGTAAAATAACTGCCTATGAAGGTCTTTGGAAGTATGTGCCTCTACCCCACCCCCTTCCTCAAAAGGATACTGACCTTAGATGAACTTAGGTAAATTTTGTTTTACAAACGTGAAAATTTCCAAAACAGGGAAAGGCACCAATGATTCAAATGCACAATTTTGGAGAGGATTCAAATGAAAATTCAGGGGAAAAGCTTTTTTTAAAGAATACTAATACCAACCTGTCTGTTATGTAACTGTCTAAGACTTAGAAACAAAGAAAGGGTAGAGATAGGAGTTTAAAAATATATTTCAATGCATACTTTAGGCTTTTAATTTATTCCTAAAATTATTAGTATCTTAAAACAACTATTTTCTGAGATAGCAAAAATCCACAGACCTATAATTTTACTGATTTTTCTATGATAGTGAAACTCTAAGGCTGCCATTGCATCTATTTAAACACATGAAAGCAGAATTTGCATAGCAGCAGCCAGTTTTTCTTCTAGGCTAGTAAGAACAAAAAGGAAAAATAACATTAAAATAAAACAAGCAGCTTCTCCAGCAGAGGATACTTACAGTATTAGCAAATCGGTGAGACAGTGCGACTTTCATGTTAGAGAGACCCAAGTTATATTTAATAGACTGTAAATTATGCAAGCCTACTAGGCTTAACTCTAAGGCAGGGGTGTAGCTAGGGTTTTTTGTTTGGAGGGGGATATAAAGAATGTGCTGACAAAATTGTCCACTGTATCCACAAATACAGACACATAAGCTATATTTCCAAGGTTAATAGGTGAAAGTTTCATGGTGTTGGCCCTGCACATTGACACCTTGGGGGGGGGGGGGAATCCCCCTTCTTAGCTGCGTCCCTGCTCTAAGGTTAAGATTACTTATAGGGCAGGTATTCTATACTGAAAAAAAAAAATACTTTTAGCTTCTCTATTAAATGATCTGGTAATATTTTACAGTTTTTAGGCTACTCTTTATAAGAACCTCCTTAAAAATTCTGAAGATTATACTATTTTAAAACAACTTTTTGTTATTGCAATTTGATTACAATTAGCCATAAAAATAATATTCTGAAAACAACTTTTAACAGCCCTAAATGCTTACTTAGGCTATATATTTCATAAAAGAAATTCAGTTTACTGTAACCTTTCCCATCCTTGTGTGCAAATATATGACCCAAATTTGCAAAAGTTGAATGCTAACAAGTCACCAGAACCTGATAATATACATCCCAGGCTACTAGAGAAATTGCAGAGGTGATAGCAGCTCCCCTTATAAGAATCTTCTAGACATCACTTAGCACTACAGAGCTCCCAGCAGACTGGAAAGTAACCAACATAACTACTCAAAAAAGTGACTGCACCAAGCCTGAGAATAGTAAAGCTATCAGCCTAACCTCAGTTGTGGTTAAAATGCTTAAACACATACTCAATGATTCTTTACTCAAACGTTTAACCACAAACAAGATCTTGTCACCCAAGCAGCATGGATTCTAGTCAGGAAAATAAATCAAATAAACTTATTGGAATCATACACAATAATTACAAACCTTATTGACCAATGACATCCAGTTGAACTACTGCTGGTAGACTTTACTAAGGCCTTTGACAATGTGGCCCATAGTTGACTGCATTCAAAATTATCTGCTGCTGGTTTCAACTTATCCCTGATAGAGCGGCTGATGAATTTCCTCACTAACTGCAAGCAGAAAGTCTGCTTATTACAGACAGGTGGCCAGCCAATCTACTCTGATGAGGCCATAGTAATGAGTGGGGTACTGCAGGGAACTGTATAAGGCCCAACCCTTTTCCTGATGTATATCAATAATATTTCCAATCATGTGGATAACAATATGCATTAGTTCACTGATGATGCCAAACTTTTTGGCATTGCTAACCCATGTAAAATCTGACACAATCTAGACAGGCTACAGAATTAGACTCAAGACTAGCTTCTCTGATTCAATGCAATCAAATGTTGTATTTTGCACCTTAGACCTAATAACCCAATGGCTACCTATTCAATTTTAAATCCAATCACTAATATAAGGGACCATCTAGTGAAGAGAGAAGAAGAAAGGGGCTTTGGTGCAGGGCCATCATGTATGAGGGGGAGGGGGGAATGCCACCCCACCCCCCTGATGTTTTGGTCACTCAGTAAAAATAAATAAGTTGGTAAAATTGTGGTGGAAGTGCCATGATTTTTCCAATGCTGCTAAAATTCTTTGATCAGTTCAATAAAGACCACAAGAATACTGACATGTCATCTACAGAAAATTTGAACTTGGTCAGTAAACACAGCAGTTTTACCAACTCTACCATGATTTTATTGATTGTGCCATTATTTTCCATTTGGTTAAATAAACATCATTAAAATAGTGGCATGATATGTGCTGAAATATAAATGTCAGTTGGTAAATGCAGTGGTTTT
The DNA here is from genome assembly GCA_027921565.1 of Artemia sinica. NCBI lineage: Eukaryota > Metazoa > Arthropoda > Branchiopoda > Anostraca > Artemiidae > Artemia > Artemia sinica. The sequence continues at coordinate 58,361,387 of CM051262.1, forward strand.
ACCAACTTGTGCAGTGATTTTACATATTGTATATGAAACCAACATTATGCTAATTATTGACAAAAAAACAGTCAGTAAAAATGACCAGCAATTTGGTAAAATCTCTAGCCCCCTCCCTCTAAATATTTTGGTTAGTAATGACACTGCCTTGGTGTGATCATTGATGAGGGGTTGAGGGTCCACAGCCAGGTCCAGCATGCTGTCTCCCAAGCAAACTCTATCCTTGGCCTATTAAAAAAGACAATCAGTAACCAAGAGGCAACATTATTCATAAAACTTTTTAAGGCTCTTGTTAGACCCCATCTTGATTTTGACATGTGCCTGGCTGGCCCTTCACACTGGAATGATGTTAGGCACATTGAAAGTGTTCAGAGGCAACCAAACAAGTTCATGAAAAGCCTAAAATCAGCTTCATATGAGGAACATCTCAAGCAGCTCAAACAACATACCCTTGTCTCTAGATGCAATCATAGTGATTTGATGCTGACTTATAAACTCCAAAAGGAAAACTCCACCATCTACAGGGGCAACAACAGTACCAGCCATCATCTCACAAGAGGACATTCTAAGAAGCCACCAAAATTAAGCTCCAGATCAAGAATCTGTCAAATGTATTTTTCAAGAAGAGTAATTAAACACTGGAATGAATTGAAGGACTCTACTTTCAGCAATCTTTCCATCCAGTCTTTCAAACATCAACTTGACAAGGAGTGGGAGAAAAAGCAGTGGAGGTTTGACTGGGAGTCATTGACTCAAGAGCACAATAGGTCTGAAGGACTTTAAAGCTCTCAAATGGATTAAGTTAATTAAGGTTAAGATGATATGTATTTACTAGGAAAATGAAACTTTCAGGATGGATCTACAGGCTAAAGTATGTCCCAGGAAGGTATTTTGAAGAACCTATCTCTACTCCTTCTCTCTCTAGAGAGTCCTGACCTTTGAAGACCTTTAAAAATATGTGTGCTATAAAAGTGAAATATTGCAAAATAGATCTTCTGCTTAAATGAAGTACAACAAAATTAGTTTTAGCTTCACAACTTTGCTCAATCCCAATTTATAAGGTTTTAAAGATATGCCAATACATTTCCTAAATTTTGAAAAAATAACATTGATATGGCTTAAAATTCTACTCAAATAACAGGAATGCCTGAGACTCTAGGCAGGCATGCCTTTCCAAAAAATAACAAACAAGTATTTGTACAATAAGAGAGTCATGCATACTCCTGTCATTTACCCATGCCCTAGCCATTTAAACATTTGCCTCTCAATTACTTGGACTATCTGTCTTGGCTTTTCTCTGTCTATAATTAGCCATGTCTTGATGCAACCTATGCAACCTACTGCAAAATACTTGATAACTTCAATTCAAAATCAACTTCAGAACTAATTGTATTCAATTGTATTTTCAGAACTTAAGCCAGATAAAAAGAGAATGATAACTGAAAATTAAGGAAAGATGTTGTTTTGTCAAAATTTCAATAGGTATAGTAGACCTGTCATGTAGACAAATTTCAGGACCCTCTAGAGGGAGAAGGAGGGGAGGTAGATACTTCAAAAGGTAAATTTTTCACAGTTCATATTATTGACTTACAAATAAAGTAAACATACCACTTGATGCCCTTTTTTATGCTCTTTCCAAATATAATAATCATTTTGTCAGAAATGAATTTTACCCCCACCCCTATATATACCAATTCAAGGTATGTATTTACACATTGGGGGGGGGGGGTAAATTTTATTTCTGATGTAAATGAGAGGTAAGTTTAAACTTTATCCCCACCTAATGATATACCCTGAATTGGTAGCCTATATATAGAAGTGGGGGTAAAATTAATTTCCAACAAAATGATTATTATACTTTGAAAGAGCATAAAAAAGGCATCAAAAGATATGTTTTTTTTATTTGTAAGTCAATAATATGAACTGCAAAAAATTACCCTTCAAAACACCGGTCAATATATACCAAATCATATTATTGAGTTAGGACTAAAGTGAATACACCATTTGATGCCTTTTTTTATGCTGATTACAAATACAATAAGCATTTCTATCAGAAATGAATTTCAGCCCCCCCCCCTATATATGCCAATTCAGGGTTAGGTTGGGTTAGGTATAGCCTATATAGGGGGGGGGGCTGAAATTCATTTCCAATAGAAATGCTTATTATATTCGTAATCAGCATAAAAAAAGGCATCAAATGGTGTATTCACTTTATTTGAAACTCAATAATATGATTTGGTATATATTGACCAAAATACCTTCCCAGGATATACTTTGGCCATTAGACCTATCCTTGAAAGTTTCATTTTCCTAACCTAACCCCTTTCCAAGATAGAAAAAAGTAGCTAAAGTATAATTTTACAGTATTATAGTGTTTCCTTTTGAGTGGGTTTAATAGCAGGTTGTTATGTTAACATAGCACCCATTAAAAATAAAAACTTTTGCTGATCATGCCCAAAACAATGTCTGGCTAAATTGTGAGGGGGGCTGGGATTTAGACATGCCATCAATAATTATCATTTTTCAGAAAGCAAAATTGAGGGTAAAGTTCTACCAAATCATATATTGAGTTAGGACAAAAGTGAATACACCATTCGATGCCTTTTTTTTATGCTGATTATGAATATAATAATCATTTCTATTGGAAATTAATTTCAGCCCCCCCCCCCTATATATGCCAATTCAGGGTCAGGTATATATAGGGGGGGGGCTGAAATTTATTTCTGATAGAAATGATTATTATATTCGTAATCAGCATAGCTTAAAAAAAAGGCATTGCATGGTGTATTCACTTTATTTTTAACTCAATAATATGATTTGGTAGAACTTTACCAAATTGAGACTTTGTTAAGAGAAAATAATATTATTTAGCGGAAAATCAAATATACGATTAGAAACTCCATAATGGTAGGAAAATGTTCCTGAAAATGAATGAAACTTTTCTTACACTATAGCAATAGAATACGGCATAATAATAAATTCTATTCGGTTAGAACTAGCAAACAAGTAAGTAATTTAATATAGATAGCGAGTTGCACAGCGGGTTTCTTCTTCTTCTAATTCACAGCAGGCGGGCTATTCAGTTAATACTATTTAGCCCTTTTCTTTTTGCTTCACTCTGTGGGCTACAGAGCTACTGGCTTGGTCGTCTCTTATTTATTAGATATTGTCAGATATCTTTCAGTAGATCTTTTGACTCAAGGAGTTCGAATATAAGATGATAGATATCGATTTCTGTGCTCTGTGTGCATGTATAGTTGGCTAGGCTCTTGGCTGATAGTGAGATTTTGTGGTGTTTGAAGCATTTTAACAGTTTACAAACCAAGGTATGTTGTGCAGACGTCAGCATATTACATTCAAATAGGCAATGGTCAATTGTTTCATTATTCATATTACAATGCCTGCAAAGAGGGGACAGGGGAATTGAACCACTTGAATTAGAAGACTTATATGAGAATGCAAGGAAATTCAGTCCATTTGTTCCAGAACGAATTCTATGATAAATTTTAGAAAGATTCTTATTAGGAAATGGGGAAAAGATAGGATTAATCTTATTAAAATTAATATCTGATAGCCTCCATCGGTAAATATCTCTAATTGGGATTGGTCTCCCACTTGGCTGGTCAATATTTATAGCATTTTTTGCTATTTCATCAACCTGATGATTACCACTTATGCCAGAGTGGCTAGGAATGTACTGAAAATAAGTTTTTATGCCACTTGAAGCAAGATTATCTATAATACTGAGACAATGATAAGTGTCAATGTCCAACTTATATTGAGGAGCTGAGGCCAGCAACTCAAGGCTTGATAGAGAGTCGGAATATATGATAATATTATTTGAATTTGCAATCAAAGGTTGGTTTTCCTTAAGGTGTTCTAATGCCATGATTATGGCATTTAACTCAGCAGACATTATAGATAAATTATTATATAATCTCTCGCCCATTGCAATTTTCAGGTGAGGAAGGAAAACACCACTTGCAACCTTCTCATTCATTTTTGACCCATCAACAAATATTTGGAAGTGATTTTTATAGGTAATAGTATTAAGTTCTGCAAATTTTTTCTGGACAAAAGCAATGGGGGCTAAACCTTTATTCCACTTTGAGAAGTCATTATTTATTATGGGACTTGACCAATTCCATGGGGGGAACGGGGAAAAGTAGGTGCAATAGACTTTGCTGGTATGGGGAACTTCTTCTGAATATTGGCATACTCATCTGCAATGCCTCTATACATAGCTGGATTTCTTAACCAATTATGTAGTGTGTGTGAGCTATTTGATTCAATTTTTGTAAGATGTTTTGTCAATAGAAAGCTACGTCTCTCCCTTATTGTTGTTAATCCACTCTCCATAAGCAGAAACTTGGTGCTTGTGGGTTTCCTAAGACCAAATATGAGACGTATTATATCATTTTGTGTTGTTTCAATTTTTTGCATCGGGGTCTTTGCACAGGCACCATAGACGATGAGCCGATAGTCAATATGGGGTCTTATATGTGATTTATAAAACTGGAGTAAGGTTTTCTCCTTACAGCCCCAGGGTGTGGAAAGAAGTCTTTTTAGTATATTTGTTTTTCTATAGCATTTTTTTATTGTGTTTGAAATGTGGAGGTGGAAATTAAGTTTTTGGTCAAGCATGAGACCTAGGTAATTAATATGATTATCTTCTGGAATATTTGTTTTATTTAGAGTTAGTTTTGCATTAACATGGTTTCGCTTCCGGTGAAATTGGATTATTTTTGACTTGGTGGGTGCAATGGGTAAATCTGAATGTTGAGAGAAATTTTTCAAACTGGAAAAGTGACTTTTGCAGATTTGACTGAGCTATCTGAAAGGTGTTGCCAGATGACCATAGCACCAGATCATCAGCATATTGTAGATTCGTGTGGGGTAGGTTCATGTCCCAGAGATATAGGGCAAATAGGAGGCAACTGAGGACTGCTCCCTGAGGTAGGCCTTTGGTTATTGTCTTTTGGGGTGAAGAGGCTGAACCAACACAAACAATGAAACTTCGCACTTCTATGAAGGATTTAATAAAAGATACTAGCTTAGGGGTACTCCAAGGTTTGCAAGTTTGTTTAAAAGGATTTGGTGGTTCACATTGTCATATGCCCCTTCAAAATCTAGGAAAGCTGCAACTAGGACATTATTTTTTGAGAAAGATTCATTTATTGCATTTGTTAGCAAAATGAAAGCATCTGTTGAGGAGTGGTTTTTCCTGAATCCAGTTTGAGTATGAGGGATCATATTATTTTTCCCAACAAACCAGAGGAGTCTGTGATAGATCATTTTCTCCATTATTTTCCCCAGCACAGGAGTAATCATTATGGGCCTATAAGACTCAGGGTTATCTTTGGGTTTATTTTTCTTTAGGATTGGTAGGAGGGACGAACATTTCCATATATTGGGGAACATAGAAGATGCCCAAGCGTGATTATAACAATTTATCAGTTCTTGTTTGTATGAAGGTGTGAGATTCTTTATCCATGTAGGGTGCATATTGTCATAGCTGCCGCTAGTTTTGGTCCTAATATGATGTATTGCATTATTCAATTCCTGGATTGAGAATGGATTAGTTATGTACTCGGATCCTGGGCGTGGTTGGTAACTTGGGTTCATAGGAATTGGGGACAGTTTGCTTTGATTATTTGATGTTAGCTTATTAACAAAAAGAGTTGCAAATAGGTTAGCTTTTTCATTATCATTGTCATAATGGGTATTATTATGTATAAGCTCATGCAGGAGTGGGTTGGGGGAAGTCTTTTTCCCACAGATGTGGCTTATAACTTTGTGTATAATTGGAACCGGTTTAATAAGTAACATTAAAAAATAAGTTACTTCTTCAAATAAACGTGACAAAGTGACATCAAAGCCGAAGCTATTCATTGCAGGATAGGGGGAGGCTGCCATATCCTAAAACTTACGGTAAAGTTTTAAAGTGCTATGGTGAAAGCATCTACCCGTACAATAAACCTGTAACCGAATTAAGAAACATTTAAGCAATCAATTAATTTGTTTAAAGCCAACCCATATCAATAAATTGTTCCATTTTCGGTATATTGTGAAATATACTTTTATCTTATAACAACTGACACTTGAGTTCTCGTTTTTAAAACATTAGGGACAAAAGTCAGTTTTTAGCGTAAAAGAGTTAAGGAAAGGGCAGCTCATTCATTTTTGAAAAGTTGTTTTTTAATTTAAATTTTGTTAGTTTTGAACCTAATCAGGGTAGGCCTAAACCTTACTGTAAAGCTTACTGCGCCCTGAAATTCACGTCTTTAAATCAAAGCTCTTTGTTTATAAGGAGCTTTTGTTTATAAATAAGTTTGCTTCTAAAATAAAGCTTCGTAAAAAACTCCTAATTTGGATGAGGTATTTCTTAGAATTTCCGTATTATTGTGTTTGTATCCATTTTATCTCTAACCCTCTTAGTCCTAGAATATGTTTAAGCAGTTTGGGGCGATCTTCAGATTTACTCCTTTTATTTCATTCTACCTCATCTTCCTATGCCAATTTGGTTTTACTTTTCTACTGTTCAACCTTTTCACTGCCGCTTTCCAGCAGGTCTCGAAAATGGGCAGATTCTGTCAATTTCTATAAGCTGTGAAAATAGATCTCACTCTCTAACCCAAAATGTTAGCAAAACAAATTTTTGTACAAGTGATCTTTGAAAAATAATCTAAGATCTTTGTGATTTATTTTTCTAATATTTTCTCCTGGGGGAAAAAAATAAGATTGAAACAAGGTAGTTGTTTTTATGGTATAATTTCCTGAACTTTAAACTGTTTGGAACAAAATCGTTATCTCAAAATTTTGATTGGATGTTTTTGGGGAAATAGTGGGCGTGGAAGGGGTGTTAGTTGCCTTCCAATCCCTTTCGACTATTAAAAAGGGCACTAGCCCTTTCAATTTCCAATCGAATGATCCCTTTTTGAAGTTTCCAGGACAACGCGTTCTATAAAAACCTTACATACCCCAAGAGCATAACTTACAACCCTTGCCTGAGAGCTGTGGGGGGGGGGGGTGTCATCCTGAAAGACCTAATTTCCAGAACTTTCAACTACGTTGAACAAAATGGCTGTCTTGAAATTTTGATTGGATGTGTTTGGGTGAAAGTTGTGCGTGAGAGGGAGGTTAGTTGCCCTCTAATCACTTTCGACTATTAAAAAGGGCACTAGCCCTTTGAATTTCTAATTGAATGAGCCTTTTTTCAAGTTTCTACGTAAAACACTTTCTATAAAAACTTTATATACCCCCAGGGCATAACTTACAACCCTTGCCCTGAGGGCTGTGGGGGAGTTTCCTGTTTGGGGGGTTAGTTGCCCTCAAATCACTTTCGACTATTAAAAAGGGCACTAGACCTTTGAATTTCCAATCGAGTGAGCCCCCTTGTCAAATTTCTACTACAAAGATATCAATAAAAACTTATATGCCCCCAGGGCACAAATTACAACCTTACCCTAAGTGCTGTGAGGGTGGTTGTCATCCTCTAAGACCTAATTTCCTGAACTTTCAACTACGTTAAACAAAACGGCTAAATCAAAGTTTTGATTGGATGTGTCTGGGAAAACGGGAGGGGCGTGAGAGGGCCGTTAGTCACTCTCGAATCACTTTCAGCTATTAAAAAAGGCACTAGCCCTTTGAGTTTCCAATCGAAAGAGCTCCTTTTCAAGTTTCTACGACAACGCTTTCAATAAAAAACTTATATGCCCCCAGGGCATAACTTACAACCCTTGCCCTGAGGGATGGGGTTGTCATCCTCAGGGACCCTTTTTTCCAGATTTTTCTACTACGTTGAACAAAATGGCTATCTGAAAATTTTGATTGGATGTGTTTGGGGAATGGTGCGCGTGAGAGGGTGGTTAGTTACCCTCAATCACTTTCGACTATTAAAAAGAACACTAGGCCTCTCAATTTCCAATTGAATGAGCCCCTTTTGAAGATTTTACGACAACTCTATCTATAAAAACCTTATATGCCCCCAGGGCATAACTTACAACCTTTGCCCCGGGGGCTCTGGGGGGTGTGTCATCCCTAAATACATAATTTCCGGAACTTTCAACTACGTTGAACAAAATGGCTATCTATAAACTTTGATTGAATGTGTTTGGGGAAATGGTGGGCGTGAGAGGGGGGTTAATTACTCTCTACCCACTTTCGACTATTACAAAGGGCAATTTCAATTTCCAGTCAAATGAGCCCTTTTTTAAATTTGTACAACAACTTTCTATTTAAACCTTATATGCCCCCAGGGCATAACTTACAACCCTTGCACTTAGGGCTCTGATGGGATTATCATCCTAAACGACCTAATTTTCATAAATTTCGACTACGTTGAACAAAATGGATATCTCAAAATTTTGATTGGATGTGTTTGGGGAAATGGTGGGCGTGAGCGGGGGGTTAGTTACCCTCCAATCACTTTCGACTATTAAAAGCGCACTAGCCCTTTCAATTTCCAATTGAATTAGCCCTTTTTGAAGTTCCTACAACATCGCTTTCTATAAAAACCTTATATGCCCACAGGGCATAACTTACGACCCTTGCCCTGAGAGCTGTGGGGGTTGAGGGGTTGTCATCCTTAAAGAACTAATTTCAAAAACTTTCAACTACGCTGAATAAAATTGCTATCGAAAATTTTTTATTGGATGTGTTTGGGGAAAAGATGGGCGTGAGAGGGGGGTTAGTTGCCCTCAAATCACTTTCCAGACTATTAAAAAGGGCACTAGCCCTTTGCATTTACAATTGAATGAGCCCTTTTTCAAGTTTCTACGAAAAATATTTCAATAAGAACTTAAATGCCCCCAGGGCATAGCTGATAACCCTTGACCTGAAGACTGTGGGGGGAGTGTTCTAATCAAAGGTATAATTTCCTGAACTTTAAACTGTTTGGAGCAAAATGGTTATCTCAAAATTTTGATAGGATGTTTTTGGGGAAATAGTGGGCGTGGAAGGGGTGTTAGTTGCCTTCCAATCACTTTCGACTATTAAAAAGGGCACTAGCCCCTTTCAATTTCCAATCAAATGATCCCTTTTTAAATTTTTCAGGACAACACGTTCTATAAAAACCTTATATACCCCAAGAGCATAACTTACAACCCTTGCCCTGAGAGCTGTGGGGGGGGGGGTGTCATCCGGAAAGACCTAATTTCCAGAACGTTCAACTACGTTGAAAACAATGGCTGTCTTGAAATTTTGATTGGATGTGTTTGGGTGAAAGTTGTGCGTGAGAGGGAGGTTAGTTGCCCTCTAATCACTTTCGACTATTAAAAAGGGCACTAGCCCTTTGAATTTCTAATTGAATGAGCCTTTTTCAAGTTTCTACGATAACACTTTCTATAAACACTTTATATACCCCCAGGGCATAATTTACAACCCTTGCCCTGAGGGCTGTGGGGGAGTGTCCTGTTTGGGGAGTTAGTTGCCCTCAAATCACTTTCGACTATTAAAAAGGGCACTAGACCTTTGAATTTCCAATCGAGTCAGTCCCCCTTGTCAAATTTCTACGACAAAGATATCAATAAAAACTTATATGCCCCCAGTGCAAAACCTATGACTCTTGCCCTGAACACTGCTGGGGGAGTGTCATGCTCGAAGGTATAATTTCCTGAACTTTAAACTGCGTTGAACAGTAAGACTATCGCAAAATTTTGATTGGATGAGTTTGGGGATATGGTGGGCTTGTAAGGGGTGTTAGTTGCCTTCCAATCACTTTCGACTAATAAAAAGGGCACTAGCCATTTTAATTTCCAATCGAATGAGCCTCTTTAAGTTTCCACGACAACGCGTTCTATAAAAACCTTATATGCCCCAAGGGCATAACTTACATCCCTTGCCTTGAGAACTGTGGGGGAGGTTGTCATCCTCAAAGACCTAATTTCCATAACTTTCAAATACGTTGAACAAAATGGCTATCTTAAAATTTTGATTGGATGTGTTTGGAGAAAAGGTGTGCGTGAGAGGGAGGTTAGTTGCTCTCCAATCACTTTTGACTACTAATTTCCAATCAAATGAGCCTATTTTGAAGTTTCTACGACAATGCTTTCTATAAAAACCTTATATGCCCCCAGGGCATAACTTACGAACCTTGCCCTAAGGGCTTTGGGGGTGAAGGGGTTGTCATCCTTAAGGACCTAATTTCACAAACTTTCAGCTACGTTGAATAAAATGGCTATCTCAAAATTTTGATTGGATGAGTTTGGAGAAATGGTGGGCGTGGAAGGGGTGTTTGTTGCCTACCAATCACTTTCGACTATTGAAAAGGGCACTAGCCATTTCAATTTCCAAACAAATGAGCCCTTTTGGAAGTTTCTACGACAACGCGTTCTATAAAAACCTTATATGCCCCCAGGGCATAACTTAAAACCCTTTCCCTGAGGGCACTTGGGGGGGGGTGTCATCCTCAAAGACTTAATTTCCAGAACTTTCAACTATGTTGAAAAAAATGGCTATCTTAAAATTTTGATTGGATGTGTTAGGAGAAAAAGTGGGCGTGAGAGGCGGGTTAGTTGCCCTCCAGTCACTTTTGACTATTAAAAAGGGCAGTAGCCCTTTGAATTTCCAATCGAATGAACCTTTTTGAAGTTTTTACGACAACGCTTTCTATAAAAATATTATATGCCCCCAAGGCATAACTTACAACCCTTGCCCTGAGGGCTGTGGGGGAGTGGCCTCCTCAAAAACATGATTTCTATCTGGAAATCAACTACGCTGAAAAAAATGGCTATCTCAAAATTTGCATTCGAGTTGTTTCGGGAAATGGTGGGCGTTGAATGGGTGTTAGTTGCCTTCCATTCACTTTCGACTATTAAAAAGGGCACAAGTCACTCCGATTTCCAATTGAATGAGCCCTTTTCGAAGTTTCTACAACAGATTCTTCGATACGAAGTGCCCTGGTCTGAAGGAAAAAAAAATAATACATTGTGCCAATATCATTCTTTATGCCCCCAGGGCATAACTTAAAACCCTTGCCCTGAGAGTTATGGGGGAGTGACCTCCTCAAAAACGTATTTTATATGTGGAAATCAAGTACGCTGAACAAAATGGCTATCTCAAAATTTTGATTCGATGTGTTTGGGGGAATGATGGACGTGGGGGGGGACTTGTTGCCCTCCAATCACTTTCAATTATTAAAAAGGGCACTAGCCACTCCAGTTTCCAATCTAATGAGCCCTTTTCGTAGTTTCTACGACAAATCTTTTGATACGAAGTGTCCTGGTCTAAAAAAGAGAAAAAATAATAATAATACATTGTGTCAACATCGTTCTTTACTTAGGCAGCGCTATTGCGCTGGCTTTGGGACCCACCTAGAAGCATGCAGGCAGACGCAAACCGTGAATCAGACTGTTCGTTGTTGTAATTTTTAGGCAAATAAACATTAATTACTACATGATTTTCAAGCTTAGCGGCAATAAAGTAATCAGTCACTGCTAATAGCTTGCAAGGGAATCGGGATAGAACAGCGAGACTGTCAGATGGTCTGCCTCTCGGTCTCACAATTGCACTATGAAAGATCAGATTAGAATTAGAAAATAGTGGTGACGGGCTTTGGCGGTATTCCGACAGGAAATACTCCTGAATCAGAACTAGGTCATGGGACTGCAATAACTGTGAAAGAATTGGGATTCGATCGGTAACTTTTCCATTAATGTTCCACGACAAAATACGGAATCTCAATCTCATTTTGAGTTAGATTTACCTTTCAGCAGAGCCTGTGCAATAAGGTTTTTATAACTATAACATGGATGGTTGTCTGATTTGCAAAGAGCACATTTTGTCAGTTTCTGGCAAGGGGCTGTTTTAGAACTTACGTGACCTTTTTCTCCACAGACGGAACAACACATTTGGTTTATACATGTACTTGAAATATGTCCGTATGGTTGGCACTTATATCATCGAAGGGGTAGAAACAAAATCTCTTGAATGGGGAATCGTTCGAAACCAATGACTAATGGGAACTTCATTTCTCGTAATAAATCCTTTTTTGTTTCAAATATCACCCTGAAAGATCTGGTAGAGCCATTTTGCTTTGCTTCACTACAATTTGGCACAAGAGACTTGCCGTCATCAGAGGTCAGATTGCGACGCGTTTCGTTTGCTTGTCGTTTGCGACACGTTTAACTATTCCAAAGTGAGATGGACTTTTAACCTTAGCGCTAATGGTGCTGGTAGAGCTACGAAGTGCATTCTCCAATGCTTGAGCATCATATTTGGATGTAGTGATAACTTTCCAGTCACCTCGGGCGCACTTCAGCTCAACAAATTTTGAGCTATTGTCACCACATGCTTGTTCTAGGAAGTCATTTCTTGATTCCGGTTTCGCTAGGTCACTTGGTAGAGTTTTGACAATCACGGCATAGGATGGTTTCGAGATATATTCAGAAAGGATTTCAGCAGTTACAGGTTTACTTTTCCAGAAGTTTGTTCCATCTAAAATTCCATCAAAACTGCTATGTGAAGACTGTTGATGAGTTTGAATTGCACGCCCAGGCTGGATATCTCAGTAGGTATTTTTCGAAACGGAAAAAAAAGGATCGGATTCCCAATTTATCAACACATATAAGAATGTCCTAGAAAGGTGAAATGTAGAGGACTTGGGGGAAAGCAACAGTGTTGTACAGCATTGTGAGATAACGGCGATGGAAACGTAGCTTAGCAGATCATGGAAGCATAGTTAGCTGATATGCGGCGTTTGATGACTTCTGTTAGGAGGTGACAAGTATGAATAATGGTATTTCCAATGGGAATACCCAGATAAACAATTTGGTCAGCCGGGCAGATTTTTGAATTCCCAAATACTATCACATGAGGAAGTTACTTTCCAGTTAAAAAGCACGACGTTGGACTTTGCAGCATTGATTTCAAGATCAGATTATATTTATTCTGTTTCCAGTTTTTTGGGAAGATTCAGAAATTTTGTCCAAAGTTCGGCTAATGTTAAAAAGGTCATCAGCATAGAGAACAGCAAGACATGTCGTACTGGTCCTGAGCTTTGACGACAGAATTATTGAAATAACAAGGTGAGGCAATTGCACCTTGCCTAACTCCTCTTTTTAACTAGTATAGTTCTATTCAGTGGCCTTGCCATTTCATCTTGCTTAAGAGGGATTTTAAGATGGACTCGTAGCATAGCATATATATTTCTTTGAGGTTTAATGATAGCCGTATTTACTCCTCTATTATAGCCCTTAAAAGCATAAGAGGGTGGATCCGGGAGTCAAAGCCATGGTGAACATCATGATTCGCCAAGGCGAGTGAACTGTCTGCACAAGAAGCATCAAGTAGAGCATTAGCAACAACTGCAAGGGCGTCTGCAAATCCATTGCTATGTCTAAGGCCAAATAGATATGGAGGCATGTAACATTTTTCTTCAAGCTCTTTTATAAACAGCCGTTCATAAAGTTTGCACAAACTGGTTGAAACAGTTATTGGCCTGAAAGACCATCATTAATCGGAGGTTTTTTGCGTTATTGGAATAGGGGAAAGATCTCCTATGCAAAATGTTGACGGAACCAAGCCTTGTCTGAAAATTATCCACAGCAGTAACGCGAGATGTTCTAAGATCGAAGGACCACCATTTTTGATATGCAGAGAATAAATTCCATCTACGCCTCGTGAGAACTTTGGCTTAAGGCGCATAATAGCATCAGCCACAGAAGTTACAGACACTGTAAATCAGAGCCAGAGAATGCATACAAAAATAATACCACTCAGATAGAGGAACATCAGCAGCGGAGAGGGCGGTTTTAGGGATCCTTGGACGGAGTGTCGACCAATGGAAACGAGGGTTGTCTTTCATTTTTTCTGCTGACAGTTTTGTGATTTTCTTGTGGTGGTTTTGAAGCTCCTTGGCAAACTTTTTCTTTGTTGCGATGCAGATGGAATTAACCTGGGGGGGGGGGGGTTATCAAAATCAAAGACATAATTTCCGGACCTTCCAACTACGCTGAAGAAAATGACTAACTCAAAATCTAGACTGAATGTGTTTGTGAAAATGATGGGAATGTGGGGGGGGGGGGCTGGTTGCCCTCCAATAACTTTTGACTATTGAAAAGGGCACTAGCCCACTCAATTTTGAATTGAATGCGCCCCTTTCAAAGTTTCTACGACAACTTATTCTAAACGAAGTACCCTGGTCTAAAATAAAAAATAATAAAAAAATAAAAATAATAATAATACTTTGTGCCTACATAGCTCTTTACTTAGGCAGTGCTATTGCACTGCCTATGATAAGCTTAAAGGCTTGAACAAATGATATTACTATATGTTTGATATAATAAACCAAAACTAAAACAGCTGTTTTCTGTTTTTACAAGGAACAGAGCAGAAACGGGTCTACAATTTTTGATTGAACTGTTCTGCTTCCGTTCTGTTTCATTCAAGCACTGTTTATTTTTTCTGCTTCTTCCAAAAAAAAGAAAAGTGCCAATGCTTAGTCAAAACGGAAAGGTTGTCAAAAGTTCTTAAAAACAAGAAGTTAATCGCTGACAATCACAAGGGCCAACTTAGGACCTTGTCACGCCAATAGGCCAACACGATATTTATGGCCTGTTAGGTAAAACATATAGGAGAAAGAATACAAGGGAGATTCGATCCCTTGTTCAAAATATTAAATTGGAGATAATATCCCGTATTCTCAAAGGAAGGACCACAATCAGGACGTTTCTTGGATTTTCCTATTCCTGGGTTTCTTTTCTTAAATTTTGTATTTTCATTGCATGTAAATCCTTTTTTTTATCTAAGTAAATTCTCGTGCAAAATGATTTGATATAGCTTTGACAATAATATGGCTACTTTTCGGATCACTTTGCCCTGACCAGTTTTCAAAGCAAGGATTGTAAAATTTTATTTTTCAAATTAGTCCTAATTATTGCTTTTACTGGAATCTCTTGTTGCTTTATATTCGCTATAGCTTAAGTATCCATCCCTGTCAGCGTCATCTTCTTCAAGAACACTGTCAATCATCCCTGTAATTAGAAAACAAAATTAGTGATATTGTGCTACATTACAAAAAAAAAACCGGTAAAACTGATGTTGGTGGTTTGGTACCTAGGTCGGGTCTCTTTAAATCTAAAGTTGGTTCATTCATCAGCTTGCTAATTTAGGTACCCAACAAATTTGAAGCTGTCCAAGATCGGGTCTGTCTATTGTTAATTTGGTAATTGGCGTTTCCCTCCTGGAAAATTCCCCTTGGAAACTTTTCCCGCAAATCCCTCCTCCCAGAAAATGTCCCCCGGAATGCTCCCCCTGTAAAATTCTCCCCGCAGCGGAATCTCATCAAGTGGAAGTTCTCCTCTGAAAATTTTCCATCCCCGAATAGTCCTTTTCCCATGTTCTCCCTGGAAAATTTCGAATGCACTTTAGAAAGGAAACCCAAAGTTCTACTCATCTGTTTAAGTCAGAGGCTATAAGAGCCAGAGGCCTAAAGTTAAGAGCCATAAAGCTTCATTGCAACATTTTTTCTTCTTATTTCCTAAAGGCACTTGATATGGAAGGGTTGGTCTTATAAAATTTGGAGGGGTCTCCTTTGATTGCAAATTAAAAAGGGCTAGTCCTCTTTTAAAGAGTCAAAAAGTGAGTGGGGGTGACCAGCCCCCTGTACGTCCTTTTCCCCCAAATACACCCGATTAAATTTTTGAGATAACCATTTTGTTAAAAAACAGTCCAAAGGTTAAATAGCCATGCCTCCAGGATTTAAAACCCCCCTTCCAGCCTCCGAGGCAAGGGCTGTAAGCTATGAAGGTTGCCCATTGTTAAGACAACTTAAAAAACTTTCCAAAAAAAAGTTTTTCAAAGAAAAGTTAACGCCCTATTATGCTTAAGATCATCAGAAATAAAAACCTCATAACGACCAGAAATTAAATAAATAACCATAGCAAACAAACATGCAACAAGTACTAACATAAATGAATAAGCAAATCTTAAAACGAGTAAAACTTAAATTGAATATGCAAATGAAGCTTAAAATGAACAAAAAATATTTTACTATTAAAGAATAAATAAAACTCAAAACGAACAGAAATTAAATAAACAATCACAGCAAACAAAGATACAACAGCTACTTATATAAATGAATAAATAGATTTTAAACGAGTATGAGAGCTTTCTTTCAGATCTTTCACTGCGGGTTATCCGCGACGGGTTTATTTCCCGACAATACTTTGTGAAAGCAGGGGTTCCCCATGGCAGTGTCTTGGGACCTAGACTCTTCCTGATTTACATAAATGAAATGTGGGACAACCTTGCAAGCCCTCTGCATCTTTTTGCCGGTGATACCACGCCCCACTTAGCCATCCCAAAACACGATGAACCAGCAAAACCTCTTTATCCCTGCAGATATATCTTTATAAAATCAAAAAGTGGTCTGGTACATGGATGAGGAACTTTAATGCATTGAAAACATAGGAGCTTCTTATTACCCAATCAAAGGTGTCGTGTGAACATCCCAGGTTCATTTTCAAAAATGAACTTAGAAAGAGAGTCGACGACCTTCGTCTACTGGGGATTCATCTCTCCACTGACCTCTCTTGAAGTAGCCACCTTGGTCGGGTGAGAACCTCCTGTGCAAGAAAGCTAAGAGTCACTCTGCGCTGTAAAAAAAAATTTCTTCCCTCCAGGTCGATTATCCCACTTTACAAGTCCTGTGTCAGACCCACACCTGAATATGGATGCCCGCTATATGATGGTGCCCCAGAAACACTAATAGTTCCACTCCAAAAGATCCAGAATAGGGCGAACAGAGGATGCTACTAATCTACACATGACTCGCCCCAACCTCTAAATGAAAGGTTCGATGTAGCGTCGATGGCTGTTTTCTACAAACTTATAAATTCGCCTCCGTCAAACAAGCTCTCTCGTATTGTTCCCCCCCTTTTGTCCATGCGACAAGGCAGACGTGAAGGCACACAGCTCGGTCCAATTATCTATACTGCATATGCTTGAGATGCGGTTAAAACAAAAGACGTTAGCAGGATATGATGGAGAAGGAATGTTCATCGTTGGGTAATGGCGACTTAATGGTTTGAAGAGTTTATAACGTATTAGTAAGCGGAGTCATCAAAGAGTACTTTATTAGAGGGAATTATTTGTTGACCCCCTAACAAGGGCAACCGTAAAAATATGTCTAAGGAGGCCTGAACTGAAAAAATATTCTTGGAGGGGGCTAAAATTGAGAATAAAAAGTATTTAAGGTATTTTTTTTCCTAAAAAAGTATCTTTTTTCCAGAATATTTGTAAATTGTTCGTATTCTAGAGGGTAGCCGAAAAAGATTGATGTGTCCATTCCAAATATGCTTCGGAATATTCTTAGCTGGCTATAAGAAATATCTGAAAGATTCTTTGGAATTTGAGCAGTAACTTCGTACAAAAAAGATAAAGTTGTCCAAATATGAAAAGTTGTCCAAGTCTCTTATTTCAAAGTTTCAGCCATTTCATCGTATAATCCCATGTTTTTGTTCTAGTTGATTGTTTTTGTTTTATTTTGGTCTTTTTTTTCCTTTTGTAATTAATTACTCCACTCTTGTCATGTTGTTTATAATGGGTTAAAAATAAATTATTATAATCATTATACTTTTTCCGCACTTTTAAATTATTGAATATTTCTTAGAACATCAGCTATACAAAAAAATTTTGGGAAACTGTTTTTATCATATTGTTAAAGTAATAAATACTAGCATAGATCAGAATTGTAATGATTATGATGGCTCGTACTTACTAACGTAAACTTGCATATTAGCGTTGTTAATCCTCCTAATTTCGTCAAGTTTGCGGTTCTTTTCTTCCTCTGTATCATGTGGTTTAAAATCTGGCTCAGGAAGTATGTGGCTAATTGCTGAATAAAGCTCCAGTCCATCAAGTTTCAGATTTCCATCGTAGTCGTGTAATCTTAAAAAGTGAGAGATCTAAGGGATTTTTTTATGTGTTCTTAGCCGTATCAAATTTGAAGCACATTATAAACAAATTTTTATAACCTAATTATAAACTAATATAATTATCTAACGTTACAAACTAATTGTTCTAGCAAAACAGTAGATGGTTAGTATTGGGACTCATTCTACTTCATTGTTCATCAGATGGTCTTTTTTTTTTTTTTTTTTTTTTTTTTTTTTTTTTTTTTTTTTTTTTTTTTTTTTTTTTTTTACTTTGACAGGAAGAACTACGTAATTTTATTTCAGGGACAGATAAAATTAAAGAGATTTAAGGAATTGTATCGTATGTCTTAAGCTCCAAAGATTATTCCGTGCAAAACAAGTTTAACAATTGCCACTAGACTTATACGAAATAAGTAAATGTTTAAAAAGAAAATACAAAGAAAGAAACAAAGATAAAAATAAATAAATAATAAAAAATATATATACAAAAGCACCCGTACACTGGTGTATGCGTGAAAATCACTATCTATGCAGCTATCTAAAGAAATTACAAGGTATGCATTTAAACTAGCTATGCTAATTTTTAATGCCCCATTTTCTCTTTCATCTTGGAGCACACTTTTCACCATCCTGTTATGGCAAAAAATTACCTTGTGACAAATAAATTTTAGAATATCTGGAAAGATTCTATCATCACATCCATAATATTCATCTCCTAAGCAAGCCAATTTCTTGTAACAAAACAGAAAATGAGGCTATCTCACCTTTCCATTCCACTGTAACCTATCTTTCGAGGCTTTTAATTTATCGCCTTTATTCCTTGAATGTCCATTCTAGTTTAAACATATATTTCTATAATATATTTAAATCGTCAAATGTCCTACTTTTTCTGTCAAGCCTGGCAACAAGGATTAGCATTAAAATCCTAAGAAAGTCTTCCCATCATCCCCTCCCTCCCAAAAAAGGAACAATACGACCTGTCAATAAAAGAGTTAATCTGGAAAAGCCCAGAAAGTTTTCTTTGAAAATATTCGTTGAAATCTCTGTTCTGGTAAACAGAAACATTCATACAAATATGGCTTTCAATATGATGACTTAACGCCTAACGGTCCTGTTAACCCAAAAGATAAAGTCTGTTATAAAGGCTGATGGACACCTTCCTTCTAGCCTTTGAATTAAAAAAAGAAAAAAAAAATCCAATTCAGCAGTTTAGTGCCTTGAATAAATGCTCAAAGAATATGCCCTAGTTCTGAATTTTTTATTTGTTTTAACATATTTAATTGCCATAGGCCTAGTGGAGCCTGAATAGCTCCACTATTTATTTTAAGCTTAATATCGAGGAATCCACTAATATATTTAATATCAGCTAACAGGCTCAAGAAGCAAATCCCGTGATGTAGCTTTACTAACGAAGAAAAAAAGAGAAGCTCTGACTCTTCCTGGGAGTATTAGAAAATTCCAATCTTACCAAGATTTTATTATACTATAATATAATGTTATATTATATTATTCGCATCATGCTATTATATATAATATATAGTTTGGATATAAATGTTAAAAGGTTAAATAACATTGACTGAAAAGTCCATAAGTTTAAGCAGAAGAAGAGACTTATTTACTATCAATTTCTATCCCCAAAGCTACTGGCTTCACCCTTCATCCCCATATTAAAAATTTGTCCGCTTACCATTACCTATTTCAATGTAGTTCCCCATCTGTTGTTTTCCAGTCAACACAGAAATTATAGATTCAAGTGGCAAATTCAAAATGTAAGGTGAACTGATGAGTATTGTTCTTTTTCTTTTTAATAGTTTGTTTTGCCCAAGAATCGTAAGGAGCTTTAGAATTAATTAATTGACTGAATAAAAGCTGACAGCTGGTTATTGAAGTATCTCAGGGCATTGTAGAATTATATTCAAAATTACCAAAAAAAGTGTGTGACTTACTACTTCAAGTCAACAACAAAATAGAACAAGCTCAAATCCCACTATAAAGAGCAAAATGTCAACATAATGTCGACAGTCCGTTGACTTTGTAATACGAATGCAGCAGATAGTTCCATACATGGAATCCAAGGGCTAGTATAAGATACTTACATTGTAGTAAACTGTCACCGACCGACACTACCCTTTGGGAAGGAGAAAAAAGAAGACGGTTAATTAGTCTTGTCTGAAAAGTCCATAAGCTTAAGCAGAAGAAGAATATTAAAACAAAAACTATTGTCCTTAGGCATTATCTGAAAAATAATAATATTTAGAATTTACACAATTTACTATTATTTTTGTTCCCTATTACTGATTTCCGATCTATATACTACCATTATTTAATGTTAATAACTTATTAATAGTAAATTAGAAACTAATTCTTGAAACTACTCACTTCTTCTCAAATTATTTTGCAAACAATTTTAAAAGTAAGGTAAGATAGGACATGTTTCCAAACAAAAGAAAAAAAAATCGAATAAAACTAATGCACTGATCCCCACAAAGACTTCATGGCCTATAAAGGGGCGGGGGAGGAGAATACACTTACTATTTAAATTACAATTTATAAATAGTAAATAAACAAAAATAAGAAATATTGAGAAAGGGATAGGGATGTAGGGAGAGAACTGGGGGGGGGGTAGGAAAAACAAGGGGGAAAGATTTTAGCACAGTAGCAGTTTTAGGTCTCGTAAACTTGAAAGGGACAAGATATACTATAAGAATATAAAAATATAAAATAAAAGGAATTTTATTTTAGATGTAAGAAAATGACGGGGGGCAGCCACCCCTGCCTGCCCAGGCTCAGAACCGCAAATTACATGCACGAATTAAGTTTTAGCAACTCACAAGAGCGTATTCTGATCATTCAGCAAAAACTGAACTGGTAACCAATAACTAGATAAATCAATCAGAAACTAAAACTTTTTTTTACAAGCCTTTTACAAGGTGCCAAGCAAGTGATATTCTCAAGTAGAATCAGAACAGGCATTTCATTAATACAAAATGCGACTAAAGGATTACAATTAGATCTCACTGTTGGAGTAAAGCTTTTGGTCATTTTATTTATTTTAGAAAGTAGCTGAGTTATGTGAATAAACTTCCAGGGATAATTACCCAGCCACAATGATTCCCTGGGAAGGTAGGCTATTTTGAAGCAGGCCTAGCCTACCTATCTCTACCCCTAATTGTTCCAATGAATACTGACCCTATATTATCTATGGGTAATACTAGACAGAAGTAATTACTGAAGATTATCAGTTGGCTAATACTCTTCTGAAGGAAATGCCTTGACAAAATAAAATTGGTGCCACTAGATTCCCTGTCTTATACTATTTCCAAATATCATAGTCACTTTTCTGATTATGCAAAGCTCCTCCCCCCCCATCCCCTGATGGTCCCCTAAGTAGTCTTAGGATCAAACTTAGGATTGTACAAGCCAAGTTTAGTGGCTCTTGAGAACAGAAACACAATTTTCGTGCAGCCCTACTATACTTTACCTCCCCCCCTCCAGTGTGGAAATATATAGCCTAACCCAAATTACATATTTTCAAAATATTAACAAGAATAATGGGTTGCAGAATGTATTGGAAATATATAATCTGGGCCATTATTTGCATATCAGGGGGGGGGCTAGAGGTAAAGTATTGCAGAGCTGCATGTAAAATGTATTAGCTACAATTATTTAAAAATTCCGAGGCTACGGAGCTGATAATTTGAGTATTCAGTTACGGCAGCTGGCAGACGCACCAATTAGGGGTGGGGGTAGGGTGGGCCATGTCCCCTCCTAGACTTTCAAAATTATCTTTCATTTATATTTCACAGCCATTTTCTATTTTAGTTATGTTCTATATTAAACCAGCGAGACTGAATAACTGGACGTTCTTATTTCTCGCCCCTGTGCATCGGTTTGCACAGCTATTAAAAAGCACTGTTACTTTTTAATGATCTTATTTTAAAATGTCCCGTCTTACCCACTCTTGTACCACCCTAATTCTACCATTAGGAGACACTGTTGTTTCGCAATGTCTAAGAGCGTGACTACGCTATTTTGTTGCCCAATCCTTGACCAGAAATGTGATTTCTGAGTAGGGTTCATTCAAAATTAAACTTCAGCTGGTCAGTATTTCTTTATTGTTTCTTGTGAAGATTTAGTAATAAAACTATGAGTAAAAAGCGACAACAAACTTTGGATTTTTTTTTGCTGTGAAAATGCGGAAGAAAAATGAAGAAACTGGCATTAATGTCAGTGCTCGAAGTATTTGGTTAGTGGAGATAAATCCCCCCACCTGTGAAAGCCCTTCGGAAAGTCGACACAATCTAAAACCAGCGCTCGAAGCAAGAGAAGTCAAGCCATTTCCAATCGTCTCAAAGACTTTCTTTCAAATTCAACAACCGGTAAACACAATACCAGTCAGCCAGCTCAATCAGACTCCGTTAAACTTTTGTACTTTGAGGTGATACACCGTTTGACGAATGATATGGACCAACGTTTCATGCAAAATATGCCTCTGTTTGACGATTTATCTGCCTTCGACCCCTCACGAGCTTTCGAGTTCGAAAGTTTCTCGAGCTTTCGATAGTGGAAAACGTTATCTGTCATTATCAAGAGATTTTCGATGTTCATGACCATGCCATAGAATATCAGCTTTCCCTTGCACAGCTGCATCTGTCAAAAAGTGATATTTCAAAAATGGATCTTCTTCGACCTATCAAAATCTTATCTGACATCTCAGTTGCCTATTCTGCAGTGCTAAAACTGATGAAAGCTAGTTGCCACTTTGCCTGTGACCACTGCCAGCAATGAACGATTCTTCTCGGTATTAGGGCATGTGAAGGACTATCTGTGATCGACGATGGGAAACGACAGACTCAGTGATCTCATTATAATGGCCGTTGAAAAACAGGAGGTAAGGAAACTAGATTTGGATAGATTAGTCGACGGTTTTGCCAAGCAGTGGAGTCGCCGCTATCCCCTGTTTTAGGTATGTTTGCTCAATGTTGCTTTTTTTGGAATCTTCATTAAAAAAAAAATCAAAAAAAAAATCCTTGTCCCCTACGTTTCGTGAAATGGCGCCACTGGGAGCTTGGAAGACCATCGTATTGCAGACCACCGTGGAGTTGAAGTAAAGCAAAGGATGTATAAACAGCTTTTTCAACATCCAGTAACAGTTTAGCTGCTGAAAAGTTTATAGCCTGAATTTGATCTAGGGCTGTGATTCAGGTGTTAGAGAGTGATTTAAGAAAAGAAAGAAAAGTAGACAACCATACAACAGGATAATGAAAAACATGCGAATGATTTAAATGACGAAAGAAGATTCTCAAAAAGACCAAGGAAAAATGTGCTTGAATTTTTCATGAATACCAATGTTTCTGCATACCTTCATTTTAATCAAATCAATATGGTGCTTAAAAGATAGATATTCTTTCAAAAGCTTTGTTGAATAAGGAGAAATTTTTCAAAATGGTAGCAGACATAGGCTGTAGCCAAAGGCTTATTCAGGATTTTTTTCAAACATATCAAAGATTTGTTTATATGCATTTTCGTTACGTTTTACTGAGTCAGTAAAAATTGCAGGGAGGAGGGGGGTTAAAACCTGGTAAGCCCTCCCCCTTCCTGGATTCAACCTTGTATATAACCCCAGGAAATTGTAGGTCCTATTAGAACTTACTTAAAGTAGTAGAAATCTTTTTCTTCAGGAGTAAGCTTGGAAATGTCCACATCAGGCATCATGGCGGCTAAGTCCTCTTGTAGGTGACTAAAACAAAGCAAAATATATCAATAAATGATAAACTATTGAACTACATCTGTCTTTAAACTTCTTTTCTAATGGCCCTAATTTGCACGTGATAGGCTCCAGTTTGAAACCGACTTACCTCTTAACAAGCAGACGTTTCTGGGCTTTACCAAAATTCCCTGAAAAAGAAAACACAGGTCTTTCGGATGCACTCGTTTACATTACTACAACTTATAACCGACAGATTCAAAGTGCAAAATCTATATAGATTGGTGACGTCTCTCTGATGAGCCTTGATTTGTTACATATTGTCAAATTATCTTTTCTTATGAAATATTCTGTTGCATATATAGGCTATTATATATTTCTTTTGTTTTAAAATTTTAATTATTAATCGTAATTATTTCCATTCTCGGCTGTTCCATGAATATTCTGTTATGGTTGCTTGGTGCTAAACAATAATGTATATACATGACCTTATTCATGTATCTGTAATTCATGTATGTCAGATTTTGCATACAAGTCCAGTTGACATTGTCCGTCACGCGTCAACCCAAAATCAATCCAATCTTTCATCCCTTAATTCTTTGACTGTCTACCTTAGTTCTAACCTAGGAATGACCTATGGACGGATTATAGATAGACTCATCTATCAACAAATGAAATGACATCATTTTTATACAATCCTAAAAATGGCTTATCCCAGATTTGCCTCTCAATCACTCTGACTGTCTGTCTTGGCTTTTTCCAGTGTTTTGCAGGCATCAAGACATGGCTAATTATAGAAAACGCCAAGACAGATAGTCCGAGTGATTGAGAGACAAATCTGGGGTAATCCCTTCTTAGGATTTTGAATTAAAATCAAGAATTTTGCAGGCATCAAGACATGGCTAATTGTAGAAAAACCCAAGACTGATAGTCCAAGTGATTGAGAGGAAAATCTGGGATAAGCCCTTTTTAGGATTGTATAAAAACCTGTAGGATGCCTTTGCTTTCCAAAAGCATGAATTAAAATCAAGTATTTTGCAGGCATCAAGACATGGCTAATTGTAGAAAAAGTCAAGACAGACAGTCCGAGTGACTGAGAGCATAGTGATTGAGAGAAAATACAGCTTATTCATGTATGTGCTTGTGGTGGCATTAATAGGGGGGGGGGGGGCTCTTTCTCTTTTGAGATTCTTCCTTTATTAAACAAAAGAAACTATTAGTCTATTTCAATATTCAAGTTTGTTTTAAACAATTTTAAAACAAATTTTCTCCTCCCTCCTTTTACTAGGAGTATTATTATTTTTTTTTTTTTGAAAGCTTTCTCAAATCTGAATATTACTGCAGTCAGTTAAGATACTCTAGTACTTCTGGAAATGTCATGTCAAGCTGAAATCCAATGTTGAAACTAAAACTTAAATAGTATATACAGTCATGTTAAAAGCGATAGTTCTTTGAAACTTCAGTTTTTCTTCTAAAATATTTTATTATGTTTTGAATTTTAATTCTATTTTTTTTATATAAGCATATATCCAAGGGGGCAACAATTGATTTCATAATTAACGTTAAAAATACTAAATTTATTAAATTAAGAGTATATGAGAAGAGAGACTGAATAACAAAAATATATTGAATGGATACTTTCACTTACCTACGTACTACTTTTAGGAAATATCGCGGATGCAGTGAAGATGCAGCAAGAAGTACACTTTTAAATAACAGAAGAATAAGTCGTGCGAACTAAGACTAGAATGTCCGACTTCATCGTCATAGCAGTGGTCAGGTATTTTTCTGAAAAACGATTGTTCCAAAAGGCTGCAGAAAAAAATTGTTAAATATTTTCTGAAGGAATTGTCACTAGGATAATTGGTGGTGCTCATTTAACGGACTAGATACCAAACAATAGGCTATACGAATAATCTGGTTCCACTTTCCAGGGACATAACGAAAGGCAAACTAAGATGGCTAAGCCTCGTTTGACAAGGATTGATGAATGTCCAAAGATTGTGCTTTTTGGCCATTTGTATAGGGCTAAACAAAACTCAGGTTGTCCCCAAATGGGATGAGGAGAAGTCATAAGGTAAAGATTTAATTTTGAATAGATTTTAATGGACGAGGACTGGGTGCAGTTACGCTGTTCTCAGATGGATTGGTGGTGCAGTGTTATTTTGGTAGTAGTAGCACTACCTAGGGCTGGTGAGCTAAATCTTGAAAATAAGTCATGAGCTTTTAATGTGTTAATTTGGGAGGCAGTGCTTCACGACGGTGACTGAACTTATATCTTGGGATGCTGATGTAGTTTTTGTCTTCCCAGTTGCTCCATATAGTTGCTTGTCGTCATCATATATCATAGGGTTATAGTTTTAATCTGAAGAATGCTGAAATATAGAAAATTCTTCGAAAAGGGCACATTCTTAGGACATTTTTATATACGAGCTTGACTTAAAACTTTTACGAGACTTCAGTTCGATCGCAGTTGAAAACTGGGTTGATCACTAAAATCAGCCCTTCGGTAGCCTACTCGGGCTGATGTCTCATGGGATCTAGAATTTGGGTCGCAGTTTGTTAATTTTGAAACTCAAAAGCATCCAGTGTCGGGGTTGTATCTTCATAATCAAGGTATCCTAGGACATCTGATTAATTGGTTTCAGTTATGAAATCTTCTGCTTGGATCATGAGGGGTGAGGCCATTCTTCCCTGCATTTTTGCTCTGTTTAAGCAACCACAGACACTTAACTACCCGAATAGATATTTCACTTTTATGGCGAGCTGCAAAATTATTAATCAGCAATCCCGATTTTAAATACCGTGAAATTTCTTACGATCCGAAATTTGCAAGTTGATGCCCGAATTCAGATCCATAGAGAACCAACCTGGGAAGATCCACTAGATCCTTACTAAAGCACCAATTTTAGCTTCATAGGTACAGTGGATAGATCTCTGCTTAGAAAGACGGGACCAAGGGCTTGATCCCAAATACTACTGGGCTTTTCATAAAGACCAAGGTTTTTGCATACCTTCACTGAGGCTCTGTCCGATGACAAATCCCTGAAGCTTTGTCCGCTGACAGAAAACCCAATTCAAGATTCGTCATGAATCAATAGACTAGAGGTAGACAGTATCAAATGAATCTTGAACTTTCGAGCCAAGTTCAATGATTTATGTAAACAGCCTAGTATTAATATTGGCAAAAAACTTTTGTCTTTGTAATAATAAGAATTTGAGTATTAAAAACGAACAATAAAACTATTATCACTTACTCTTCGTCATGAACAAGTTTGGTGTCACGAGTTATCTTCCCAGGAATATTTCCAGCTTCAGCATTCGGTCGATAATGTTCATGGGGCTTCATTGTCACTGACTGTCTGGAAATACAGGAGTATCCTTAGTAAGAATGACCTATTATTTGGGTAGCTAATTAGTCAGTCACAGTTGAAATAAGTCAAAACCCCACCAGAGTGTAAATCTTTTCACAGCAATGTAAGTAGTATGAGCATAATACTTTCAAACGGAGCCCACCCCAGCTTTCAAACAGAGCCCTATCCTTTTCACCATAGGATTCAAACGGAGCCCTCTGACGTCATGGCAGCCATAGAGAAAATAGCATTGGGTTTCAAACGAAGCCCTCTGACGTCACATCCTCGCACCTGTTTCTAGCTGGCAAGATTCCCATTTTTGGCCAGAGTTCAATGTCCTTGGCAAGATTTCAAGGAACCACCCCTTTTCTGAGTGTGTCTTGTTACTAGGCAAGATTTCTATCCTTGGCATGATTCCCATTCTTGGCAAGAGTCCAAACATAATTACTTGGAATGTGGTCGGTATAATACACAAATTTTAATAATATGGGGAGCCCCCTGTTTATATGTAAACTCCCGCCCCTGGTAAAATTCCAAGCGCATATTACACCACGCGACAACCCCTATTAAAGGGAACACAGTTGCCGAGACTCCATGACACACCCCTCTGGACTCCAATGACGTCATACGACTTACCCCGTTTCAAACGGACAGATATGTACTCTGCAACGGGAACCCATGGGGGAATCCCTGCTTGTAACTTAATGACAGCTCAAAGTCTACGTAATTATTGTGCAACACTATCACATATTAATTTTTTCCCCAGAAACCCTCAAAGCGTTTTTTTCATTAACTTAATGGCGGCACACACTTTATGTAAGGTTAGCGCATCTAAAGCATGGACTGCGCATCCATCACTGCCAGATAATACCATTTTGACATTTTTCGCCCAAAAGCCTCAAGACATTTTCTTTTTCGGCGTTTCATTTTGTCGCTCAAAATATCTTTTATATTTTTTCTTTTTCTATTGCTCTTGACCCCGACAGGAGTCAAAAGGTCATTCCCTTCCAATGGTACAGCGCCCCAAGCAAGTCGTCCGTGAAACCTTTGCCAAAATTTTGTATCTTGAACCCTATTCTGAAAGTAATCTATTAGAAGCAAGAAGATTCCCCATTTTTCAAGCATGCTAAAATGGCGTGTTTACTGCCAAATTTGGCACGCACTCGGAAAACATCTATTTCCAGGGGACATTTGCTTTCAAGGTATTTTTAGCAATAAAGTGGAAATGCGTGTTTAAATTATGTAAATACCTAGGTGTGAGAGACGCGTCACAAACAGTAAATCTTAAAAACACAGTCATTGTAAATAAAAACAAATTGACAAGCAATAAAACATAAAAAAGACAGCTAAAAAACACGCCAAAAAATAATATTATAGAAAACCGGGGCTTCTAGCCTACAACCCCGGAGGTTAGGGGAGGAGTAATAATATTAGAAGAGGGTTTGGAAGGATAAGGTTGATATTAGATGCACTTCAAGAAATATTAAGAGCTGCTAAGGAAAATATCCATTTTTTGAGTACGTGTTAGATTTTCATCTCTTCCATGGGAAGAATTCCTTAATGTCTCCACCCTAACTTTTAAGCTGTAGTTCATCCCAAAATGACATTACAGAACTCCCCCCCCCAACCCTGACAAGAAATCATCTCCCCCAAGATATTTTTCAGGCATTTCCTATTAAAAATTATGGTTTAAATCCCGGGATTCAAGTTTTCTGAAACCCAAGCCAATCATAAAACCCCACAAAATACTCCACACCACCATGGCATTTCACCCATGTGACACCGCCCGCCATCCCCTGGGTGACCTGATATTAGTGATATATTTAAACCATATTAAGAGGTATTATTGAAAGACTTTTAACGAAATGCACCATTTCACTGAGTATTGTTAGATTCAACTCTCCCCCTAGCAAAAAGTTCATTTAACACCTCCCGCCTTATCTTTAAAATCTAGAGTATACTAGTTAATGACAATGCATACCACCTTGGTAAATTATGGTTGACATTAAATACCCCCAAGACATCGCTACATCTCCCCAAAGAAATCTTTCAGCCATTTCCAAATATAAATTATGGTTTTAAAGCCCGTGATTCAAGTTTTTGCAACTCAAGCCTATCATAATGCCGCACAAAACACTCCACACCGCCATGGCACTTCACCCATGGGACTCCAGCCCCCCCCCTGGGCAAGCTGATTTTAGATGCAAATTCAAGACATATTAAGAGCTTTTAAGGAAAATATCCGTTTGTTTGAACTAAACTTATGAATCTTTCTCAACATCCTAACAATAGATTCCACCCTTCATCTAGCTTTCATTTTCAGAGGGCGCCTTGATAATAGATGTAGTTTTTTGACATCATTGTGGCTTTAAAAGGATAAAAAAATAACATGCCTAATTTAAGGAAAGACGAAGGGAGAGGATTCCAGGGGAGGGGAACCGTCTGTGGGGGAGGAGATTCAAGTGTTTATTTATTGTTATCCTACCTTCCTCCACTAAGGTACCGACCTGCTCGCTGGTCACCACCGAGGAAGACCCGCTCCCACTGAACGGTTTCTCTTAACTCAGGGTAAATTTTTCACCAAAATATCAAAACACGCAAAGGAGAGGAAATTCTATTTTGAGAAATTCTTGTTCCCATCCAACCCACGCGCTGTGGGGGGGGGGGTCTGTGTCTACTCTTTTTGGGGGACGAGATCTGGCCATCTTACGCACAGTGGGGGAATTTGGTCTATGTCTACTCATTCCTGGGACGGAATCCAGGCTTCGGCTAGGTGATAAAAGAGGTTAAAAAACGGTCTTGCTCGAGATAACTTAAAGGTGGTAATAATATGGAAATTATAGTTGAGTTTCTACAGCAACCCTCTAACGTCTGAGCATCCCTGTTTCTAGCACTTAGCTAGCAAGATTCGTGCACTGGCAAGATTCCCGCCCTGGCAAAATTCCTGCCATTGATAGACCATATGAACGACACCAATGTAACTCGCAAACTAGACCAAAAGGACCCCTTTGAGCTCCAGCATGGCACACACACATGCGTGTTCCGTATTAACGGTGATGTATATCCTAACCAATGATACCTAATGGGAGAGCTTGGAAGATCATCTTGCGAGAAGGGTAGATGTCCAAGCCGATAAAAAGTATACTTATGGTCCAAATCGGAATGGCGCTGCGACATTGTTTTCACACTAGCACCAGCTCTCCACATGACACCCCCCTAGGACATTTTCAACCTATTTTGCCCCAAAAATAAACTAAAATATCCCATCAAACACTATATTTTTGGAAAAAGAGAAGCCCCCCTTTTTCTTTGCTAGTGTTTGATACTCTAAAGCATTTCACCTCACAATGTTACACTATTACCGCCTCTGAGACATACCCCTGTCATCGCCCTATCTCTATGACACCCCTATCTCTTCGCCCCATCTCCCCCAAAGCACTTTTTCAGACATTTCTTGTTAAACATTTTATTTCAAGTCACTCATTCGGGTTTCAAACAAGCAATTCAGCCGAGAGTACTACACTATAACTACTCTAAGACACCCCTCTGTCATCGCCCATCTCCGCACAAAACACTTTTCAGACATTTCTTGTTAAAAATTTCACTTCAAGTTTTTAATTCGAGTTTTCTCAAGCAATTCACACTACAGCACCACACTATAAATACTCTAAGACACCCATCTGTCATCGCCCCCATCCCCCACAAAACATTTGTCAGACATTTCTTTTTAAAAAATTTCATTTTCAAGTCATTCATTTGGGTTTTCGCAAGCAATTCACGCCACATAACGACACTATAACTACTCTCTAGCACCCCAACGACACCCGTTATCATCATTGTAAGTGTCTTCTAGCGTTTGAAACACACAAAAATACACACACAGAGACACACACACAGAGACACACACACAGAGACACACGCACACAGAGACACACACACACACACAGACACACACACACAGAGACACACACACAGAGACACACACACACAGAGACACACACACACACACAGACACACACACACAGAGACACACACACAGAGACACACACACACAGAGACACACACACAGAGACACACACACACAGAGACACACACACACAGAGACACACACACACAGAGACACACACACACAGAGACACACACAC
>CM051262.1:58397467-58674967 GCA_027921565.1 Artemia sinica
AAGTGGAAGCTATGTCATCACTGAAACTGCCATAAAATGTCTTCCAGGGATAATTTGTATAACGCCGCCAAAATTACAGGGAGTTGGTTTTCACTATAGACCGCAGTCACTCAAATCAAGTCACCCGTCCTCTATCAAGGCAGTTTAAGGGTGTCCTACATTAAAACTAATGTTGTAATGGATTTTTCTAGCTGCAAATTATTTTTCTTGCTGTAAATGGATCCTTGAATTCACACATGGAATTCTTTTCATTTTTCTGACTCTTTCTATTGGCAGGTCAATTATGTATATGGGAGATTTATCCACGGGGGAATTATCTGGGGAAAATTTTACGAGAGATTCATTGGAGAGGGAATGAATCGTAGACGGGGGGAATTTCTCTAGGAGAGTTTTTTCTTGGGAGTGATTTTATTGGTAGGGGAAATTTTCCACAGAGGGGGGGGGATTTTAAGACCTCATTTGCGCAAAAAAAGTCATAAATTAGATTTAAAAAACAATTTTCTGCAAATTAAAGTTAGGAGTAACATTAAAACTTAAAATACATAAAAATTATTCTGTGTATAATAAGGGCTGTCCCATCTTTTGCCCCTCACTCGCTGCACGAAAGTTCGTTAGACTAAATAATTAATGCAAAAAAGTTTTTTTTTCTATTTTACAGGCCTTCTTATTTCAGCAGTTGTTCTTAAAGAATTGGGAAAACGGTCAAGCTTTAGAACACAGAGCGAGGTTGCGCGTTCTTAATGAAAATCGCACCATCAGATTCAGAATATCAGAGAACCCTACTGTAGAGCTTTTTATAGCTCCTTTATACAAAGTTTGGAGTTTTGCATTTTATGCCCGTAGCAATATCACGGGTGCGTGTTTATTTATTAAATAAAGGGTGCACTTAAAAAGGGGGCCCTTTTTAAGTGACCAAAAAAATTGGGTTGCAACTAGCTCCCTTCCCAATCTTTTTTCCCCCAAAGTCGTCCGATCAAAATTTTGAGATAGCCCTTTCTATCCAGCATAGTTCTAAACATAGTTAGAAGATTTCAGGGGGGTGAACTTTCAAGGGGAAATTTTACACTTGGTGAATTTGCCAGAACTCCTATACGAAATTCTTTTTCTTTGTTTTACCTTGTTTTTGCCGAATTAATTATACATGTAGACATGTTCCGCGGAAATTTTTAGCCGGATTGGGATTGTCTGGAGGATTTTTCCGGGGAGGGGGTAATCTTCCTTGGGAGAATTTTTCGGGGGGATTTCACGGGGAAAGATTTCCTTGGGAGAATTTTCCACCGGACAAACTTTTCACAGGGGGTAGGGGGATTTCCACATCTACGGAGGAGTGGATTTCCAGAATGATTTGAAAAACGACCAGAAATTAAAGTATTTTTCAAATTTTAATGTATTAAGGATAATTTTAATGTAGAATAGTCCGAACAAAAATATGGGAGGAGTTTTCAGCGAGGATGGGACTGTTCAAGGGGAGGGGTATTTACGTGGGAGGAACTTTACTTAGAGGAATTTTCCATGGACAAAAGAAATTTTCAGTGGATGGGAGCTGAATTTCCCGGTATTATGTGAAAAACGATTAGAAAGTAAGCAACAGAAAGTATTTCGATGCCTCGTCGTTTACGCTAAAGTTTAATCTTTGTCCCAATACTTTAAGAACGACTTCTAAACAAAAAGCATGTTTTATTACAATACGAAGGTTTATTGGAAGTTCTAAAAAACTTTAATGTAAAGAGTGAGGTATTGAGGAGGGGATGAAACTACATTTTTATCCTTTTATTCGTAGAACTACACATTATTTTCCTTGTTTGAATAAATTTATTTAACTTCAGGAAATATAACAATGACCAGGGTTGCAAAGTGCCTGCATTTTGTGTAGATAAGGGTTGAGGTTTTGAAGATCATATTGATGTATTTAGCGTTAACATTGTTAGAAATGTTTGTAGTATGGGGGAAATAATATTTCTCAAAACATGTTACCACAATGTTGTAGTTTTAGATGGAATATCCTTATTTCCTCTCCTTTTTGTGTGTTTTAGTATCAACATCTTTGTCGTGTTAATCATCTAAAGATGTAACTAAATAAGATAGTAAGGTTACTGACTGACAGCTAATCCTTCATTTCGCAGTTACAACGTTATATAGATTTAAGAATGGTTTCCTCCACAAGAAGAAATTCTACCTTAAATTGTTTATATTCAATGATTCCATACTATGTTGCTTTTCGTTTAAATTTGCAACTGCGCATCGCATATTGAACAAAGGAGATGAGTCATCTTCTACACACTAGCAAAGACTTAATAAAGAACAATATGTTATGTATTTTTTTTTTCATGGCCTTTTATACCGAACCAAGGGTCGCAACAGCTTGGCCAAGGGTAGACTTAGTCACAAATTGAAGACTTACTGTCCTTTTAGTGCCAGAAACAATTGATGGTACCCAACCCCTTCAATACCTCACACAATTCCTACCCCCCCCTCCCTCTTCCCAACTTCGTATCAGATCACAATTATATAAAAACTATTTTAAACTAAGAGGTTGAAAGGATACAAAACTGTACCTCAAAGAGGGGGGAGGGGAGTAAAATAAAGCCCAGGAGGCGAGGGTTCCATATTACATAAATGACTAACAAATAAACGTTCAAACGGGGTAAATCCATTTATTCAGACAGTGAAAACAGGTACAAAAGTCTTGTACCTGTTCTTGTGTCTAAATAAATGGATTTAGCCCCATTTGAACGTTTATTTATTCGTCATAGAAAGGCAATGTAGTCTGAGAAAAGAATACCTAATTTAAGGTGTTACCTTGACAGTATAAATGACTCATTTAAAACTAAATAAAAATGGCTGCATTTGTATAGCAGAAAGGACGATAAGTCACATCTTCCTGAAGTTATGGTGATGCCTCAAATATGGTCGGCTCCTGTATCCTCTGCTTTCTAAAATCCTTAATTTTTCAAGAATTTTCAGCGTGTTATAATATTTGTAATTGAGGACCCAAAATGAAGTTTTTCGGCCGGTTCCCCCTGCATCCACTCCGCTTGAAAAACTAGTATTATTTTATAGTTTTATCTTTCAGTATTGTGTTTTATCCCGGGTTTCAGCCTGCAGAACACATGGTCGCATAATATTTGGGCTGGTATAATCGGACCTCAAAATAAAGTTTCTAAGAGAAATTTGGGGACAGATACCTTTTGGGGGAAAATATAGGCCCCATTTAACGCCCTACGCTCTGTCTTAGAGGATATGGTGAGTTGAATGCATTTTCCCCATAAGTCAAAAGTAAAAAAAGTCTTCAGAAAAAATTTGACTTAGGGCAATTTGTTGCCTATCTTACATCTTGGAGTGTCACTTATTCTATTACGCTTAGTGTAGCACAGCTACAACGCGACTCTTCATGACAAGCCACGCATCACACCGTGCATGGTACTTCGCACCACGCTTGGCAAGTGTCACCTGATGCATATGATCTTAAAAACGGGCAATATTTCCAGCAAGAAAAGTTGATTCTTGTGACGTTGAAACGTTGATTCTTTTGATTTCTTGATCAATTGTTCATTCGTTGATCAATCCAATGTTTGCTCAAGTTCTACAACTTTATTTAATAGGTTCGCATTCTATCAGCAGACCCTATAAACCGACTATCACAGGCTAAACTGAATAAAACGACTGGTTACGGGTAAGTTCATCTATTGTGTTCGATGAAGCACCATGATGGACAACATTGACATATCAATTCCGATTTCGAGTCTCTAGGCAGCTTTCACGGACAAGTAGAGAAATATGCAGATGGTTACTTCAAAAATTAAGGATACATTCATATGAACCAAAAAACGTGTCAAATTCTAACCAATAGGTAGGCCTGCTTCAAGTCAAATTGAGTGAGATATGTAAAGAAAAATTTGTAACTAATTTTTACCCTGGCTTTTTCATGTGTGAATGGGATCCATATCCAAACCCTGGTCCATGTCCATAGGATACGCTCTGCAAAGTCACGAATAGAGTTATAGTTTTCATAGAAATCATATCTCCAGTCTGCATTTATACTATTAATTTTAAGGAATAAAGAATAATTTCATCATAAAAGATAAGAAACAAGATAAAGTTTTAGCTTCGAAAAGTGTCAGAGGACGCTGAGCAAATAATGCGACGTAACACTAAAGAGACAGCAATTGAGTATATTTTTTCATTACTTATCATTATTTAGGATGAGACAATGAACTTTAAAATCCCACATTTACTTTATGTTTGAGCTGTAATTAGCATTATTGGTTGCGGAAATTTTGTCATTCCATTCTTTTAAAAAATAGCAGAACTTCGTCTTTAAAATCTCCATTTGCAAACTTAAGAATATCATCTAACATTCAGAACAGACTTACTTAATCTGATTTCAGTAAGATTTAAATATTATATCTAATGAATCTTTTTCTTATCCAATTACTAGTGAATTAAATTTTAAACATCAAATTAACAAAGCCTCTCCCTCCCACCTCTCCCGTCAGACTTAGTTGCTGGCACACAAGGGTGGATAAAATAGGGTACTTGCACTTTAGGGGGGAGGGTAAAGTACAGCGGGTCTGCATGCTTAATGTGTTAGGTACAATTATTCTGCTTATTGTGTAGCAAGATTTTTTTTTCTAACTTCACACTGTCTACATACTTTAACCTTACCCTCCCTCCCTAATATGCAAATATATACCCCAAATTATATATTTTCCATCCATTATGTCACTTCACTTTGCCTTGTTTCACGATAAACTGAAAGAAACTAACAAAAAAACGGTTCTATAATACGTCAATGAATGAACAACTTGAGCGGAAGGGGGCTTATCATAATAGTACCTGAAATTGACGTTGATAGAGACTCAATGATCCAAAAAATGCATACACAGGAAGGCAAACGTCTAGTATATGCCCCATCTGATAAATCACGATTCCAACAATTTTTCATAATTTCTTGTATAGCGGCATATTTTGCTTTTGTATGCGTTTCAGAGGTTCTTTTCCCATTTCTCAATTGGTGGATGGAAAATGTGAATAAACTCAGCTTTTGACATCAGAACAAAATCAGAATTTTGTGGAAGGAGGGAGTACCTAAATCCTCGTCATCAGGGTATTTAGCCAAAAGGGTTGTCAGGTCTCGCCCAAACTTACTGGAAACTATGAACTAGTTTACTAGTCATTTCCCAAAGAGACGTGAACCCGACAGCTAATTTCTAAGGGGACGGGAGGAAGAGGATGGATTGTTGCCACCAGGACAATAAAAGATAATACTAGCAGTATGCTATTAATACGTCCAAGCATGCCCATGGCCACTACTCTTTTCTTCTATCCTTGTTTAATATCACCAACGGTGATTCCCCATGACGTCAGTCTATTGTTCATTTGGTCTATTGTGCACAGGTGCTTGTTACGTCATAATTTATGCGGTGTTTATTATTTACTTATTTAAATTTAAATGAGGATGACATAGGGCTCAACAAATACTAGCACACCCTACCTCAAGGTATTTTCCAAAACTCTAGTCCAGTGGGGAACCCCCACGTGTGTACTAAGTGTCACCAACCCCTTAATTATTTGGTCTAATCTTTTACTTATGTAAAATCAAACGACCTTGTCAATGACATAGTTTTGAGGGTCAACGACACTTGTTTTGATTCCAAAAACATTTGTAATCCGACAACAATGGGGTTTGAGGGTCAGCATGATTTTTTTGGAAGGGCTTAAGCAAGACTTGTTTTGCTTCCAAAAACCTTTGTAATCTGACGACAACGGGGTTTGAGGGTCAACGTCATTTGTTTTGGTAGGCTTACGCAAGGTTTTACTTTGATTCAAGAAGCCTTGTGGCTATAAACACCGGATATTTCCGGTTACTTGCCCTACACAACGACTTGTTTGCGAGCAGGGTTTTACACTTCACTGTAAAAAGTATAATGGATGCGAGCGGTCAGGGAGGTTTTCCCGTCACTCTTGTTTTTTCAGGGTATGTCAGTGGTAGTAGTTAGTTCATGGTATGTTTTCAATCAATATTAATAGTGCACTGGAAGGATAAACAATTACATCTTATTTTAATAAGTGAAGATGAAATATTTCAAGGAAGTATGTCTTAATGATAAAGTTATCGTAGCATTGAATGCTGACAAATAAAAATATCTGAATCACAAAATAAGCAATAATGGTGATCTTGTTGGAAATGTATGTATGCATTGAGACGACAGTGAGAGATTGAATTTCTTTGGAGTATCGAAGGAAGTCAAATGTCGTAATTGCGGATATAGCAGAGTAGTATTTCCAGAGATGATAGTGCTCAAAGAGAATGTAAACGTAAGACTAAGGGTTGATTACGAGGGTCATTTTCTTGCTTATGGTTCTGGTAACATTTTACCCATAGATAAGTTTTATAATCATCTTTCTGGTATAAGCATTCAACGGAAAGTAAGAAAAAGACAGGCGTACTGCTGCAGCAATATCATGAAGCAAATTTTATCTACATATCAAAATTGCTACCTGTCTAGAAATAGTGTGGCAATAGACAGTGAAATCGCAAGTAAAATAAAAATGGCATTAGCGGATAATATAATCATGAAATACAAAGATGAATGGACGGGAAGCAAAGCACCTGCAAACGTTACAAATGCCATTGACAGTTTACCAACAGATACAATCATTGAGTCATGAATCAGTATGTGAAAAAAGAGATAACTATGTCATTATTATATTTTTGAAAATTAATATTATTTAAGTTCGAAAATGTTTCGAACTTAAAAAATGTTTTCTTCATGTTGAATATTTTAATAGGTTACCAGACCAACCCTCTGCCCTGTCCCCTTAAACCAACCTTTGGATGACCTCATGCCCCCTCCTCCTCCAGGGACCCCAATGTCAATAAATTTTTTGCTAGTGAACTTTGCTGCCTTATGAATCCTTTAGTGTAGGATTTCTGAGCAACAATGCTTGGGTCTCCTTACCCCCACAAAACCTGAGCCTGAGGTGAAATCTGAGCTGAGCCAAAACCTTTCGCCCCCGAGGCGAAAAATAATACTTTCTACTCCAAATTTTAAACGAAAATATCAAAGGAACATATACAAAATTCTGCTAAAGTTAGTTATTCCCACAGACCACAGTTCATATATTATCCAGTATGATCATTCTCTATCTCACCCATTATAAAAACCCGGACCGGGGTGCGAGTGCTCCGGAGAACGTTTTGGCAGATATAAACATGTTAGACATGCTAGACTTTTCCGACTGTTTCCATCAAAGTGCATTGAAACAAACGGAAATAAAGCTAATGCAGAAACAGGCTAAACAAGCTAAGGCAGAAATAAGTGGGAGGAGCTTTTTGTTCACGAAGACCAGAAATGATCTGCGATAAGCTTACTGTTATATTCTGTCTACTGTGCCACAGACTCACCATCCAAACTTGAAGGCATCCACAGAAAGGTTAAAATATACTACTCTAGAATTCCGACGATTATGATAAAGGTTAAAAGACGCTTCAAAATGATGAGTTCTGTCTTACTGAGGTGCTCAGACTGCCCTTAAATTCCTTTTGATTCCTGAAAAGTCACACACTTTATGCAAGATATATGATTGATACGTATATATGATTGATACCTACATTTTTATTAATGCTCGATTCTAGGTTAAGTTAACCTAAGTTAACTGACAGTAGCATAAAAACTTATTGACATTGAGGGCCCTGGAGGGGATAGGGGTGTTGTGTGTGAGGGGAGGGAGGTAGTAATTAATCTTTCATCCTCCATGATTTAAATTCAGCTCGAATAAGGGTGCTGTGTGATAATATTTCCCTTCTTATTGCAACAGATAACAGACTTTTAAACCAAACTATACAGTAATGAATGTGAACCAGCTGAAATTGTCGAATCTTGTTAGGGGAAGTACTAAACTAGTGCAATTCAATAGCGGGATGGGCCTAACGCCCATAATTCTACATGTTTGGTTACAGATCAGATATGAGCCAAGAAAAGAACTTAGACAAATTTAGTGACAGACCAGGACATGAAGAACAACCGAATTTGGTTGTTTTTAACTACCTACAACAACAAAATTTGCGAGGTTTAATGAATTACAACAGTAGTCCTGTGGATTGTAATGAACGTATCAAATTACTGATTTGCAAATGAGTGGAACTAGCGGGATACAACAAACAAATTCACCAAATTCGTTTTATAGTAGAGAATGAGAACCAAATGAACAGTGAATTTACAACTAGTGCAAAAGAAGTACCAAAACCGCCGAAATCAGCAGCGAATCGAAGCCAATGAAGACGTTAAATCACCGAATTTTCAATAAAGCCAGTCTCCATTTGGCAGATCCTGCAAATCTGCACCGCCAATCTGCAAATTTTATTTCAATGGAGACTTCTTTTCCGGCTCCGTATTGGCAGTTTGCAGATACTGCAACCTTCGACGTTGCTTTTTCTGCAAGATGGCAGAATGGCAGAATGTGCCAAATGGAGACTGGCTTTTAGGCGGAACTAGTGGGATAAAACTACCGAATCCACATAAATTGGGTAGTGAATGTGAATCAAACACATGCGTTAAGTCATGCTATATGGAAGTAGACGGAAAAGAAATATTAGAAATGGGCATTGTGGCTTCGCACACGATGCGTGTTTCGGCAGAAATTTTCGCCGAAGGCGACAATTTTACGGAATGCCAAAAGCGTCGGGACGCCGCTGCCTACAACAACAGAATTTACGAGTGTTCAATGAATTAAAATAAGTGTCCAGTGGGCTGTAATGAACATGTCAAATTATCCGATTTGCAAATGAGTGGAACTAGCGGGATAGAACAAATAAATTCACCAAGTTCGTTTTCTAGTAGAGAATGGGAACCAAATGAACATCTTAAATCACTGAGTTTACAACTAGTGCAAAACAACTACCAAATCCACCGAAATCGGTAACGAATCGAAGCCAAATGAAGACGTTAAATCACCGAATTTTTCAATTAGGCGGAACTAGTGTGATAAAACTACCGAATCCAGATAAATTGGGTAGTGAATGGGAATCAACCACACGAGTTAAATCATTCTATATGGAAGTAGACAGAAAAGAAATATTAGAAATGGGCATCGTGGCTTCGCCAAGATACCTGTTTCGGCAGAAATTTCCGCCTTCGGCGAAAATTTTACCGAATGCCAAAAAATTATGGGAGGCGGCGCGACAATATTGCAATATAATTCCAACATAATGGTTAACATACAGAGCATGCAATTTAAATAAATTATTTCTAATAGAAACATAATTAGTTGGTCACTGTATGGTGACTTGTTAAATTAAGCCAAAGTTCATTTTCAATGAAAAAACTAAGTCAACAATTTATAGTATTTCAGCCATCCGCTTGGTAGGTAGGCTGAAGAAGAAAGGCAAAGCGGGGAACAATAGATGTACCAAGATTTGAATGAGAGCAGATGAGATTTCTTACATTTTTTAAAAAATTCAGCTTAAAATTTGACTATTTCACGCAGCTTGAAATCTCAGTTTGAGATCTAACCAACAATCGACCATGTCTTGGTCGCAAAAAGTTTTTGCGACCATGAGGTTGAGGTATGGATGAGGAAGGGGCAATTCCCCTCCTATATGGAATAAATTCAGCCCATTTTGGGGTTTGATGTAGCTCAATTACTTTCATAATAACTGCATAGACCAGAAATATTCTTAGAAATCATAAGGGAGTAGATATAAATTTCAAATTTTGTATGCGTCTTTTTTTCAGTTTCTTCTGTGCCACCCCCAACGAAAATCCTGGTTACGGCCCCAGGGATTATACATCACGTTCTACCTCTACCCTCCCCTTGTCTCTCCCTTGGAACTGATTCTGTATTTATCTAATGGCAATAAAAGCTCGGATGTTTTGGCATTAAAATGCACCCTTTGAGGTATCTCCCTCCATCCCAAACAACAACAAAAATTAGAGAATTCCATTGTAGAAGTTTAAGTGCCTTTATAAGTTTTATAATTTGCCCATTGTTTAAAGATAGTATTTGTTATTGGTAAACATAGGGACATTTTTAGCGGGACAGTTTTCTGCAGGGGAGGATTTTCAGGAGCAGTGAATTTTTTAGAACAATTTCCTATCATTAAGGATGTATTTCGTTTTTTTTCTGAGGTGGTAAACGCCAGCCACCATTTGAACAGTGCTTTTAATAGGTTATTAAAATTGCTTTCACTTTCGATCTTTTTTTATTTCCAGGAAGGAATTTACGATGGCACGTGTGTCTTCAAAGAAAAATGATACAAAGAGAAAGAAAGACATGGGAGAGATCAGAAGTTTTTGAAGCCTTGGACGAATGAAAAGGAACCTCAAGAGTGGTGCATCCGTGCAGTACTCTTTGCCGTGCATGCAGTGTAAAAATTATGGCACGTAAAACTGTAATAAAAAAACTTGTAGAAGTACTTGGTCACAAGAAGAATGTTGCTGTTATGGAACAAACTGTGTCTGTAAAGGCCTTCACGGGAAGCAATGACAAGAAAGAGTTCACAAGAACATCGTCAAGAGTGCGGATATACAGCTTGCTGCTTTTTTCGTGGAACATATATTCCCTTTAACACTAGTTATCACCTAGTAAAGACACTGAAAGCAATAGCAAAAGATTCCAAAGTAGTACAAGACATAGAGGTTGGTAGAAGAAAAGTGACTTCCATGGCAAAGAAAACTCTACACAAGGCTGAAGATTCTCAAATAGTTGCAAAGCTCAACTCATTTTTTGTTTATTACTAGACGAATCTACCGATAACACCTTGGATAAATACTTATGTGTTCTAGTAAAGTACGCTAGGAAGAGTGAAGGGAAAATCTGTACGGATTTGCTTGGGATTGAAATTTAACCTACCAATCTTTCTGCTAACGGTATTTGTTTGTAGTTAAAAGTTTTTCGTTGGCAAAATTTTTTCTTTGAACCAGATTGATAACCTAGCCTGTGATATGCAGTTTCTGGTCTATGCAGTTATTATGAAAGTAATTGAGCTACATCAAACCCCGAAATGGGCTGAATTTATTCCATATAGGAGGGGAATTTCCCCTTCCTCATCCATACCTCAACCTCATGGTCGCAAAAACTTTTTGCGACCAAAACATGGTCGATTGTTGGTTAGATCTCAAACTGAGATTTCAAGCTGCGTGAAATAGTCAAATTTTAAGCTGAATTTTTTTAAAAAATGTAAGAAATCTCATCTGCTCTCATTCAAATCTTGGTACATCTATTGTTCCCCGCTTTGCCTTTCTTCTTCAGCCTACCTACCAAGCGGATGGCTGAAATACTATAAATTGTTGACTTAGTTTTTTCATTGAAAATGAACTTAGGCTTAATTTAACAAGTCACCATACAGTGACCAACTAATTATGTTTCTATTAGAAATAATTTATTTAAATTGCATGCTCTGTATGTTAACCAATATGTTGGAATTATATTGCAATATTGTCGCGCCGCCCCCCATAATTTTTTGGCATTCGGTAAAATTTTCGCCGAAGGCGGAAATTTCTGCCGAAACAGGTATCTTGGCGATGCCACAATGCCCATTTCTAATATTTCTTTTCTGTCTACTTCCATATAGAATGATTTAACTCGTGTGTTTGATTCCAATTCACTACCCAATTTATCTGGATTCGGTAGTTTTATCACACTAGTTCCGCCTAATTAAAAAAACGGTGATTTAACGTCTTCATTTGGCTTCGATTCGTTACCGATTTCGGTGGATTTGGTAGTTGTTTTGCACTAGTTGTAAACTCAGTGATTTAAGATGTTCGTTTGGTTCCCATTCTCTAGTAGAAAACGAATTTGGTGAATTTATTTGTTATATCCCGCAAGTTCCACTCATTTGCAAAATCGGATAATTTGACATGTTCATTACAGTCCACTGGACACTTATTTTAATTCATTGAACACTCGTAAATTCTGTTGTTGTAGGCAGCGGCGTCCCGACGCTTTTGGCATTCCGTAAAATTGTCGCCTTTGGCGAAAATTTCTGCCGAAACAGGCATCGTGACGAAGCAACAAAGCCCATTTCTAATATTTCTTTTCCGTCTACTTCCATGTAGCATGATTTAACGCATGTGTTTGATTCACATTCACTACCCAATTTATGTGGATTCGGTAGTTTTATCCCACTAGTTCCGCCTAAAAGCCAGTCTCCATTTGGCACATTCTGCCATTCTGCCATCTTGCAGAAAAAGCAACGTCGAAGGTTGCAGTATCTGCAAACTGCCAATACGGAGCCGGAAAAGATATCTCCATTGAAATAAAATTTGCCGATTGGCGGTAGTAGAATGTATCTATGGAATTTGCTTGCAGGTATAGGAATTCCCATACTATTTGCTTGGTTCTCTACACCTTTTCAAAGAGAGTGAGTATCCTTTCACATGGTCTTCCATTTTGCTGGGACGTATAGGAATTACCATGCTATTTGCTTGAGGCCCTAGGAATTCCCATACTATTTGCTTGATGCTCTACACCTTTTCAAAGAGATTCAGTACTCCCTCACACAGTTTCACGTGCACATAGCAAAAAGCATGCAAAACCTCTACACGTAATTAAACACGTTTTGCTTGCCTTTCCTTGGTACCTTTCCAAATGAGCGGGGATTCCCCTCCGGTTCCTACACATTGCAAAAAAGCGAGCAAAAGGAGCGGGGATTCCCCACACAAGTTTGTTTCAACTCCAAGTTTTTCAACCAGACTGTTTTTTGAGCCAACATCCGTTGAGAATTGTTTGACTGACATTTGCAAAAAGGGGTAAAGGATTTGCGGATTGGAGTGTAACTCGAGAGTAGTTTGTTATTAAAAAATTGGATGCTACAATCAGAATTGTTTGATTGACATTTGCAAAAAGGGGTAAGGGAGTTGCGAATTGG
The DNA here is from genome assembly GCA_027921565.1 of Artemia sinica. NCBI lineage: Eukaryota > Metazoa > Arthropoda > Branchiopoda > Anostraca > Artemiidae > Artemia > Artemia sinica. The sequence continues at coordinate 58,410,339 of CM051262.1, forward strand.
ATTGTATGAAGGTGGAAAAAAAGCAAAAAAAAAGCGTTAAACTGATTATAAGTTAAGGTAACCCCTCGGGGTTGTTAACTCAGGCAATTTGTTATAAATTTGAGACAACATCAATCTATGAAATGGTTAATGATGATAGAATGACATTGTGATTTGACCTAGCTTTACCTCTCCGATGTGTTCGTATAATACACAAGTTGTGTTTGAACAGTGTTGTCAGTTTAAAATGGGGTCCAACGTTATAGTATATTAAAAAGTTGATACTAAGAGAGATGTAGATGGCAAGAAAATAATTTTAATAAAGAAATTCAGAACAAACCTTAGAAATCCTTGCAAATCAAGTAGTAAGGTGTATGTGAGTACGAACCATCAAGGATCATAAGCACCAATGACCCTAACCAGCAGAGACATCAACCCCCCAAAGGCCCCCTATCCCCAAACTCGAAGGGTGCCCCCTTCCCTCCAACTTTTTGGCCCCCTCCCCCTATTTTTTTTTGATTTTTTTTTGGCAATTGACATTTTTTCTGATAACAAGTATCATTCATTACGATCGTCGCTTTCAAATGTGAAACTTAAGTCCATTTTTGGATCGAAAAAATAAACTATTTCTGTAAAATCTGAGTTAATAAGGGTTTTTGACCGTAAACTCTAGTTTTTTGTAAGAAAATTATGGAAAACACAATTCTCTGGTTCAAATGTGAAACTTAAGTCCATTTTTGGATCGAAAAATAAAACTATTTCCGTAAAATCTGAGCTAACAAGGGTTTTTGACCGTAAACTCTAGTTTTTTGTAAGAAAATTATGGAAAATACAATTCTCTGGTTCAAATGTGAAACTTAAGTCCATTTTTGGATCGAAAAAATAAACTATTTCTATAAAATCTGAGCTAATAAGGGTTTTTGACCGTAAACTCTATTTTTTTGTAAGAAAATTATGGAAAAATACAATTCTCTGGTTCAAATGTGAAACTTAAGTCCTTTTTTGGATCGAAAAATAAAACTATTTCCGTAAAATCTGAGCTAATAAGAGTTTTTGCTGTAAACTCTAGTTTTTTGTAAGAATATTATGGAAAATACAATTCGTTGGCTCAAATGTGAAACTTAAGTCCATTTATGGATCGAAAAATAGAACTATTTCCGTAAAATCTGAGCTTATTAGGGTTTTTGACCGTAAACTATAGTTTTTTGTGAGAAAATTATGGAAAATACAATTCTCTGGTTTAAATGTGAAACTTAAGTCCATTTTTGGATCGAAAAAATAATCTATTTCTGTAAAATCTGAGTTAATAAGGGTTTTTGACCGTAAACTCTAGTTTTTTGTAAGAAAATTATGGAAAATACAATTCTCTGGTTCAAATGTGAAACTTAAGTCCTTTTTTGGATCGAAAAATAAAACTATTTCCGTAAAATCTGAGCTAATAAGGGTTTTTGACTGTAAACTCTAGTTTTTTGTAAGAAAATTATGGAAAATACAATTTGTTGGCTCATAGGTGAAACTTAAATACATTTTTCGTTAAGTCTCAGAGTGAATAAATTCGTTATCAACATCCTTTGTCAGATACATCAAATAAAATTGACAAAATCTAAATTTCAGAATGAATAAATGCTTTAACAACATCCTTTATCGGATATGTCGGATAAAATTGACAAAATCTAAGTATCAGAGTGACTAAATTTTTTTTATCAACATCCTTTGCCAGATACATCGAATAAAATTGATAAAATATAAGAGTTAGAGTGAAATTTTTTTTTAGCAACATCCTTTGTCAGATACATCAAATAAAATTGACAGAATCTAAATTTCAGAATGAATAAATTCATTATCAACATCCTTTGTCGGATATGTCGGATAAAATTGACAAAATCTAAGTATCAGAGTGAATTTTTTTTAACAACATCCTTTGCCAGATACATCGAATAAAATTGATAAAATATAAGTGTAAGAGTGAATAAATTTTTTTGTCAACATCCTTTGTCAGATACATCAAATAAAATTGACATAATCTAAATTTCAGAACGAATAAATACTTTAACAACATCCTTTATCGGATATTTCGGATAAAATTGACAAAATCTAAGTATCAGAGTGACTAAATTCTATATCAACATCCTTTTCTCGGATACATAGGATAAAATTGACAGAATCTAAGTGTCAGTGTGAATAAATTTTTTTTATCAACATCCTTTGTCAGATACATCAAATAAAATTGACAAAATCTAAATTTCAGAATGAATAAATGCTTCAACAACATCCTTTATCGGATATGTCGGATAAAATTGACAAAATCTAAGTATCAGAGTGACTAAAAATTTTTATCAACATCCTTTTCTCGGATACATAGGATAAAATTGACAGAATCTAAGTGTCGGTATGAATAAATTTTTTTTATCAACATCCTTTGTCAGATACATCAAATAAAATTGACAAAATCTAAATTTCAGAATGAATAAATTCATTATCAACATCCTTTGTCGGATATGTCGGATAAAATTGACAAAATCTAAGTATCAGAGTGACTAAATTCTATATCAACATCCTTTTCTCGAATACATAGGATAAAATTGACAGAGTCTAAATGTCAGTGTGAATAAATTTTTTTATCAACATCCTTTGTCAGATACATCAAATAAAATTGAAAAAATCTAAATTTCAGAATGAATAAATTCATTATCAACATCCTTTTCTCGTATACATAGGATAAAATTGACAGAATCTAAGCGTCAGTGTGAATAATTTTTTTTTATCAATATCCTTTGTCAGACACATCAAATAAAATTGACAAAATCTAAATTTCAGAATGAATAAATTCATTATCAACATCTTTTGTCAGATAGATCAAATAAAATTGACAAAATCTAAATTTCAGAATGAATAAATTCATTATCAACATCCTTTGCCAGATATGTCGAATAAAATTGACAAAATCTAAGTATCAGAGAGACTAAATTCTATATCAACATCCTTTTCTCGGATACATAGGATAAAATTGACAGAATCTAAGCGTCAGTGTGAATAAAAATTTTTTATCAACATCCTTTGCCGGATATGTCGGATAAAATTGACAAAATCGAAATTTCAGGATGAATAAATTCATTATAAACATCCTTTGTCAGATACATCAAATAAAATTGACAAAATCTAAATTTCAGAATGAATAAATTCATTATCAACATCCTTTGTCGGATATGTCAGATAAAATTGACAAAATATAAGTGACAGAGTGAATAATTTTTTTTATCAACATCCTTTTGTCAGATACATTTAATAAAATTCACAAAATCTAAATTTCAGAATGAAGAAATACTTTAACAAAATCCTTTATCGGATATGTCGGATAAAATTGACAAAATCTAAGTATCAGAGTGACTAAATTCTATATCAACATCCTTTTCTCGGATACATAGAATAAAGTCGACAAATTCTAAGTGTTAGAGTGAATAAATTTTTTTTATCAACATCCTTTGCCAGATACATCGGATAAAATTGACAAAATCTAAATTTCAGAATGAATAAATTCATTATCAACATCCTTTGTCGGATATTTCAGATAAAATTGACAAAATATAAGTACCAGAGTGAATAATTTTTTTAAACAACATCCTTTGCCAGATACATCGAATAAAATTGACAGAATCTAAATATAAGAGTGAATAAATTTTTTTTTACCCACATCCTTTGTCAGATACATCGAATAGAAATTCACAAAATCTAAATATCAGAATGAATAAATGCTTTAAAAACATCCTTTATCGGATTTGTCGGATAAAATTGACAAAATCTAACTATCAGAGTGATTAAATTCTACATCAACATCCTTTTCTCAGATGCATAGATTAAAATTGACAAATTCTAAGTGTTAGAGTGAATAAATTTTTTTTATCAACATCCTTTGCCAGTTACATCGGATAAAATTGACAAGATCAAAGTGTCAGAGTGAATAAGTTCATTATCAACATCCTTTGTCGGATATGTAGGACAAAATTGATAAAATCTAAGTATCAGAGCGATTAAATTCCCTATCAATATCATTTTCTCGGAGACATGGGATAAAATTGACAAAATCTAAGTATCAGACTGAATAAATGCTTTATAAACATCCTTCAAATGCATTATCAACATCATTTGTCGGCTATATCGGATAAAATTGACAAGAAAGACATGGAGTGTACACCGCGACGATGCATACATAGTGAGAGAGACATGCAAAGTCGACATAGCTTTATTTAATTTTTATGGTTAATTTAGACGAGGTTACGTGCGCGCAACCTATAAATAATAGATGCATTAATTCAATAATTGTTGATATAAGTGTTGACGACAATTCTTTTATTTTTTCATTGTTTTATAAATCACCCTCATTTCCGACACCTTTCTTTTGTAATCTTTTTGATGACTTTTCTAGTTTTATTAATTTACCACAAAAGAAGGCAATAGTTTTTGGGGACTTCAATTGTAATTTACTAAATGTTAGCAGTAATAATGATTATGATACCTTCTTTGAAACATTTACCTCAAGTGGTCTTCTTCCAACAATGCTTTTTCCTACTAGAGTTGATCCTATGAGGTCTACCGCTACTGTAATTGATAACATTTTTGTATCCACTTCCCTGGGAAACCACCTGTCCTCTAAAATAATATTCTCTGACCTGTCAGACCACTTTCCAATCTATCTCTCCCTACCCTTCCAACAAACTACTAAACACCCTAGAACAAATACCCCTGCGTCTAATAGAATATATAATATTGTGAATAGGAACCGGTTCACGGATCGTTTGAAATCATTTGACTGGTCAAAGGTTTTGGATTGTCAGGATGTTAATTCAGCCACAAATGGTTTTACACAGGTACTGAGTGATGTTATTAGTTCAACCTTTCCAGTCTGTATATCAAACCGAAAAACTACCTATATACACCCCTGGATGTCCAATAGCCTGATAATCTCTTCATACTGTAAAAATGACCTATATAAGTTAGCTTGCAAAACCAGTAGCGTTATTGACCAAACTAATTATAAAAATTGCAAAAACTTATATACCAAACTCATCCGTGAAGCAAAAAAATTATTATTATTCAAAAATCACTCACTGCAAAGGGAACTTGCAAAAAATTTGTTCGACGATAAATGAAATTCTTTCAAAAAAAGGAATTCAAGATCTATACCTATTAACCTTAAGGACATCAGTGGCAGATTAATTGACCCAATTTCAGTACCGGATGCTTTTAATAATTATTTCACCAATATTCCAAATGCTAACTCCTGTTCCCCCTCCGAGTCAGTACACCCTAGCAAGAATCCCAGATCCATATTTTTCTCTCCAACTGATAGTAATGAGGTGCTTCAAGTTATCGAATCTCTCTCTAATAGTAGTACACCTGACTTCATTGGGATAAGTAATAAGCTTCTTCGAACTGCATCTTCCTGTGTTTGTGAACCCATTGTGCATATAGCAAACCTGTCTATGATCAATGGAGTCTTCCCAGAAATATTTAAATCAACAATTGTTATCCCAATTCATAAAAAAGGCGATCCGTCTGAGATAAGTAATTATCATCCAATCTCACTTCTCCCAGTTGTATCCAAAGTGCTATAGAGAATTATCTTCCGACGTCTTTCTTCCTTTTTATTTGGGATTAATCCTTCAGATTCGTTGATTTCTTCTCATCAATATGGCTTTCGTTCCAAATTTTCAACTGCTCATGCACTAATCGACACCACACAGTTTATCCGTTCCCAACTTGACCTTAAAAATACTGTAATTGGCTTATTTCTGGATTTTTCTAAGGCCTTTGACATGGTTGATCACAGTGTTCTATTAAGTAAACTCAAGAACATAGGGATTCGTGGAATTTCTTTCTCATGGTTCGGCTCCTATCTCTCTGGTAGAGTACAGAGTGTCAGTCTGGGTGGCATGACCTCGCATCCCCTACCTGTCCGGAGGGGCGTCCCGCAGGGCTCTGTTCTCGGTCAAATACTTTTTCTCCTTTATATTAATGATTTGGTTACAGGCCTGGGTCCATCAGTTCACCCAGTACTTTTTGCTGACGATATCAACTTTTTCATCACCGGCCCTAATTTACCATCCGTCGTCACCTCTGCTCAAATTCTTCTGAATAGAGTACAGGAATGGTCTCTCGTTAACTGCATGACCATTAACAGCAAGAAAAGTCAGGTTGTATTATTTCGAACCCCTTACAAAAAAAATGAAGCTCAGCAAGCACTTGGCCTAAAATATTCCACCAATCTCCTCCCGCAGGTCGAAGTTGCCAAGTTTCTTGGTGTCCACATAGACTCCTCCCTATCATTTGCAACTCATGTATCCTGCATCAGAGCCATAATTTTGCGACAGGTAAGTATGATTAATCGTGTGAATAATTTTCTTCCCCCTGATATCCTTGTCACCCTTTATTTCTCTTTTATTTACCCATATATCTCATACTGCGGATCTGTTTGGGGCAACACTTATCCTTCAGTTACCAATAAATTAAAAACTGCCCAAAACCGTGCCATCAAAGCAGTTTTTCGGCTGCCCCGACTACATCCCACCCAGGACCTGTTCTCTGATTTTGTTATTATTCCTTTTGAACAAATTATTAAAAAATTAAATTTATCCCTTGCATACTCCGCTTACCATAAAATACTTCCTCCCCAATTATTATCTTATTTTAATTGCAATAATTCTGAAGACCTATGTCTCCGTTCATCCAACCGTTCCTTTATTGTCCCCAAGTGTGTCTCTAGCTCCGCCCAGCGATCCCCCATTTATAAATCTATACTTCAATGGAATATGATACCCTCCAGTATCGAGCTATCCACAAGTTTTCGCACGCTGTATAACAATGTTACTAAACTTTGATATTATAAATCTCTAAATTTTTAATCAATTTGCTTTAATTTACCCGTGTTTTCTCTTTTTTTCTGTTTTTTCTTTTTTTTTCTCTTGTTCATTTTCAATTTTTTGTTGTTATGGTCCTCAACAAGTTCGCTTCCAGGATCCATATTATTATTGGTGTTATGTTTCATCTTGTTTTTATTTCAATAAATTGAATTGAATTGAATTGAAGCTAGGTCAACTCACAATGTCATTCTATCATCATTAACCATTTTCATAGATTGATGTTGTCTCAAATTTATAACAAATTGCCTGAGTTAACAACCCCGAGGGGTTACCTTAACTAATAATCAGTTTAACCCTTTTTTTCTTTTTTTTCCACCTTCATACAATCCAATTCGCAAATCCCTTACCCCTTTTTGCAAATGTCAATCAAACAATTCTGATTGTAGCATCCAATTTTTTAATAACAAACTACTCTCGAGTTACACTCCAATCCGCAAATCCCTTACCCCTTTTTGCAAATGTCAATCAAACAATTCTCAACGGATGTTGGCTCAAAAAACAGTCTGGTTGAAAAACTTGGAGTTGAAACAAACTTGTGTGGGAAATCCCCGTTCATACTGCTCGCTTTTTTGCAATGTGTAGGAACCGGAGGGAATCCCCGCTCGTTTGGAAAGGTACCAAGGAAAGGCAAGCAAAACGTGTTTAATCACGTGTAGAGGTTTTGCATGCTTTTTGCTATGTGCACGTGAAACTGTGTGAGGGAGTACTGACTCTCTTTGAAAAGGTGTAGAGCATCAAGCAAATAGTATGGGAATTCCTAGGGCCTCAAGCAAATAGCATGGTAATTCCTATACGTCCCAGCAAAATGGAAGACCATGTGAGAGGATACTCACTCTCTTTAAAAGGTGTAGAGAATCAAGCAAATAGTATGGGAATTCCTATACCTGCAAGCAAATTCCATAGATACATTCTACTGGCGGTGCAGATTTGCAGAATCTGCCAAATGGAGACTGGCTTTAATTGAAAATTCGGTGATTTAACGTCTTCATTTGGATTCGATTCGTTGCTGATTTCGGCGGTTTTGGTACTTCTTTTGCACTAGTTGTACATTCACTGTTCATTTGGTTCTCATTCTCTACTACGAAACGAATTTGGTGAATTTGTTTGTTGTATCCCGCTAGTTCCACTCATTTGCAAATCAGTAATTTGATACGTTCATTACAGTCCACAGGACTGCTATTGTAATTCATTAAACCTCGCAAATTTTGTTGTTATAGGCAGTTAAAAAACAACCAAATTCGGTTGTTCTTCATGTCCTGGTCTGTCACTAAATTTGTCCAAGTTCTTTTCTTGGCTCATATCTGATCTGTAACCAAACATGTAGAATTATGGGCGTTAGGCCCATCCCGGTATTGAATTGCATTGGTTTAGTACTTCCCCTAACAAGATTCGACAATTTCAGCTGGTTCACATTCATTACTGTATAGTTTGGCTATTAGCCAGAAATCTAACTGAAAATGCTAACAGAAAATTGCAGACGAATGGGCAAAAAGGCAGGAAAATTCTAAATGCAATTTTATGAAAAAAAAATTAAAAAACAGTAAAATTTTACATTTTGCGCAAAAACTTTAGGTACTTATCGGTTATATAATACACAATCGACAATTTTGATCGCGAATGACACGAACATGAGACAAGAAACTGATCAAGCAACTTCTTTATACCAGACAATTAGCTTTGGCTTGGTTGGAAAATAAATTGTAGCTATATTTTATTTAAGTGTTTAGTTGATGTTTTGGTTAGGTTAGGTTACGTTACGTATTTAATATATGCTGTGCTTTACCCCCTCCCCCATCCCTAATGTGCAAATATATAGCCCAAATTTTTTTCTAAACTATTAAATTTTCATCATATTTTGTTCCATTTCATTAGCATTCACAAAACTTCACTTCTTCAGTGTGTATTATATAACCGACAAGTTCCAAACTTTAACCAATTAAGCAATTGATTTTTCATGAAAGTTTTTAGGCCATGGAACAATAGACTTTTGTTTCCTCCGTATATTTAAGAAGAAACATGTTATACGGAACACACTCAAGAATTACGCTGTATAAGATCTGACAGAAACCGGTTTGCCTCTGTCGGATTGGTTATGATTTGCTTATTTTTAGTGAGAAAAACTATAATGTATGCATATTTTTGTGAAATGTTTAATATGTAGAGGTGATTAGGGGTTAGGTTAGGTATTTAGTATAATGCGTTCTGTGCAGCCTGCTTTCCAAAGTTCTTTGTTGTAGTTTCCATGATTTTGATTCTAAATTTAGGATTAACCTAACTTCACTAACTGGGCGTGTTCTGTTAAACAGATAAGTACCGATGATTTTTCAATCGACTGACAAACAAATTGTCAAATTGAGCACTTTTAGACTTAGTTTACAACAATTGAAAGTGGCTTTACACCGACTTGATGGGAATTTTTACAATTCTATGTAACTATTATTTCATTTCCCATTTAATATGTTCTGTAAATTTATGCATTTCCATTTCGTAGCTTCTTACGAGTTGGAGTTACCACCCCTTTATCTTACCCCGAGTAAGATGTTCAGTGCCTTCGGAAACAAGAAAAAAAATTATTGTATTACAAGTATTTTTATGATGATGATGAACGAATTAAAGACCCCTCTTGACTGCTCGGTCACTTGGGTCTTCTTTCAATAAATCTGGATCCCACTTTAGTTAGTCAATCATCAATAATCTGCTCTGTCACATTAATTAATCATAATTATTCTTCCCATCACATTGTCCTATCTCTCCCAATGGCAGTTATAAACTGTACAACCAGCTTTAGGATTTGTATATTGTCACTATCATTTGCAAATCCTCCCAAAATCAAATTTACACTCAACTGTTTTCTTCTTTCATGAAAAAAGGCCTTGATATGCTGTCTTTGGAGAGTGTACTTATCACAATCTATAAGAAGATGTACCAGACTTTCTTCTTTGTCACAAAACTCACAGTTACTTGACTCTCCATAAAACTTTGCCCTGTATAATTTTGTATCTGCATGGCCTGATCTAAGACGAAATGCTAATCTTCCCTCTTTCCTACTTAATCCTTGGTACACATGCCTCTCAAACTTTCTTGCTACTTTTCGGGTAACAAACCAATTTCCTGATTGATTTCTGCTATCCTCAAAATCATACGTTCTTACTGATTGTATCAATTGATCTAATTGCATTGCAGATCTAGGAGTTGAACCACTAGTAAATACATTTATTGTTTCGCATGCCATTTTAGCAGCTGTGTCGGCACTCTCATTCCCCAAAATCTGAACATGGGCTGGGATCCACTGAAGACATATGTCTGCTGTTGACATTAATGATACTATTTCCGTGTAGCACAATACAACTTCTCTTGAAATTTTCCCATTATGATCAAAATTGGCGAGTGCCTCCAGTGCACTTTTTGAATCTGACAACAATACAATGTTTCTTTGGTTGCTAAGATTTTCTTTGGCAAATACAATTGCTTCCTTTATGGCTATTACTTCAGCCTGGAAGATTGTTGCCTCTGAATGCAGTTTAAATGACTTTGACACTTGTATCAATGGAATGACAAAGGCAGCCCCTACTGCAGAAATTGGGTTACTTTTCTTAGATCCGTCTGTATAAATATCAAGGAATCCCCTGTATTTCTCTGCCATCATTAATTTAAAGTTTATCCTGGAATCATGGTAACCATTCGTTTCAAACTTAAGATTGCAATGTAGCTTAATTGTCTCCCAAGGAGCAGGTAATGCAATTTCTGGAACTTTTAACATATCTGTCATTTTTAGTGTCACTCCAAACTGTTCACTGATACGGCAAGACATTTCAAAGATATTTTCCTGGTTTCTCTTTTTAAACTTATTTGATGTAGCAATTTTTTCTGGTTTAACTATTCTTGATCTAACTGGGTTTGTATTATCTGCTGTCCACAATTTTTTGATATATTTCAGGACATTTACCTTTCTCCTGGTTTCCAGGCTTTCAAGTCCTGACTCTGACATTAAAAACACATTAGGGGTAGTCTTTCTAGCTGCAAAGGCAATGCGTATAGCTGCATTCTGTACGGAATTCAACTTTGCTAGGGTTGTGTCACTGCCTGAGGATTACAAGTATTTTTGTCAGTCAATCGGCCAGTTTGAAACAGGTTTGAAAAGAAAGGCTATGTAGAATTTAGTGCACAGTTTGATATCTTCTGAGCAAATTACTCGTAGTTTTGTGAAATTAGCTTGGATGGTAGTTTTTCTGACATTTGCTTTGAAATGTCAAGTGCCGATAAGAAGCGTCATGTTTCTATAGCCACATCCAACCGTATTTCCGTCAAATACTGGGAATGTGACGCCAAAATAAATAAGGACTATTTTAAAGATCATGTTCGTCGTATTCACAACTATCTTGAAGAAGCACCGAAATATGTGATTGTAGCATTGGTTAAAGACCCGTTTACGGCGTCAAAGAAGCAAAAGCGAGATGACAATATTATGGTTGTTAATTAAAAAAAAAGTTTTCCGTGGGAAGTAAAGAGCGACGTTGAAACTTAAACGAACAAAAATTATTACTTCACAGCCTATCTAACATATATTAATAAAACTAGTACAAATAAGTAGATACCTATCTTATACTCCTGTCCCTCACCCCTGCTGCCACCTACAACTTTTTTGCATAGTTTAATGGGGACAGTGTCAATGACCTCTTTCTCCAGGTGTGTTTTTGGCCAGGTGCCGGCTAGGGAAGAATGGTATGATCTAGGAAAGAGTATTTGTTGTTGTTGTTTTTGGCCAAGTGCCCGCTAGGGGAGAATGTTATGATCTAGGAAAGAGTATTTGTTGTTGCATGCTAGGGAAGAATGTTATGATCCAGCAATAGTATTGGTTTCCGGGCAAAGTTTAATAATGTCCGACAGGTACTGTCAATCATTAATCAAATTGTTCCCAGGCGAAGTTTAATAATATCTGACAGGTGATGTCAAGATTGATTGATATGTCACGAAAGGAGATTTAATTTGTTGTTTTTAAGGGGGATTATTGATTCAAGAAAGGGGAATTAATTTGTTGTTTCCAAGGGGAATTATTGATTCACGAAAGGGGAATTAATTGTTGTTTCTAAGGGGAATTATTGATTCAAGAAAGGGGAATTAATTTGATGTTTCTAAGGGGAAGGTGGGGAAGAGATATATTGATTGCGTAATCGAAGGGAGAGAATTCCCGAGAAATTGATTACATAATCGGTAGAACCCTATAAGGAGCTCGTGACGGGAATCCATTTATGGGCATAGAATGACGTAATCAAATAGAATGACGTAATCGACTAAGACAATTGGATTTCTGAGAAATTTATTACATAATCGGTAGAACCCTATCAGGAGGTCCTGACGGGAATCCATTTATGGGCATAGAATGACGTAATCAACTAGGACAAATGGATTTCTGAGAAATTGATTACATAATCGGTAGAACCATATCAGAAGGTCATAACGGGAATTCATTTATGGGCATAGAATGACGTAATCGACTAAGACAAGCAAGTTACTTTCTTAATGTCCCTCCTAAACCCATTTTCCAACTTGAAGTACTTATCTTTTTCACCCACAACTATACTTTACAGCTTTTTGGATACCCCAACACCAAGAAATACTTTTCAAAAGGCATTTCAGAGCAAGTTCCTTTCTTTATGTCCCTCCTAAACCCATTTTCCAACTTGAAGTACTTATCTTTTTCACCAACACCTTAGTTATAGGTAAGAGTTTTAAGTTTTACCTTAGAGTCCTAGCTTAGAGTTTTTGTTTGAGTTCTAGTTTGGTTTAGTTTTAGTTAAAAGTTTAGAGTTTTATAGCTTAGAGTCTTAGCTTAGAGTTTTTGTTAGTTCCAGTTTAGTTTAGTTTTAGTTAAGAGTTTAGAGTTTTTAGCTTAGAGTCCTAGCTTAGAGTTTTTGTTAGAGTTCTAGTTTGGTTAAGTTTTAGTTAAAAGTTTAGAGTTTTTTAGCTTAGAGTCTTAGCTTAGAGTTTTTGTTAGAGTTCTAGTTTAGTTTAGTTTTAGTTAAGAGTTTAGAGTTTAGCTTAGAGTCTTAGCTTAGAGTTTTACTTAGAGTTGTAGTTTAGTTTAGTTTTAGTTAAGAGTTTAGAGTCTTAGCTTAGAGTTTTTGTTAGAGTTCTAGTTTAGTTTAGTTTTAGTTAAGAGTTTGGTGTTTTACCTTAGAGTAACTAAGGTAAACTATTACTAAACTAAACTAGAACTCTAAGACAAACTATAAGCTAAGACTCTAAGCTAAAACTCGAAACTCTTAACTAGAAGTAAACTAAACTAGAACACTAACAGAAACTCTAAGCTAATACTCTAAGCTAAAAACTCGAGACTCTTAACTATAACTAAACTAAACTAGAACTCTAACACAAACTATAAGCTAAGACTCTAAGCTAAAACTCTAAACTCTTAACTAAAACTAAACTAAACTAGAACTCTAACTAAAACTCTAAGCTATGACTCTAAGGTAAAACTCTAAACTCTTTACTATAACTTTACTAAACTATAACTCTAACCAAAACTCTAAGCTATGACTCTAAGCTAAAACTCTAAATTCTTAACTATAACTATACTAAACTAGAACTCTAACTAAAACTCTAACTAAGACTTTAAGGTAAAACTCTAAACTCTTAACTAAAACTAAACTAAACTAGAACTCTAACGAAACTCTAAGGTAAGACTCTAAGCTAAAACTCGAAACTCTTATTTAAACTTAACTAAACTACAACTTTAAGAAAAACTCTAAGCTATGATTCTAAGCTAAAACTCTAAATTCTTAACTGTAACTAAACTAAACTTCAACTCTAACTAAAACTCTAAGCTAAGGCTCTATGTTAAAACTCTAAACTCTTAACTAAAACTAAACTAAACTAGATCTCTAACTAAAACTCTAAGCTAAGACTCTAAGCTAAAACTCTAAACTCTTAATTAAAACTAAACTAAACTAGAACTTTAACAAAAACTCTAAGCTAAGACTCTAAGCTAAAAACTCTAAACTCTTAACTAAAACTAAACTAAAACTCTAAGCTAAGTCTCTAAGGTAAAACTCCAAACTCTTAACTATATCTAAACTAAACTAGAACTCTAACAAAAACTCTAAGCTAAGACTCTATGCTAAAACTCTAAACTCTTAACTATTACTAAACTAAACTTCAACTTTAACAAAAACTCTAAGCCAAGACTCTAAGCTAAAACTCTAAACTCTTAACTAAAACCAAACTAAACTAGAACTTCAACAAAAACAATAAGCTAAGACTCTAAGCTAAAAACTCTAAACTCTTAACTAAAACTAAACTAAACTAAAACTCTAGCTAAAACTCTAAGCTAAGTCTCTAAGGTAAAACTCCAAACTCTTAACTTTATCTAAACTAAACTAGAATTCTAACAAAAACTCTAAGCTAAGACTCTAAGCTAAAACTCTAAACTCTTAATTATTACTAAACTAAACTTCAACTCTAACAAAAACTCTAAGCTAAGACTCTAAGCTAAAACTCTAAACTATTAACTAAAACTAAAATAAACTAGAACCCTAACAAAAACTCAAAGATAAAACGTCAAACTCTTAACTACAATTAAACTAAACTAGAACTCTAACTAAAACTCTAAGCTAAGACTCTAAGGTAAAACACCAAACTCTTAACTAAAACTAAACTAGAACTCTAACAAAAACTCTAAACTCTTAACTTTATCTAAACTAAACTAGAACTCTAACAAAAACTCTAAGCTAAGACTCTAAGCTAAAACTCTAAACTCTTAATTATTACTAAACTAAACTTCAAATCTAACCAAAACTCTAAGCTAAGACTCTAAGCTAAAACTCCAAACTATTAACTAAAACTAAAATAAACTAGAACTCTAGCAAAAACTCAAAGATAAAACGTCAAACTCTTAACTAAAATTAAACTAAACTAGAACTCTAACTGAAACTCAAAGGTGAAAAATCAAACTCTTAACTAAAATTAAACTAAACTAGAACTCTAACAAAAACTCTAAGCTAAGATTCTAAGCTAAAAAACTCTAAACTCTTAACTAAAACTAAACTAAAACTCTAAGCTAAGTCTCTAAGGTAAAACTCCAAACTCTTAACTTTATCTAAACTAAACTAGAACTCTAACAAAAACTCTAAGCTAAGGCTCTAAGCTAAAACTCTAAACTCTTAATTATTACTAAACTAAACTTCAACTCTAACAAAAACTCTAAGCTAAGACTCCAAGCTAAAACTCTAAACTATTAACTAAAACTAAAATAAACTAGAACCCTAACAAAAACTCAAAGATAAAACGTCAAACTCTTAACTAAAATTAAACTAAACTAGAACTCTAACTAAAACTCTAAGCTAAGACTCTAAGGTAAAACACCAAACTCTTAACTAAAACTAAACTAAACTAGAACTCTAACAAAAACTCTAAGCTAAGACTCTAAACTCTTAACTAAAACTAAACTAAACTAAAACTCTGAATAAAACTCTAAGCTAAGACTCTAAGCTAAAAACTCTAAACTCTTAACTGAAACTAAACTAAACTAAAACTCTAACAAAAACTCTAAGCTAAGACTCTAAGCTAAAAAACTCTAAACTTTTAACTAAAACTAAACCAAACTAGAACTCTAACAAAAACTCTAAGCTATGACTCTAACCTAAAAACTCTAAACTCTTAACTAAAACTAAACTAAACTGGAACTAACAAAAACTCTAAGCTAAGACTCTAAGCTATAAAACTCTAAACTTTTAACTAAAACTAAACCAAACTAGAACTCAAACAAAAACTCTAAGCTAGGACTCTAAGGTAAAACTTAAAACTCTTACCTATAACTAAGGTGTTGGTGAAAAAGATAAGTACTTCAAGTTGGAAAATGGGTTTAGGAGGGACATAAAGAAAGGAACTTGCTCTGAAATGCCTTTTGAAAAGTATTTCTTGGTGTTGGGGTATCCAAAAAGCTGTAAAGTATAGTTGTGGGTGAAAAAGATAAGTACTTCAAGTTGGAAAATGGGTTTAGGAGGGACATTAAGAAAGTAACTTGCTTGTCTTATTCGATTACGTCATTCTATGCCCATAAATGAATTCCCGTCATGACCTTCTGATATGGTTCTACCGATTATGTAATCAATTTCTCAGAAATCCATTTGTCCTAGTTGATTACGTCATTCTATGCCCATAAATGGATTCCCGTCAGGACCTCCTGATAGGGTTCTACCGATTATGTAATAAATTTCTCAGAAATCCAATTGTCTTAGTCGATTACGTCATTCTATTTGATTACGTCATTCTATGCCCATAAATGGATTCCCGTCACGAGCTCCTTATAGGGTTCTACCGATTATGTAATCAATTTCTCGGGAATTCTCTCCCTTCGATTACGCAATCAATATATCTCTTCCCCACCTTCCCCTTAGAAACATCAAATTAATTCCCCTTTCTTGAATCAATAATTCCCCTTAGAAACAACAATTAATTCCCCTTTCGTGAATCAATAATTCCCCTTGGAAACAACAAATTAATTCCCCTTTCTTGAATCAATAATCCCCCTTAGAAACAACAAATTAAATCTCCTTTCGTGACATATCAATCAATCTTGACATCACCTGTCAGACATTATTAAACTTCGCCTGGGAACAATTTGATTAATGATTGACAGTACCTGTCGGACATTATTAAACTTTGCCCGGAAACAAATACTATTTCTGGATCATAACATTCTTCCCTAGCATACAACAACAAATACTCTTTCCTAGATCATAACATTCTCCCCTAGCGGGCACTTGGCCAAAAACAACAACAACAAATACTCTTTCCTAGATCATAACATTCTTCCCTAGCCGGCACTTGGCCAAAAACACACCTGGAGAAAGAGGTCATTGACACTGTCCCCATTAAACTATGCAAAAAAGTTGTAGGTGGCAGCAGGGGTGAGGGACAGGAGTATAAGATAGGTATCTACTCAAATAAACCAAATAATTATGTTTCCCTATGCTTTTAGGATTACACAAAACTAGGGCTTTACTGAAAACACAAAATAATATAGGAGTTTTGGTACAGTAAAAGCAAACCAATTAAAGTCACTATTTATAGAATCAAAATATTATCAATCCCTTTTAGGATCAATTCCTTTTAAGATAAAGCAACAATCCATTTTAGGATTTAACTTCATTTTTTTACGTTTAATTTGGTATCACTTCTGCACAATGGCTCAGTTCAATTACTGGCTCTCGTTTTGGTTCTGAAAAGGACAATCTGTCATGATTAGTTTGTACGCAAGTTTGGAGTAAGGCTATCTTGATAGTATTAGGACTATAGACTAGCTTTAGAATTTGTATCGTAGCTTGAAATTCACTCTTGCATAGAGAGAAATAATCGGATTTCCAGAGTTCATATTATGTCTTATTTGATCTCCATTTCAAGCGATACTAAAGCATATTTCTTACAATTTAAGACTGTATATTACCCACTATTGGTATTATAGCTGGTGAGAGCAAAATGCTGCTTGATAAATCAATCCAATATTTCTGTATGCTGTTCAATTACTTCGCGGTTATTAAAAAATGTTTAGTTTTACGCTTATGTTTTTAAGATAATTTAATTGAATACTGAAAGTTACCAATGTCACAACTGGTATAAGACTATGGAAAGCTTTATAGATTCGTTTAGTGTTGTCAGGCTGCATACACACTTTTGACTCTTAAATCAATAATCCTGTTTTTTATACTTGACCTTTGTGTTTTCAGTAAAGCGCTAGTTTTGTATAATCCTAAAAGCATAGGGAAACATAATTAGTTAGTTTATTTCTACTAGTAGTTTATATGTAGTTAGTTTATATAGT
This sequence comes from Artemia sinica, assembly GCA_027921565.1. NCBI lineage: Eukaryota > Metazoa > Arthropoda > Branchiopoda > Anostraca > Artemiidae > Artemia > Artemia sinica. The sequence goes on from CM051262.1 coordinate 58,428,054, forward strand.
AGTTAGTTTATATGTTAGATAGGCTGTGAAGTAATAATTTTTGTTCGTTTTAAGTTTCAACTTCACTCTTAACTTCCCACGGAAAAACTTTGTTTTTTTAAATTAATCTTTGTTCGTTTTATGATTAAAATTTAATTTAGAAACAACGTTGCCATGGTCCTTTTTATTTATCCGGAATAATGTATGTTCGTTTTAAGTTTTAATGGCACTCCTAAGTTTCAGTTGAAAACTTATTTTAATGCAGTTTCAATTATCACCGATCTAGGGGAGATAAGACACCTATAGAAAATACTGAAAACAACCTTGACAGCTACGAAAAACTTTCAGTCTATAACATGAAGTTCATCATCCATACTTCACGAAACAACACATGTTTTTCAGGAGCGTTTGTTTTTCGATGACCAAAAAATGAAAAAAAAAACGAGAGACAGATCAGTGGTACCGATGAAAAAAGTGATTTTCCTTTTTGTTCAAGGAGGGGGACTGTAATTTCCCTGTACAAGGTTTTTGACCTTGCTTATTCCAATGGTACACTTTTTATTTTGATCTGACACCATTTTCGAGGGGTTTAATTACCATAAATTTCTTTTTGCAATAAACTTTTCCTTTACAGAAACTAACAAAAATGTATTTAAAAAAAGTAATTGTAAAAGTTAAAAGATAATTTTTGTACATAAATTTCTGCGTGTTCATTTTCAAACATTTCGTGGTAACGAACTGTAAGTAAGGAGCGACCCGGCTCAATGGTAACCGAAACTCTAGAAAACAGGATTTTGATATCAATAGATACATCAAAAGAATCAGATTTTAATGCTGATTTCAAATATATAAGTTTCATCAGTTTAGTCCTATCCATCAAAAGTTACGTGCCTGAAAAAAACCGGCTGTTTTTCGAAAAAAAGGGGAAAGAACCCCTAAAAGTTATTGAACCTCAATGAAAATCACACCATCATATTCAGCGTATCAGAGAACCCTATCTACAAAAATGTAGAACTTCTATCTACAAAAATGTGGATTTTGCATTTTTTATTTTTTGCCAGAAGAAAGATCACGGATGCGTGTTTAATTGTTTTTTTTTTTTTTTTTTCCCCAGGGGTGATTGTATCGACCCAATGGTCCTAGAATATCGTGGGAGGGCTCATTGGAACGGAAATTAGAAGTTCTAGTGCCCTTTTTTAAGTGACCAAAAAATGGAGGGCAACTAGGCCCCCTCCCACGCTCATCTTTTCCCAAAGTCACTCGATCAGAATTTTTGAGATATCTATTTTGTTCAGCATGGTCAAAAATATAATAACTATGTCTTTAAGGATGACTTAATCCCCCTAAAACCTCGGGGGGAGGGCTGAAATTTATAAACTTTACCCAATGTTAACATATAGTACTGGTTATTGGGAAGTGTACAGACGTTTTCAGGGGGATTTTTTCTGGTAGTGGGGGAGGGGGGGATCGGGGGTTATGTGGGAGGATCTTTCCATGAAGGAAGTTTTCATGGGGGAAGGAACATTGCTATGAAGGGGACGCCGGATTTCCAAGCATTATTTAAAAAAAAAGATTAGAAATTAAATTAAGAAAAAAAAACAACAAGTTTTACAACTAAAGTAAGCAGCAACATCAAAACTTAAAACGAACAGAAAATATTACGTATATGATTGGGTTCACCCCCTAGTCAATACCTCGCTCTTTAAGCCAAAGATGTTTTAGTACTTTCATAAGAGCTATTTATTCTAATTAACAGTTTTTGTGATTAAGCGGTCATTTTTAAAGAATTGGAACAAAATTCAAACCTTAGCTTAAAGAGCAAGGTATTGACTAAAGGGCGAACCCCCTAATATACGTATTAAAAATATATGAACATAGAAGTTCGTTACGTAAGTTAATTCGTAAGTTACGTATATTTATTACTAATGAAAAAGTTCGTAAATAAAATTAAACGAGTTTCAAGAAAGCCATTGAACCAAATAAAAGTAAAATTAATATGCAATTTTTTTTTAAATTATTCATGTACGGTGAGCCAAAATCAAAACCTGCATTAATTCAAAAACGTTCAAAAATTAAATAAAAAAGAAAAGTTTTTTTAACATAAAGTAAGGAACGACGTTAAAACTTAAAACGAACAAAAATTATTCCGTATATGAAAGGGGCTGTCCCTTCCTCAATACCTCGCTCTTTACGCTAAAGTTTTTTATTGTTTTAAAAAATAAAGTTGTGTGACACATTCAAACTTTAGCGTAAAGAGCAAGGTATTGAGGAGGGGACAGCAGTAGGGAAAGGGGTACCAGCGCGGACAGGACATAATTTATGCATGTTTTTATGGTTTTTCTCACTGAGGATGTTTTTCATTGTTTTTCTCACTGTTGATAGATGTAGACATAAGTCCAATAGCATTTGCTGGATGTCAACATAAGTTCACATCAACAATTGCTGTATTATTGATCGAGTCTAACGGGACAGGGTCAATGAAACCTCTTTCAAGGTCAATTTGTTTGTTGTTTCTAAGAGTATTGATCGAGTCTAACGGGACAAGATCCCATGTCTCTTTCTAAGCCAATCAGGGAGTCGGAAATATTAACGGGACAGGATTGCGGAGAATATAAGGAAAGGATTTTTTCATGGTTCTTCTCACTGTGGATGTTTATTCATGGTTTTTCTCACTGTTGATGGATGTTTCTTGGATGTCAACAACAATTGCTGGATGTTTCTTGGATGTCAACATAAGTTCACATCAACAATTGCTGGATTATTGATCGACTCTAACGGGACAGGGTCACGTGTTTCTATCTAGGTCAGGTTAGGTTAGAAATAAAGTCGAATAATTGTTCAAACGTAAATTTTATGTAAACTTACTTCTCTTGTTATATTTGTTAGAGTGGCAGAAACCTTCTTTCCACAATGGATATTTTTCAAGTAAAAGTAAAGAGCTGCTACATTAAATCAACGATATACAGAAATAAAGTCGAATAATTGTTCAAACGTAAATTTTCTGTAAACTTACTTCTAATGTTATATTTGATAGAGTGGCAGAAACTTTTTTCCACAATGGATATTTTTCAACTAAAAGTAAAGAGCTGCTACATTAAATCAACGATGTACAGAAATAAAGTCGAATAATTGTTCAAACGTAAATTTTCTGTAAACTTACTTCTATTGTTATGTTTTTTAGAGTGACAGAAACCTGTTTTCTACAATAGATATTTTTCAAGTAAAAGTAAAAAGCTGCTACATTAAATCAACGATATACAGAAATAAAGTCGAATAATTGTTCAAACGTAAATTTTCTGTAAACTTACTTCTATTGTTATATTTGTTAGAGTGGCAGAAACCTTCTTTCCACAATGGATATTTTTCAACTAAAAGTAAAGACCTGCTACATTAAGTCAACGATGTACAGAAATAAAGTTGAATAACTGTTCAAACGTAAATTTTCAGTAAACTTACATCTAATTTAATATTTGATAGAGTGGCAGAAACCTTTTTTTCCACAATGGATATTTTTCAGGTGAAAGTAAAGAGCTGCTACATTAAATCAAAGATGAGCAGAAATAAAGTTGAATAATTATTCAAACGTAAATTTTCTGTAAACTTGCTTCTATTGTTATATTTGTTAGAGTGGCAGAAACTTTTTTCCACAATGGATATTTTTCAACTAAAAGTAAAGAGCTGCTATATTAAATCAACGATGTACAGAAATAAAGTCGAATAATTGCTCAAACGTAAATTTTCTGTAAACTTACTTCTATTGTTATATTTGTTAGAGTGACAGAAACCTTTTTTCCACAATGGATATTTTTCAAGTGAAAGTAAAGAGCTGCTACATTAAATCAAAGATGAGCAGAAATAAAGTCAAATAATTGCTCAAACGTAAATTTTCAGTGAACTTACTTCTATTGTTATATTTGTTAGAGTGACAGAAACCTTTTTTCCACAAAGAATTTTTTCAGGTGAAAGTAAAGAGCTGCTACTAATAATAATAATTTATTACAAACCCGCTTATAAAAAAGAAGCATGAAGAAGCGGAGCAAAACAAAAGAAAAGAGAAAATAAAGACGAAAACAAATCAACCGAACATAATAATCTACTAAATACAAACAAATCACACTTCAACTATCAAGCAAGAAAGTCGCTGGGAAATCAAATAATAGTGCCCTGTGTTTCACGAGAGCTTGTTTTTCAAAATTCGGCATGAACTCAACAGGATCAGGTATATGATACTTTTCTAGCAGACCAGTGTTACGGAGGTAAAGTGGCAGACCAAGCAGAAACTTTAAATATTTGCAAAAGCCTGAACGGATTCGCAACATATCCGAATTCGATAGCCAATGCCAAACGGGTGAGATGTAGTGAGCAAAGGGAAGAGCGACGGCACGATACAACCTAGCAAGAATATGCTTATTAAATTTAAACTTCAGAGCTGCAAGTTTAGCATACCCAGACCGAAAACCCGACAGAACCTGGTCAACAAAAAGAGCACGCGAGCTTCTGAGGTCGCTTCCATATGTGATACCTAGGTACTTCAACTTGCGGCTTGGAAGTACTGCTTGCCCTGCAACGGTAACACAGGTAGCCTCGCGACGGGCAACTTCAGACGGCGCACGCGGGGGTTCAAAAACAAGAAATTCTGTTTTAGCAGGGTTAATAACCAGACCAATATTAGTATAACCTCGACTTAGGAGATCGATATTAGCTTGAAGGTTACAAAGCGATGTGCTCACCAGTAATATGTCGTCGGCGTAGCACAGTAGGCTCACATCCATACATTCAGTGTTAAAACCACCGTTAATCTTTTTTGTTACCGACGAGGTTAGTGAATTGAAGAGTACAGGGCTTAAAACCGACCCTTGACGCAGTCCCCGGTGAAGCTTAATTGGTTTCGACAGGAGTTCACTACTCAACTTAACACGGATAAGGCTACTCGAATACCAGTGCCATAGGACGGCCGCTACATGTGGGTTCACACCTTGGTGCAGCAGGTTCAAAACTAACTTTGAATGAATTACCGAATCGAACGCCGCGGACACATCTACTGCACAAATTAAAAGAGTCCGTGATTGATTCTGAGCTTTCGATACTATACGCGTAAGAAGGCGATGTGCAAATGCACAACCGAGGTGGCGACGGAACCCGAATTGTCGATTGTCAATTTTACACTTGCGTAACAGCTCAGGTAACAGAAGTCTCTCTAACACTTTGCTTAATGTACTAGAAACTGTTATAGGCCTATAGCTAGAGCAGAGGTTACGATTTTTTCCCTTCTTCAAGACATTAGACACAATACCTAGGGCAAACGACTTAGGGACTGCACCAGAATCAAGGCACATTTGATATAGCAGCGTCAAGTGCTCAATGAGCAGAGGTGAGCCACAGCGGAGGTGTTCAGTCACAATTCCGTCGTGCCCGGGAGCCTTGCCCTTTCTCAGCTGCTTAATAACCTGGAGCACTTCGCCTATTGAGACGGTAAAATAGTTCCGTTGGCTCAAGAGGGACGCAAAAGCTCGTGAGAGCTCACTATCACTTTCGGTTGTTAGTTGGGCATGTTTGATCCCAAAAACTTCACTATAGTGTTTTACCCACTGCTCCTCAGGTATGTTACTAGCAGGGTTTGTCACTGGTTTAGACTGTCTAAAAGACTTCCACATAGATATAGGATTATTTGCTGCTTCTTGGGAAGCAAGTTCGGCTTCGGCAGCTTTAAGATCACTTACAGACTTATTATAAGTTTTTTTCGTGTTGCGGAACTGCTCAAACACTACACCTGACCTAGGCCTCTCGCAATCGCGCCATAATCTCAGCCAAAACTTAGCACGAGCTTTAGCTTGCCTTACTTTAGGAGAGCGACTCCAGCCAGGCTTGCTGATTCCAGGTTTAAAACGGCGAGTGGGTACAGAAGCCTGCTCAGCCGTTTTCATTGCATGTATAATCTCAGTACAATAAATGTCTAGTGCTACCAAATCACTCGAGCCATGCATCAAGAGCTGAAAGGGAACTTTTATCTTTCCGAGAATCTCATCACATGTCTGTTTATACTGGTCGGCGTTTATTTTATTCCACTCAGTCTTGGTAGCATAAATTTGGGGCTTATTCGGCCTACACGGGAAGAAGTTAGCCTTAAAGCACAAGCCAAGGTGATCACTTACTGTGTGCTCAGAGTCCACGGTGACTGGAGCACCTAGAGAGAAGTTACATAGCACATGGTCAATGTTTGTCGTTGAACCGGAATTATGGATGTACGTATATGCGTCAGTCTTTTCACAGAGATCATACCCAGCTGGGATTACTGAGAAGAAGATTTCGGAGAGCTTATTTGATGGGTTCGTTAAGTCGCACTGAAAGTCACCGCAGACTAGCACTCTTCGATTGCCCAGCCTAATAAGTAAGCGCGAGAGGCGGCCAAACATTAAATCAAATCATTAAATCAAAAATCAAAGATGATTTGATCAAAGATGATCAAATCATTACATTAAATCAAAGATGAGCAGAAATAAAGTTGAATTATTGTTTAAGCGTAAATTTTCGGTAAACTTACTTCTATTATTATATTTGTTAGAGTGACAGAAACCTTTTTTCCACAATGGATATTTTTCAAGTAAAAGTAAAGAGCTGCTACATTAAATCAACGATGTGCAGAAATAAAGTTTAATAACTGTTCAAATGTAAATTTCTGTGAACTTACTTCTATTGTTATATTTGTTAGAGTGACAGAAACCTTTTTTCCACAATGGATATTTTTCAAGTAAAAGTAAAGAGCTGCTACATTAAATCAACCATGTACAGAAATAAAGTTTAATAACTGTTCAAATGTAAATTTCTGTGAACTTACTTCTATTGTTATATTTGTTAGAGTGACAGAGAACTTTTTTCCACAATGGATATTTTTCAACTAAAAGTAAAGAGCTACTACATTAAATCAACGATGAGCAGAAATAAAGTCAAATAATTGCTCAAACGTAAATTTTCAGTAAACTTACTTCTATTGTTATATTTGTTAGAGTGGCAAAAACCTTTTTTCCACAATGGATATTTTTCAACTAAAAGTAAAGAGCTGCTACATTAAATCAACGATGTACAGAAATAAAGTCGAATAATTGCTCAAACGTAAATTTCTGTAAACTTACTTCATATGTTATATTTGTTAGAGTGACAGAAACCTTTTGTTCTATTAGAACGTGGGTCTACTTATTTGCTTTCCCTTTGTTCATTTATTCTCTCTTTCACGTTGTTATTGTTTTTTTTTTTCAAATATGGATTCTTTGAATTCATTGACTTATCCATAATCCATAATTTAAGAGTAAAGAACGGCTTATTGTCACCATGGCTGACATCCCAGCTATTCGACGAGGATTAAAATCACGCTTGGAACCATTGGAGTCAGAGAGGACTGTCGTGTTAAGAACCCCAGCAATTCGAGAACGAAAGAGGACCAGCAGTGTACCAGTCGATATGGATCGAGTCGTGACTTTTATCGAAGATATTGATCAAGATGTCATTTTCGTCAAGGAAGTGAAATACATTAACCTAACTAGTGCATAATTTTTTGAAACTTATATTTAATATTAAAATTCGATAGTATATCGAATCTGTATTGTCCTATCTTATGTATATGTAATTAATAATTTTTCCCTCCCCCTCAGATTTAAAGAATAAAAATCTACTTTAGGAAACTTTGAGCCATCCCCATTAAAAGGTACTGCTAATGGAGTGAAATAAACTGATAACGGACATTTATTTTAGCCAAAAAGAGTGTGTCTGTTTAGTACATGGGGTTTTCAAGCGAATTGCGGCATAAGAATATCAACAATAGAAGTAAGTTTACAGAAATTTACGTTTGAACAATTATCCGACTTTATTTCTGTACATCATTGATTTAATGTAGCAGCTCTTTACTTTTAGTTGAAAAATATCCATTGTGGAAAAAAGTTTCTGGCACTATCAAATATAACATTAGAAGTAAACTGAAAATTTACGTTTGAACAATTATTCGACTTTATTTCTGCTCATCTTTCATTTAATGTAGCAGCTCTTTACTTTCACTTGAAAAATTCTTTGTGGAAAAAAGGTTTCTGCCCCTCTAACAAATATAAAAATAGAAGTAAGTTTACAGAAATTTACGTTTGAACAATTATTCGACTTAATTTTTGTACATCGTTGATTTAATGTAGCAGCTCTTTACTTTTAGTTGAAAAATATCCATTGTGGAAAAAAGTTTCTGGCACTATCAAATATAACATTAGAAGTAAGTTTACTGAAAATTTACGCTTAAACAATTATTCAACTTTATTTCTGCTCATCTTTCATTTAATGTAGCAGCTCTTTACTTTCACCTTAAAAAAATTCTTTGTGTAAAAAAGGTTTCTGTCACTCTAAAAAATATAACAATAGAAGTAAGTTCACTGAAAATTTACGTTTGAGCAATTATTCGACTTTATTTCTGCTCATCTTTGATTTAATGTAGCAGCTCTTTACTTTCACTTGAAAAAAATTCTTTGTGGAAAAAGGTTTCTGTCACTCTAACAAATATAACAATAGAAGTAAGTTTACAGAAATTTACATTTGAGCGATTGTTCGACTTTATTTCTGTACATCGTTGATTCAATGTAGCAGCTCTTTACTTTTAGTTGAAAAATATCCATTGTGGAAAAAAGGTTTCTGTCACTCTAAAAAATAGAACAATAGAAGTAAGTTTACTGAAAATTTACATTTGAGCAATTATTCGACTTTATTTCTGTTCATCGTTGATTTAATTTAGCAGCTCTTTACTTTTAGTTGAAAAATATCCATTGTGGAAAAAAGGTTTCTGTCACTCTAAAAAATATAACAATAGAAGTAAGTTTACAGAAATTTACGTTTGAACAGTTATTTGACTTTATTTCTGTACATCGTTGATTTAATGTAGCAGCTCTTTACTTTTAGTTGAAAAATATCCATTGTGGAAAAAAGGTTTCTGTCACTCTAAAAAATATAACAATAGAAGTAAGTTTACTGAAAATTTACGTTTGAACAATTATTCAACTTTATTTCTGCTCATCTTTGATTTAATGTAGCAGCTTTTTACTTTCACCTGAAAAATATCCATTGTGGAAACAAGGTATCTGTCACTCTAACAAATATAACAATAGATTTAATTTTACAGAAAATTTACGCTTACACAATTATTCAACTTTATTTCTGCTCATCTTTGATTTAATGTAGCAGCTCTATACTTTCACCTGAAAAAAAAATCTTTGTGGAAAAAAGGTTTCTGTCACTCTAACAAATATAACAATAGAAGTAAGTTTACGGAAAATTTACGTTTGAGCAATTATTCGACTTCATTTCTGCACATCTTTGATTTAATGTAACAGCTCTTTACTTTCACTTGAAAAAATTCTTTGTGGAAAAAAGGTTTCTGTCACTCTAACAAATATAACAATAGAAATAAGTTTACAGAAATTTACGTTTGAGCAATTATTCGACTTTATTTCTTTACATCGTTGATTTAATGTAGCAGCTCTTTACTTTCACCTGAAAAATATCCATTGTGGAAAAAAAGGTTTCTGCCACTCTATCAAATATAACATTAGAAGTACGTTTACTGGAAATTTTCGTTTGAACAGTTATTCAATTTTGTTTCTGTACATCTTTGATTTAATGTAGCAGTTTTTACTTTTAGTTGAAAAATATCCATTTTGGAAAAAAGGTTCCTGCCACTCTAACAAATATAAAAATAGAAGTAAGTTTACGGAAAATTTACGTTTGAACAGTTATTCAACTTTATTTCTGTACATCGTTGATTTAATGTAGCAGCTCTTTACTTTAACTTGAAAAAAAATCTATTGTGGAAAAAAGGTTTCTGTCAATCTAACAAATATAACAATAGAAGTAGGTGTATAGAAAATTTACGTTTGAACAGTTATTCGACTTTATTTCTGTACATAGTTGATTTAATGTAGCTGCTCTTTACTTTCACTTGAAAAATATCCATTCGGAAAAAAGGTTCCTGCCACTCTAACAAATATAACAATAGAAGTAAGTTTACGGAAAATTTACGTTTGAACAGTTATTCAACTTTATTTCTGTACATCGTTGATTTAATGTAGCAGCTCTTTACTTTCACTTGAAAAATATCCATTCGGAAAAAAGGTTCCTGCCACTCTAACAAATATAACAATAGAAGTAAGTTTACGGAAAATTTACGTTTGAACAATTATTCAACTTTATTTCTAACCTAACCTAACCTGACCTAGAAAGAAACACGTGACCCTGTCCCGTTAGAGTCAATCAATAATCCAGCAATTGTTGATGTGAACTTATGTTGACATCCAAGAAACATCCAGCAATTGTTGTTGACATCCAAGAAACATCCATCAACAGTGAGAAAAGCCATGAAAAAACATCCACAGTGAAGAGAACCATGAAAAAATCCTTTCCTTATATTCTCTGCAATCCTGTCCCGTTAATATTTCCGACTCCCTGATTGGATTAGAAAGAGACACGTGATCTTGTCCCGTTAGACTCGATCAATACGCTTAGAAACAACAAACAAATTGACCTTGAAAGAGGTGTCATTGACCCTGTCCCGTTAGACTCGACCAATAATCCAGCAATTGTTGATGTGAACTTATGTTGACATCCAGCAAATGTTATTGGACTTATGTCTACATCCATCAACAGTGAGAAAAACCATGAAAAAACATCCTCAGTGAGAAAAACCATAAAAACATGCATAAATTATGTCCTGTCTGCGCTGGTAACCCTTTCCCTACTGACAGCCCCTTTCATATACGGAATAATTTCTGTTCGTTTTAAGTTTTAACGTCGTTCCTTACTTTCAGTTAAAAAATACTTGTCTTTTTATTTAATGCAGACAAAAAATCTCAACTTATTTCAAAGTAAAAATATATTTCCTTATACCTTAAAGCACGTAGATATGAGAAATAGCTTTTGAATGAGCCATTAAGAATCTCTTTATGATGCTCTGGTAGCCCGCTAGACCTGTTGAAAAAAAAAAGAAAAAGAAAACGGGAGACAGATCAGTGATACCGAGGCAAAAAAGTGATTTTCATTGTTGCTCAGGGAGGGGGACTGTAACTTGCCTGTTTAAGGCTTTGACCATATTGATTCCAATGGTACACTTTTCATTTTGATCTGTCCCCATTTTCGAGGGATTTGAGGCTTTTTTAGAAATCACCGTAAATTTCTTTTCGCAATAAACCATTTCTTCTCAGACAAACCGAAATAATAGTTAACATTCCTGAGTCAGTGTTAGATGGGAATTTTTTTTCACTAGGCGGTTTTTTTAAAACGCGAATTTTAACTTTTGGTTACTATGGGCAGTGGTTCGCTCTTTACTAGGTTGCAGCTGCCGCTGCACCCATGATACCTTGCTGGGACATGCTTTAAAAGAATGAGCCTAGAAAATGTCTGAAAAAAACAACAGCGGATACCGATATTCCCGATACGATACATGCGATACCAATACTCATGATACCGATCCACGCGATATCGATACGCCCGATTCCACATACAGCCCTTCGGGACTATGAAGGGGCATATCATCATCAAAACCATATATGTTAGACCTTTGAACTATGTTAAACAAAATGACTATCTCAAAATTTTTATAGGACTTGTTGGGGGAAGGGGGCCTGTAGGGAGAGGGGGGGCTATTTGCCCTCCAATCTTTTCGGTCGCTTAAAAAGGGCACTTAAAAATTTCATTCCCTTTCGAATGAGCTATCACACACCTCTCTATGATGCTCTGACCACCCCCTAGCCCTTCTAGAAAAAAAAGAAAGAAAAAAAGGGAGACAGATCAGTGCTACCCATGCAAAAAGTCATTTTCCTCGGTGCTCAAGGTGGGGGACTGTAATTATCCTACTAAAGGTTTTTGACCATGCTGATTCCAATGGTGTGCTTTTTGTTTCGATTTGACGCCATTTTTAAGGGGTTTCAGTCTCTTTTTCGAAATCACCATAAATTTCTTTTCGCAATAAACTTTTACTTCTAAGATTAATCGAAACAATAGTTACCATTCCTGATTCAGTGTCAAATGTAAATTTTTTTCTCACTAGACAGTTTTTTTGAAAACTCGTTTTTTAACTTATGGTTACTATGGGCCGTGGTTCACTCTTTACTAGGTTGCAGCTGCCGCTGCAACCATGACTACAGCTTTTGATAGTGAAAGTAATTCTGTGGCGATAACTGCCTCACCGATTCCCAAGTACCTGCCACTACCTGATGACGCCGTAGTTAGTGGAGATGCCGACTTAAAATGAATATTATCAGGCATGAAATCTCTTTTTTACCGCAGTATATATTGACTGTTCTGGTCGTCTTTAAAGGGGTTAAACAAGTCTGCTGGGGTCGGGAATGTGGCATCTCGAATTCCTTGAATTATTTTGCATGTAAAAGAGCAGTAATATTGCAGTGATTCCACCATCTACATCCATTTTTGACCGTTTATCGTTCTTTCGATATGTTCGTCACTTCTCATATTTACTAATATCAATTTACTTCGCATGATTACATTCGTCAATATCAGGTAAAAAATATTTGTAGCCTAGCTATGATTTTACCAATCAATTCGGAGAATACTCTTGTCCGAGTATATTACAACTTATTAGATTAGCAGTACATGATAGAAAGTTAAAGCTACCACCAATGACCCAGTGGTGGCCGGAGTTTACCCCCCCCCCCCGGAAAATACTCCCAAGGAAAATTCTTCCTTGAAAAATACCCTACTGGAAAATACTCCCCCCTCCGTGGTTGGTTGGACTCCAATCACTCGACTTCGAAAAAAAGGACTTTAACTCTTATTTTCTGATCTAATGAGCAGCCTTCAAAGTTTCTATGATCATGAGGCGGAGTTGCGGATGAAGAAGGGAAGTCCCCCTCTTATATAAAGTAAGATCCGCTCATTTTGGGGCTTCATGTTACTCTTTACTTTCACAATAACAGCTTAGACCAGAAATACTCCCAGAAATCATAAGGGAGTAGATATCAATTTCACATTTCTGATCCTTTTTTAAAAGGTTTAAACACTCCCCCTAACGAAAATCCTGGTTACGGCCCTGGGGAGTGTACATTAATTTCAACCTCCATCCTCCCTTCGTCTCTCCCTTAGAACTAATTCTGTATTTATCTGATGGATCAATAAGAGCTGGGAGGTTTTGGCATTAAAATGCCCCCTTTGAGGTATCTCCCTCCCCCCCCCCCCCAACCCACAAAACAATCAGAGAACCCCATTGTAGAAGTTTAGGTGCCTCAAGTTTTGTGATTTGTTCATCGCTTAAAGATACTACAGATATTATTTGTTATTAGGAAACATACGGACATTTTTCACGGGGGAGTTTTCTTTAGGGGGGGGGGCTTCTGGGGGAATTTCAGTGGCAAGTAAATTTTTAGGTGTAATTTTATTTCAGTGAGGATGCATTTTTCTGGGAGGGGAGTTATTTTCCGGGGGTATTTTCTGCGGGGTGTATTTTCTGGGGGGGGGATAACATGGTCACTTAAAACTGTGTGTTTTGCTAATTTGAAGTAGTGGAATATGAGCGGGGTATAGCCCCCTTCCTCCTTTGTGTTTAAACTAATTTTGGATGAAGTGGATTTGATTGGCTAATGGATATAAACTGATTAGCTCGAATGATCAAATAGTTTTTCGGCCAGTGGGTTTATTTTCAGTTGCATGATTTCAAAAGAATTTTGAATGGAACAAAATCCAAAATGTTAGTCGCTCCGCGGCAGACACTTTCGAAATTAAACACTAAAGACTGTAATTTTCATAGGTTTTACCTTTTAAAAAACTTGTTTTAGTAAGAAAATATCCTAAAAAAGGAATAATATGCAATGAAGAAGCCAAATTTCATTCTCTTTTCATTATTCCATCTGTACTTTATTGAGTACTGTACTGTACTGTACTGTACTTTACTGTACTGTACTGTACTGTACTTTATCTGTACTGTACTTTACCAAAAATTTAGAGGGAAGGAACGAAGGACTGGAGGGCAAGAGGGCAACTGCCCTCTGCTCCATAGTAATTTCAGCCTATGTTTTTTTTTCAGACTGTCAGTATTTTTTTGTAGTTCACGGTACGGAATGTCAAAGAAAAGCTGTTTTTCTTACTATATAGTTCTTTCTTTGAAAAATGTCGTGCGATTAAGGAGGAATGGTCTGGTATGTCTAAAGCAAGGGTGGCCGACCCGTGACCATATAAATATTTTTGAGGCCCGCGAGATTCATCGCACTTTTATATTCTGCGCCCTCATGATGCTTGCACATCTTGGAACATGACAGATTCGATGTTTCATTCTTAACCATGTTCTTTTCGTAGAAATATATTACTACAATCGTAATTATGTAGTTGTAAATTGAGTTTAAATGGATTGTAAATATACACTCCATAGTCGTGATATACCTAAACGAAATGTGTAAAAAGTGTAAAATGTTCAATTAATAAAAATTCAGGAAAATGTTCAATTAATACCAATTTATTATTTTTCAATTTGTCACTCCAACAAAAATCTATAATGGGTCTAAATCAACTATGGGGATATATATATAATTTTAAATGCGGCCCGCGGAGTTATGATGCATTTCCAAAGTGACCCACGAGATCATTTAGGCTGGCCACCTCTGGTCTAAAGGATTCTATTAATGCTTATTGATAAAACTTCGTAGATTTTGCACATATTACAAAAAAAAGAAAAACTTCTTCTTGAATTTCGAAAAGCGCAGCACATTTAAATTCAGAGGGAAAATGCAGGAATCATTATCATTAAAAACGTTAAATTTAAATATAAAAGTTTTTCCACGTTATACGATTACCTTCTCAGATATTGAGATTGCATTAAATTGTCAAATACAAAATAAAAGACTATTATGTTGAAACTCCTAAAAAGTTCTGCTACTTCGCGGCAGCAAGAGACCAGAAGTAAGCCCCCTAGTGACTCATCAAACTCTTGGCTACGACCCCACTGCAAAGCTCTCCAGAAATTAGCACTGTAAATATATGCGTTTGATAAACTTTAGCCCCACCTCTTAAGAAATCCTGGAGCCTACTTTTGCCAATATTTCGGTAAAGCAAAAGAGTTTTCATGCCTGATTGTCTATCTAGTTCCTGATACACAAACAGAAGATCAAGAGGATGACTTAGTAGCCACGACATTACAACAGAATTTAACAGAGAGTCAAATGACTAAGGGGACATCCGACTTTCACAGCTTATCCCATCCTTTCCAGCAGCAAACGGGCGATATTTCTCTAGAGTTGGAAAATTCCATAGCTTGTATATCACTAAACAGTCCCCAAATAATGCTACCAGAAGATCCCCTTCCTTTCTTGTTGACTTTGTGAGTGATTCAAAAGCCAAGCCCACTATCGAAAGCTGCATTGGAACGATACCGCAGCTAATTTCTGATGGAGAAAAATGCGAGACTCTTAAATGAGAGTTGCGCATTCAACCTGAACCTGAAATGAAGTTCATGAATCTGAAATGCTTGACGAAGAAGATATTTCGGGTAAACTTTTCGAGGTTGTTGAAAGTATATCGTCTTCATCAAGTGTTACACTTAGAATGATAAAAAGCCTAAAAGATGCTCGCTTGAAAGCCTAGGATACTCAGGTCCTATTACCTCAAGGGTTTAGAATGGAACATGATCCCGGACACCGCCCCAAAACCCTTACTGATAATCAAAAGCAGTATCTCATCAACCTAGGACCTCATCAACCTCGTCTTCGAAGTTATCCAACTAATATTTCCATTCCTGGTGTTAGACACGTTAGAACATTTGTCAAAAGTTGGTATGAGGATTATCCACCTTGTAATATTCACTTCAGAAGGATGCTGCGTTCTGCCATGTCTGCTGTCTTTTCCCTTCTGGGCCCGGTAGAGATAGAAGTAGCGATGGTTTTATAGCTGAGATTCGTCAATGGGACAAAATGAAAAGCAGAGGAGTTGGCCAGCAAGTAAAGCTATATAAACACTTAAGTAGTCAATCAAATCGAGCTGCTCTGCTTGATTTTATGCAATTTTTGTAACTGCAACTCTTCTTTAGAATTTCTGATGAACAAACAGGAGCGCAACATCAAGATTTTGCAGGCTGCCGATGAGGAAAAGAATCGGCGTGTTTTATCTGTCCTCCTAGACAGCACGAGATACTTGGCCTGGCAACAGCTAGCTCTTAGGGGATCTGATTCAGAGGAAGGAGGTAACTTCTATCAGCTTATACAACTCTTAGGTTGACATTGTCCTGATATCAGAGCTTGGTATGAAAATAGTGAGTCGCCTTCATAAAGTCAGCAACTTGAGTGAAAGGTCCCAAAATGAGTTTATCTCTGTTCTTGGAGATGAAGTGAAATATAAAATAAAAGAAGCTGTCAACAAGTCCCCGTTCTTCGGGATCTTTGCTGATACGACACTAGACATAAGCCAAGCAGAGTGCTTGGTTGTTGGGGTGCGATATAAATGTTTTTACTTTTATAACTTTAATAAATCAAATAATACTAACATTTTGATTACTAAAAATCAGTATATGTATATTAAACTGACAATGCACATTCATTTGTATTTTTCAGTAAAGTGCAAATTTTCTTCTGGCCTTGGGAAGGCATAGGGGTTTTGCGCCCAACTTATGTTAATTTCTGCTCGGTTTGAGTTTGACTCGGTTAATTATTGTAATTTCTGTCCGTTTTGGGTTTCATTTATTTATCGATGCTGATTTGTGGTAGTTTGACGCTTGGTAGATTATTTGATTTTATTTTTGCTCATTTTTTGTTTAATGGAGTTCTTTACTTTTCTTTGAAAAACTTATTTTGTGGAAAAAGTTTTGTTAAATTAATTTCTGTTCGTTTTATATTGACATAGTTTTTTCAGAAAAAAAAAAATAATCCTTTAAATCTTTTCGTTTCTTAAGACTTTATAGTTTGGCCTGCTATTAGTATGCTGGAAAAAAATTTTCAGCAATTTTTAACAACATACACCCTTTTAAAAATCTGGACACAAATAGTACTATTTAATTTAGTCTCATACCTCCTCTAGTTGACCTGAAATGGAAAACTTGATACCGTTCGCAAAAAAATCTGTTTACTTTCTTTGATAGCTTGGATACACTTACGCTATTTTGATTTGGTTAAATTTTAAGAGCAGAAATGGGAGGGTTGGTGTGGGAGGTTGGGAGTGGAAGGGGGATTAGATGTCCTCAAATGACTTTCGACTATTAAAAGGGCATCAGCCCTTTCTATTTTCAATCGAATGAGCCCTTTTTGAAGTTCCCACGACAACTCCTTCGTTACGAAGTGCCCTGGTCTAAACAACAGCAACAACAAAAAATAATAAATAATACCCACTTCGATCTTTACTATAAAAATGTCAAGCCTTCCAATCACTTTCGACTATTAAAAAGGGCACTAGGCCTTTCGATTTCCAATCGAATGAGAACTTTTGGAAACGATAACGCTTTCTATAAACACCTTATATGCCCCCAGGGCATAAACTACAACCCTTACCCTAAGGTCTGTTAGGGTGGTTGTCATCCTCTAAGCCCGAATTTCCAGAACTTTCAACTACTTTAAATAAAATGGCTATCTCAAAATTTTGATTGGATGTGTTTGGGGAAATGGTGGGCGTCAGAGGGGTGTTAGCCGCCTTCCAATCATTTTCGACTATTAGAAAGGGCACAAGCCACTTCAATTTCCAATTGAAGAACGCTTTTCGAAGTTTCTACGACAACTTCTTTGATACGAAGTGTCCTGCTCTAAAGGAAAAAAATTAGTAAATAATACATTGTGCCAACATCGTTCTTATATGCCCCCAGGGCATAACTTAAAACCCTTGCCCAGAGGGTTTTGGGGGAGTGTCCTCCTCTTCACTTAGTCCCCGTTTCTTGTCTCGTTCTCCAGTGTCCCCGTTCTTTACTTAGGCAGCGCGATCGTGCTGCCTATGATTTATACAACAACTTTCTATATAAACCTTATATGCCCCCAGGGTATAACTTACAACCCTTGCACTGATGGCTCTGAGGGGGCTATCATCCTAAAAGACCTGATATCCAGAACGTTCAACTACGTTGAACAAAATGAATATCTCAAAATTTTAATTGGATGTGTTTTGGAAAATGGTGGGCGTGAGAGGGGCGTTAGTCGCTATCCAATCACTTTCAACTATTAAAAAAGGCACTAGCCCTTTCAATTTCCAAATGAATGCGCCCTTTTGAATTTTCTACGACAACGCTTTCAATAAAAACTTTATATACCCCGGGGCATAACGTTGAACAAAATGGCTATCTCAAAATTTTGATTGGATCTGTTTTGGGGAATGATGGGCGTGGGGGGCTAGTTGCCCTCCAATCATTTTCGACTATTAAAAAGGGTACTAGCCCTTCGAATTTCCAATCGAATGAGCCTGTTTTGAAGTTTCTACGACAAAGCCTTTTATAAAAACCTTATATGCCCCCACCGCATAACTTAAAACCCTTGTTTTGAGGGCTGTGGGGGAGTGTCCTCCTCAAAAACATATTTTCATTGTGGAAATCAACTACGCTGAACAAAATGGCTATCTTAAAATTTCGATTAGATGTGTTTGGGGGAATGATAGGCGTGAGGGGGGGGGGCTAGTTGCCCTCCAATCATTTTCGACTATTAAAAAGGGTTCTAGCCCTTCAAATTTCCAATCGAATGAGCCTGTTTCGAAGTTTCTACGACGACCCCTTCCATATGAAGTGTCCTGCTCTAAAGGAAAAAAAATGAATAGTACATTGTGCCAGCATCGTTCTTATATGCCCTCAGGGCATAACTTAGAACCCTTGCCCCGAGGGTTGCGGGGGTGTGTCCTCCTGAAAAACATATTTTCTAAAAGACCCGATTTCCAGAACGTTCAACTACGTTGAACAAAATGAATATCTCAAAATTTTAATTAGATGTGTTTTGGAAAATGGTGGGCGTGAGAGGGGCGTTAGTCGCTATCCAATCACTTTCAACTATTAAAAAAGGCACTAGCCCTTTCAATTTCCAATTGAATGCGCCCTTTTGAAGTTTCTACGACAACGCTTTCAATAAAAACTTTATATACCCCAGGGCATAACTTACAACCCTTTCCCTGAGGGCTGTGGGGGGAGGGGTTTTCATCCTTAAAGACCTAATTTCCAAAACTTTCAACTACGTTGAATAAAATGGCTATCTAAAAATTTTGTTTGGATGTGTTAGGGGAAAAGGTGGGCGTGAGAGGGGGGTTAGTTGCCCTCGAATCACTTTCGACTATTAAAAATGGTACTATCTCTTTGGATTTCAAATCGAATGAGCCCTTTTTCAAGTTTATACGACAAAGAATTCAATATAAACCTTATATGCCCCAGGGCATAACTTATAATCCTCGCCCTGAGGGTTTTGGGGGAGTGTCCTCCTCAAAAATATATTTTCTATCTGGAAATCAGCTACGCTGAACAAAATGGCTATCTAAAAAAATTTATTGGATGTGTTTGGGGTAATGATGGGCGTGGGTGGGTCTAGTCGCCCTCGTATCACTTTCAACTATTAAATAGGGCACTACCCCTTTGAATTTCCAATCGAATGAGCTTTTTCGGAAGTTTCTACGGCAACGCCTTCTTTAAAAACCTTATATACCCCCAGGGCATAACTTAAAACCCTTGCCCTGAGGGCTGTGGGGGAGTGTCCTCCTCAAAAACTTCTATCTGGAAATAAACTAAGCTGAACAAAATGGCTATCGCAAAATTTTGATTGGATGTGTTTGAGGAAATGATGGGCGTCAGGGGGGGGGCTAGTTGCCCTCCAATCCCTTTCGACTATTAAAAGGGCACTAGCCCTTTGAATTTTCAATCGAATGAGTCTTTTTTGAAGTTTTACGACAATGCCTTCTATAAAAACCTTATATGCCCCAGGGGATAACTTAAAACCCTTGCCCTGAGGGTTGTGGGGGAGTGTCCTCCTCAAAAACATATTTTCTATCTGGAAATCAACTACGCTGAACAAAATGGCTATCTAAAAATTTTGATTGGATGTGTTTGGGGGAATGATGGGCGTGGGGGGGGGGCTGATTGCCTTCCAATCTCTTTCGACTATTAAAAAGGGTACTAGCCCTTCGAATTTCTAATCGAATAAGCCTGTTTTGAAGTTTCTACGACAACGCCATCTATAAAAACCTTATATGCCCCCAGGGCATAACTTAAAACCCTTGCCCTGAGGGTTATGGGGGAGTATCCTCCTCAAAAACATATTTTCTATTTGGAAATCAACTACGCTGAACAAAACGGCTATCTCAAAATTTTGATTGGACGTGTTTGGGGGAATGATGGGCGTGAGGGGGCTAGTTGCCCTCCAATCACTTTCGAATATTAAAAAGGGCACTAGAACTCTCAATTTCAAATCGAATGAGCCCCTTTTGAAGTTTCAACGCCGACCCCTTCCATATGAAGTGCCCTACTCTAAAGGAAAAAAATAATAAATAGTACATTGTGCCAACACCGTTCTTATATGCCCTCAGGGCACAACTTTAAACCCTTGCCCTGAGGGTTGCGGGGGAGTATCCTCCTCAAAAACATATTTTCTATCGGAAAATATACTACGTTGAACAAAATGACTATACCAAAATTTTGATTGGATGTGTTTGGGGAAAAGGTGGGCGTGAGTGGGGGGCTATTTGCCCTCCAATCCCTTTCGACTATTAAAAAGGGTTCTAGCCCTTCGAATTTCCAATTGAATGAGCCTTTTTGGAGTTTTTTACGACAACGCTTTCTATAAAAATCTTGTATGCCCCCAGGACACAACTTACAACCCTTGCCCTGAGGGCTGTGAGGGAGTTCCCTCCTCTAAAACATAATTTTATCTGAAAATCAGCTACGCTGGACAAAATGGCCATCTCAAGATTTTGATTGGACGTGTTTGGGGAAATAATGGGCATGGGGGGAGGCCAGTTGCCCCCCAATCACTTTCGACTATTAAAAAGGACACTAGCCCTTTAAATTTCCAATCGAATGAGCCTTTTTTGAAGTTTTTGCGAAAACGCCTTCTATAAAAACCTTATATGCCCCCCAAGGCATAACTTAAAACCCTTGCCCTGAGGGTTGTGGGGGAGTATCCTCCTCAAAAACATATTTTCTATCTGGAAATCAACTAAGTTGAACAAAATGGCTATCTCAAAATTTTGATTGGATGTGTTTTGGGGAATGATGGGCGTGGGGGGCTAGTTGCCCTCCAATCACTTTCGACTATTAAAAAGGGTACTAGCCCTTCAAATTTCCAATCGAATGAGCCTGTTTTGAAGTTTCCACGACAAAGCCTTTTATAAAAACCTTATATGCCCCCCAGGGCATCACTTAAAACCCTTGCCCTGAGGGCTGTGGGGGAGTATCCTCCTCAGAAACATATTTTCTATCTGGAAATCAACTACGCTGAACAAAATGGCTATCTTAAAATTTCGATTAGATGTGTTTGGGGGAATGATAGGCGTGAGGGGGGGGGCTAGTTGCCCTCCAATCCCTTTCGACTATTAAAAAGGGTTCTAGCCCTTCGAATTTCCAATCGAATGAGCCTGTTTTGAATTTTCTACGACGACCCCTTCCATATGAAGTGTCCTGCTCTAAAGGAAAAATAATAAATAGTATATTGTGCCAACATCGTTCTTATATGCCCTCAGGGCATAACTTAGAACCCTTGCTCCGAGGGTTGCGGGGGTGTGTCCTCCTGAAAAACATATTTTCTAAAAGACCCGATTTCCAGAACGTTCAACTACGTTGAACAAAATGAATATCTCAAAATTTTAATTAGATATGTTTTGGAAAATGGTGGGCGTGAGAGGGGCGTTAGTCGCTATCCAATCACTTTCAACTATTAAAAAAGGCACTAGCCCTTTCAATATCCAATTGAATGCGCCCTTTTGAAGTTTCTACGACAACGCTTTCAATAAAAACTTTATATGCCCCAGGGCATAACTTACAACCCTTTCCCTGAGGGCTCTGGGAGGAGGGGTTTTCATCCTTAAAGACCTAATTTCCAAAACTTTCAACTACATTGAATAAAATGGGGCTATCTAGAAATTTTGATTGGATGTGTTTGGGGAAAAGGTGGGCGTGAGAGGGGGAGTAGCTGCCCTCGAATCACTTTCGACTATTAAAAAGGGTACTATCCCTTTGAATTTCCAATCGAATGAGCTCTTTTTCAAGTTTCTACGACAAAAATTTCAATAAAAACCTTATATGCCCCAGGGCATAACTTATAATCCTCGCCCTGAGGGTTGTGGGGGAGTGTCCTCCTCAAAAACATATTTTCTATGTGGAAATCAACTACGCTGAACAAAATGGCTATCTCAAAATTTTTATTGGATGTGTTTGGGGGAATGATGGGCGTGGGGGGGGTCTAGTTGCCCTCCCATCACTTTAAACTATTAAAAAGGGCACTAGCCCTTTGAATGTCCAATCGAATGAGTTTTTTCTGAAGTTTCTATGACAACACCTTCTTTAAAAACCTTATATGCCCCCAGGGCATAACTTAAAACCCTTGCCCTGAGGGCTGTGGGGGAGTGTCCTCTTCAAAAACATATTTTCTATGTGGAAATCAACTACGCTGAACACAATGGTTATCTCAAAATTTTGATTGGATGTGTTTGGAGAAATGACTGGGGGGGGGGGGCTAGTTGCCCTCCAATCACTTTCGACTATTAAAAAGGGCACTAGCCACTCCAATTTCAAATCGAATGATTCCTTTTCGAAGTTTCTACGACGACTCCTTCGATACGAAGTGCCAGGGTGGAGAAAGTGCCCAGACATGAGGCTTTGCTAGCAGTGTGGAGCACGTTGCCAGAACTCACCGAGCTCCTTTTGACGATGAAAAATAATACTTTATTAGACACTGACACAAGAAGTGAAGCTCAGAGCCTCAGTATTGCTACTACGCGATTTGATTTCATCTACCCACTGAGCTTCATGAGACTTTTGCTGAAACAAACAAACAGTCTCACTGTTTATCTCCAAGCTTAGAACCTTGACATTCTAGCTGTTACTCTATAGATGGAAGCAAGTTTAAAATCAATTGAAGACATCACTGATACAGACATCAAAAGACAGACTGAAGCATCGGTGATTTTCACTAGGAGTATCGTTTTAGATCCGAAAATGGAATCTAATCATCTGGACAATTGCAGCCCAGAAACAGACTTCAACCACCACCAGAGACCACGCTCAATTCCAGTAAGATTTAGAGATACGACACCTTCTTCAACTGCCCGCCACTTAACATTCAAGGAGTTCTATACTCGGGAAATGTGATCAGTCATAGCAGTCCTTGTATCAGAAATGAAAGAAACTGTCATAGACACGAAAACAAAAATTTTTCCTATTGCTGAGTGCCTTGTCAACTGTGAAATCAATGAGTGCGATAATTTCGTCCAAGCATTCCCCAAACTGAACCTGATGAGAGAGGAATTTGAATCTCAACTACGTTTCTTCAAATACGATGCTGAAGAACGACTCATTGACAGAACATTCGAGAATGCTTTCACTATTGGAAAAGAACTGAAATATGCTCTCCGTTGGTATGAGGAGCCTTCCAGATAGCAAAGACTGTCCCTGTGACATCAGCTAGGGAGAAAGAATATTTAGCAAGCTGAAGTTAGTGAAAACACTTCTTAGTTCTACAATGAATGAAGGACGACATAATCACCTGCTGACACTAGTCTGTGAAAGTGATTTTTTGGACCAGTGTGACTTGTCTCAGATAGTTCAAAAGTGGAAAGGAATCCAAACTCGGCGAATTTCTTTCTAATTATGATTTTAGACATATTATGCGATATATATATATACATATTATGTGACATTAAAGTATATTTAAAGGTCATTTTTTTATTTGGTTAAAATCAGGTAGTGATTCGGTAAAATCTACAGAGTTCGCCCCTCCAATGAAAAGAGGCTCGGGACGCCCCTGGCTGCAATAATGCTGTCTTAGAGACGATTATGCTTGGATGCTTTTGGTTCACAATTATGCTACGTTCAGCATAATTATACTACGTCTGGCAATACTGGCTTGGCGTGTATAAAGCTTTGCCGACACGTACGTCCTCTGCAATCAGTGGTCCCATTGTAGAACTGTAGCGCAGTGATACCAGGTGCCTGACAGTAGATCGCGCACAAAGGGAAGCGGAAATGCGCCATTGGTATATTTTCGCTATGTATTTTTTGGGCGGAGTTCGAAATTCAGGGGAAATTAGATCTTGCATGGATGAAAAAAATCAACAGAAATTCAAAGACAACGTTACCAGATAGGTGCAAATTGGGTGAATTTTGTCTTTCGGAATACTAGAACTCAAAATTAGTAGGATTCAGTCTTCATTGACAAATTTCGGCACCTGATGCCGAAATCTGAGACAGTGAAGCATTTTTCGACTGATTACATGTGCTTTTGTGATCGAAATTTTCTTTTCTCAGTCTCTGGCTTAACAGGAAAAATATTTTCATCAGTTCTCTGGTATGTCAGAGAATTAAATAAAAGCGGGAAATAAAGAAGATCTAACAAAAAATACTATCAATTGGTGTCAGCCAGTCTTTTAGTTCATTCAGCTTTTCCCACTTTTTTCTTTATTTTTTTTTTATCCGAATTTGACCATTTTCCCAAACCTGGTTTTCACGCTAAGGATAATGCACGCTTTGATAATTTAACATTAAGGTCGTCATGAAGCCTGGAATGCGATATGAGAATCCCTACGGGGTTCTGAAAATTCCATATGTATTTATTAACAGATTCCTGATGCTGTCAGTAGAAGTTGTCAGTAAACACTAGACTTCAAGATTTTGAGTTTTGTCATTTTTATTTTGAAGGCAAAACGTGTCCACTTTGCGCCGAAATTTTTTCACATGCAAGAAATCTGCGAAATGCGCCAATTTGAAAATTAAATGCGGAATCATCTAAAAAAAGCGCCCAAATGGCGCAAAAGGGCACCACTTGGCAACACAGCTGCAGTGTCTTCTTTTTCCAGAGATGAAACACGTTTGATACCGCGTAATAAGGCTCTGAGTTGTGTCGTCACAGCCTAGTTCAGTTGGTACTCGGCATTCACGCCATTCAATCAGATCAAAGTGATATGACATTTGGAAAATGTATTGTTGATGGCTGCAAAAGCAGCAGAAAAAACCGTGGTGTGTTGGGGGTATCTTTGTATGGAATCCCTTCAAATAAGTAAATTTTTCTAGTTTATTTTATATTCGCATATAAAATATAAGGGTTCTTATGTACTAGCTGTAACACACGCGAAAAGTGAAGTTTAATGCTAATGAAATAAAACATGATAGTTTAAAAAGAAATTTGTAATCTATTATTTATTTAATGTGGCTCTACATTTCCACATTAGGGGGTGGGGAGAAACTTTCAACTATGTTGAACAAAATGGCTATCTAACAATTTTGATTGTATGTGTTTAGGGAATAAGTAGGCGTGAGAGGGTGGTTAGTTGCCCTCCAATCACTTTTGACTATAGTAGAGAGGGGGGTGCTACTCCCACGGGGCACCACTGCTGCCACCTACAACTTTTTACATAATTTATGCATGCGTTTATGTCTGTTATTGTCAGTGAGAATGAAAAAACAGGATTTTTCTCATTTTGATGGTTGTTTTTTTGGACGGTTATGAGTGTTGGTCAATTTATTTGATGTTTTTCATGGATGTCAACATCAATTTATGTCTGTTTTATGGTTTTCTCACTGAGAATGAAAAAACAGGATTTTTCTCACTTTGATGGATGTTTTCTGGATTATTGAGTCTAACCGGGACAGGGTCAATGACACTTCGTTCAAGATCAATTGATTGTTGTTGTTGTTTTGGTCAAGTGCACGCTCGGGGCGAATGTTAAGATCCAGGAATAGGAAACAGGATCACCTACTTCCTTCTTAGCCAATCAGCGAGTCGGTTACATCTCCTTTCTCAGCCAATCAGAGGCTTGCTTACATATGATTTTCCCCGTTACATAACAATTCGCCCATGAAATTTCATATATAACGGACATGCATTGTGATTAAATTATCAGAAAGTATTGTTGCACAATGGATAGAACAACTGACATAATTGATGAGCTTGAAGCCTTGGCGGCCACAATTAGCAATGTAAGTTCCTTTTTAGTACATTTTCATTTTTTATTTTCAAAATAAAATTACTTTCCTTGATCACCCTCCAGTATATTTAGGTAAGTACCCCCTCCTCCACCATGCTATCTTTATACTCGATAGAAAACATAAAAGGTGTTCTTTTTATTACCTAAACCATCCTCAACCCCCCCCCCCACTGTTTTTACAACGATAATTCTCGCAATAGAAATAATTCTCTTTTCGTTAAATTTATACAATTTTAAGCATTCTATATCCTAGCTAAAAGCGACCACTGACTTCCGTCAATTCTTAAGGCAATATGCCGCTCTGTTTGACATAAGGCTCCGTGCAACTTATAAATAGTTTTGTCACCCCTTTTCCTGTTTGTTTACATTAGCTGGTTTTAGGCAATCTAGGTTTTCAATGCTTTTTACGTAATTCTGTGTTTGTCTGAAAATAGCGGAGAACTAATTTTGTTTGCAAAATTAGCGATAGATATTTAGGACATTGGAATTCTATATTCTATGTAAGAGTGAAACGGGATGATTTTCAAAAATAATTACTAACAATATATTTAGGACATTGGTGAAAGGGGGGACATGCCTCAATTCTATCGCCAATATTGTAAAATGAAAGCAAAGTGTTTCATTGCATGAAAAGTAAGGGACTGGGATGTCTATGAATAAGCTTTTTTAATTAATTAAAATAGCATTTGATTTCTGAGTTTAGTAAATTTTTACTTTTTGCTTTACTGAAAATGCTGGGGAGGGGGAATCTTAGTGATAAATGCTTTTCTAGACAAAATTATGGTTAGGAGCGGGGAGTACTAATTTTCCTTCTGTGAAAAAGAGGAAAATTATTTTCCATACTAACTTTTTTCTCTTCTTTAAGGCAAATTGTGAAGAATGTGTGCCTCCTCCATTTAAGAAATCAAGAGGTAATAATGCGCGCCCTGCGAAGGCGACAGTTAAACAATATGGCCGTTGGCCGAAGCCTGCCAAACATGTGTTGACTGTCAAAGTCCCATCCACACAGACTGCAATGCAGCCAGGCCGAAAATTAAAGAGCGAGTGGATGGCTGCTTTCCATGGACCTTTAATACCTGTCCCGTCTACACAAGAGCGTGATGTTACCGCACCGTCCAACCTCCAACACGCACTACCCGGACCATCTGGCACCCCAGTGCAGCCAGGATTTGCAAATGTGAGCATTTTTACCTCTAGTTATAGAAATACATATATCTATTTCTTCGAATGTTTTTTTAGTCTTTTCTTTTCACTATTTTTCAACACTGTAAAAGTGTATCTTAGATATATTAAAATATTAAACCCTCGCCCCCAACCATTGTTTTAAATTTCTCTGCTCCCCCCTCCCTCAGAGATATCTAAATATAATTTAATTTTTTTTTGCTTGCTTGTCAAAAGAAACCGCTCTTTTTCTAATCTTTGCTATTTTCTCTGTCCCCACTGTTGCTATCTCTTCGATATCTCATAATAATATTTTTAGGTAATTTCTAGTTTACTGCTATCTCTCCACTATGAAACTCAAAATGCTATTTTTCACAATTGAATATTATAGTTTTAGGGGAATGACAGAGATTATCCCATTTATCTATTGCACATATGGATTCTAATTTGCGTAATATTTTTGACAGCTTTCAACCTTACAACAGGCCAAGATTTTAGGGGCCTAACATTCAATAAGAGTTAACGGTTTCCCATTTAATTGTATTTTCCTGCTGAACAGTCTTGGAACAGAACAGACGCGGCATACAATAATTAAGCTAATGAGTCCTAGACAACCTGTATGGAATTAGAGAGAGACGACTTTTGGTCTAACAATATTTTTTTTGGACATTATGTAAACGGCTGGGAGCCGCGGAGCCCGGGAAGCGTCGGTGGGCCCGAAAAGCGCTGTGGGGAAGCGCCGCGGGAGGCACTGCGGGAAGCGCCGCGGTGGCCCGCTTGGCCGCCTCTGAGGGGGGGGGGCATTAAATAGTGGAAATTGGGAAAGGGTGTGGAGTTGTTTGAACAAAATCAAATTGTCAATTCTATGTAATGTGTTTTAGATTGTAAATATCTTATATTAAGTTGGAAATTGGAACTTTCAGAATATCGATAGTTGTGGGGAACAGTGAATTAACCAAATGCTACTATGTGTATACTGCTACTACTATTAAGCGCGTTTTAAATAATACGTAAATAATAATCCAAATTTTAAAAACAGTAGGGGTGATTTGAGCACTTTGAAAATAAGCTATTTTTCATTTATAGGTTGCATTGTTCCCATACTCGTCGTCATCATCATCATCATCATCATCCTCATCAGTTGGTGAAGGAGAGGACGTACCTATGGGGCTCTCCAACAATTCACCATGGAGCGACACTGTACTGGAAATTCCAGATTGAAGATTTTTTGACTGATTTTTTAAATGTAGATAATAGCACAGTTGGGCAGGGGGACTTAAGTCAAAACACACTACAGCTTTTGGAGGATTTTAAAAATGAATTAACTGGGAACCCTCACCCCAATTATTACATTTCCCCACTTCAAACAACTGCAGTGGCTTCCCATACCCCAAATATTGAACAATGTGGTGGGGGAGGGAGTGTTGATAATATACAAGAGGGGGAGGGGGTAATGACCAATTGACAACATTTCCAGACTTTCAGCTGTCCAACACAATTTTAAATACTATAGTTGTCTACACTGCGACTTTTGGGGATCCGTTTAATTCACTTATGGGGGGAAATTTTGTGTTTGACCCCATAGAAATTGTGCATGACTATGTAGATAAAATTCGTGCACTGCTGGAGAACCAAATTCAATTATGGGGAGGGATTCAATTAAGGTTTCTATTGTTTTAAAGGTGTTCTATTTAAATGAGGGGAAAAGCGAAGTTTACCATCACTATATACACTCCGAGATGCGCGTGATTTATCCGAATTTAGAAAATTTTGAGGGAGTGTTTTGCGAGTGGGTAGGTCAAATTATTGCGCATCTTGAGAACTTCAACGAAAATGGAAGCGGATCTGTAGTTTTATATGTTGAAAATTTAAGCGTTAATATCTGTAAATTTAAGAAAGATTTTATTTTAAGAGGGGGTGGTGGTGAGAGGGATACAGTTTTAAAATATAATCCAGATTTAGTAGGTTGTCGTGGTGTCCAGCGGATCTGTTTTGAAACAGGTAAAAAATGTTTCAAGTATGCTTTCCTCATATCAGCATTTCAGTCTCTAGCAGATGACGCTACCAAGACGAATTTAGACGATTGGGCTGTACATGGGAAGGACGGGTCCAATTTCCCAATTGTTGATTTCACTTGTTTAGAAGGAAAATACCCAGAAACGCTAAGATCCATTGATATTTTTGAAAGGGCTAATGCCCATTTAAATATCGGCGTTACTGTGGTTCAGTATGAAACTGAATTTGAACATGGGGTTCGTTTAAAAAAGAAGGGGGTGGTCTTCCCAGTAAGGGGCCCGTCAATTGAATTAGTCAGACACTGGGTTTGGTTGTTGTATACACCACCATCTAGTGACTTTGCCAATTCAATTGGCCATTTTAACCCGATCACAGACATCAGTAGAGTTCTGAGGGGTGGTAAGCATAGGGGGGAAGGTTTCTACTGTCCGACATGTCTGTCACAATTCCGTAGTGATATAAAACTACGGGATCATATGAAGCACTGTAGACGGCATGGCTATCAGACAGTGGAAACGGTTTCAGGGGATAGGGCCATTTTACGTTTCAAAAAATTTCAAACCACCCTCCTCCAGTGCAACAAAATATCTTTAGACTGTGAAGCTAAGCTGGTGGAGGTGAACGATCCTCGATTTCCAAACCGAATCAAAGAACATCAAGCTATTGCAGTTTCCTATGCTCATGCGCAAAGAGACAGTTCTAACACCATGCGGTTGTTAGAAATAGTAGAAACATTGGATGAGGGGGAGTGCATGGTCAAGGCACTGACTAAACTAATTGGCACAGCTAATGGCGCTATTTCTCGTTTGAGAAATACACATTATCCAATGGTGTTGTCTGCAGAGGATCGTCTCGCGATTAAAAATCAAAAAATATGTTGGGTTTGTAAGGGGGAGTTTGTAGAGGGGGATAAGGGGACTAAAGGGAAAAGAGGGGGGAGGGGGAAAGTCAGAGACCATAATCACTTGTGGCAGGAAATATCCTCTGGGGGTAGTAATTTTAGAGGGGTAGCGCATCAATCGTGTAACTTAAATGTTAGCCAACAGTTTTTTATCCCTGTTTTTATTCACAACTCAAATTATGATTTAAAATTTATTTTACCGGCACTGGCACGTATGCACAGGGAGGGAGGGAGAGTAGACAGTCCATGGGTAAACAGTTCATTTACCTATAACATTATTCCCAACGTGTTGGAATAAAATCAGGTTTTTTAGATTCTTTTAGTTTTTTTCCCAAGGCATTGAGTCAATTGATTCAAGTGCAGAAAAGCGACAATTTTGATAGCTTTCCCTTGCTTAAACAGCACTTTCCAGACAGTGAAATGTATGACCTATTGACCTGCAAAGGTGTATACGCATACGACTATTACTGTTCTGGCGCTCGCTTAAGCGAGGTGAAACTACCTCCAATTGAAGCTTTTTATAATTCACTCACCAGCAGTGAATGCACAGCCGAGGAATATGAGTTTGCCAAGAAGGTGTGGTCTAAGGGGGATTGTAAAAATGGGTGGGATTATTGTAGACTGTACTTGGCCAGTGACGTTTTAACTCTGTTGGATATAGTCTGTAAGAACACAGACCAAATCTATTCAGAGTTCGGGTTAGATATAGGCTACTATTTTTCCACACCCTATTTGGTGATGGATTTGATTTTAAAAATTAGTAGGGAGGAAATAGGCCTAATCACCGATGTAGATCAACACCTTTTTGTAGAGCGTTCAATGAGGGGAGGGTATGATTTTCATGGGGACCGCGTCTTGTCAACCGATCCGAACGGACAAAACAGCACCGGTGCAAAGTCAAATGCAGTGTTCTTGGACATGAACTCATTGTACCCCTCGGCAATGTCTCACTACTCTTTGCCGTGTGGGAACTATCAATGGCTTGAGAATCCTTGTGAGTTCCCCGACGTTACCACCGTCGAGGACAATGGGCCACAAGGATGGTTCTTTGAAATTGACGGGCACATTCCTCTGGCGCTTCACGATTCAGTCAGAGATTTTGTTTTTCCCTGTATCAATCGACCCGTGAGCAGGGACTCATTGAGCCCCTACAATCGATCATTGGTTGAGGATATGGGGATGCAGTGGACCCCCTCTAAGCAAAAACTGATTGCTGATTTGGACGCTAGGGAGAATATCGTTGTTCACCATGTGCTATTGCACTGGATGGTGAACAATGGTTTCAAAATCACCAAAATACATAGGGTCCTGCAGTTCAATCAGAAACCATATTTAAAGACGTTTATCGACACTTTTGTCGATAAACGCTCTAGGGCAAACTCCAAGGTAGAGAAGGAAATGTACAAACTCATTCTAAATTCAGCGTTTGGCAAAATGTGTGAAAGCGTACGTAACAGATCTCGCTGCGATGTTGTGACTGACCCTCTAGAGTGTGCACGAATTATTGCCGATCCCAATTTTACATCGTTCACGAGCATAGAGACTGGCCTGGGTCTTCTACACAGGAAAAAGCGAAATGTGGTACTGAACAAGAATATAGCAGGAGGTATTTCAGTACTAGAAATTTCCAAAATGCTCATGTTGTCGTTTTTTTACAATGTGTGCAAGGTGCAATGGCCACGGGAGGGGGAGGTTCAAGTTTACTATGGGGATACAGATTCTCTGCTGTTAAAGCTATTTGGGACCGAAGATTTATTGGGTGATCTAGAAAAGAGGGAACACATCAGCTCGCGGATGGATTTCACCAACTGGAATCCGTCCCTCTCCCCCGAGGTGGTGAAACGTCAAGCCCCCAACCAACTATTAATGTTAAAATTAGAGACGGGGAGTGATTTGATATCCAGGGGGGTGTTCCCGGGTCCCAAAGTTTATTGCGTTGAAACTCATAGTGGGGATGAAAAGAAGGCATGTAAAGGGGTGCCTACACATTTTGTAAAGAGCAATTTCAACATGAGCGTGTACAGAGACTGTGTAGAAAGTAGCCTAGTGCCGAGAGCACAAGTGCTTGCAATTTGCTCTCTACAGTATAGAAATTATACTGTGAGAGTGGAAAAAAATGCAATGTCATGTATATCTGACAAAGTCTATGTGCTCGAGAATGGTGTGAGTGTCCTGCCTCATGGCCACTACCGTATTTCATACCGAGTTGAATGCATAGACTATCGCAATCAACTTGATCTGGATAAATAAACCTAACCTAACTAACCAACTAACCTTCAACCCATTCATAAATTAAATGCTCTAACCCGTTCATAACTTAACTAACCCAATCTAACCACCACCTTAACCCAACTAACCCGACCCAACCTAACCTGTAGCAGCAGTGACGACAACTATTGTACTGTTTCGCCCCGCGGCCCCCGGGGGGTGGGGGGTCCCGCCCGCGGCCGGCCCCGGGGGGTGGGGGGTCCCGCCCGCAGCCGACTTTCGGCCCCGCGGTCCCGGGGGGGCCTTTTAAATTCATAATGTTCAACTGTGCTAGTTTTCCAAGTGTTTTTTTTTCAATTTTTTTTTTGTTGTACAGAAAAGTGTGTGTTTGCTACTAATGTACATAAAGTGTTGTTGTTGCTCACGTTCATGTTGATGGACAAAAAGTGTTTTAAGACAATAAGTGTTGTTCATGTTGATGGACAAAAAGTGTTTAAAGACAATAAGTGTTGTTCTTGTTGTTCTTGATAGACAAAAAGTGTTTTTATTTATGTTGTACATAAAGTGTCATTTTTATCATTGTTCATGTTCATGTTGAACAAATAGAGTTTTCATGTTGCAAATAAATGATCATGAAATATTGTTGTCAGGTTCTTGTTGAACATAAAGTGTTATTTTTATCGTTGTTCATGTTGAACAAATAGAGTTTTCATGTTGCCGAAATAAATGACCATGAAATATTGTCAGGTTCTTGTTGAACAAGTGTTATTTTTATCGTTTTTGTTCATGTTGAACAAATAGAGTTTTTATGTTGCCGAAATAAATGACCATGAAATATTGTTTTTTGTTGTTGTTCTTGTTAACGTAGATAGATCTATGGAAAAATTATTACTACTACTTATTCACTCGACACGTATGATTTACAGTTAGTTATAGTCCAACTGTTGTCAACAGCAGCAGCAGCAGCAGCAGCATGTATCAATTTAAAACACCCTTCAGATCGTTTCTGTGTGGTCCCTCAATGTCGGGGAAAACAACACTCTTAACTAAAATAATTAAAAATTGTGATAAAATGTTTTTGGAAAAGCCAAAAAAAATCTACTAATGCTATAGTATTTGGCAGGAGTCCTATGATCAAATAAAAGCTATTGCCACAACCATACCAATACAATTCATACGGGGGCTTGATGTTTTCAATAGTATTGAATCGAACTCGTGGTTGATTATTGATGATTTGGCTGAATCCATTGAACAGTTCTCACAGGAAATGTTACAACTGTTCACTGTTCGCTCCCACCATGAACACATTTCCATAACCCTAGTTCTACACAATCTGTTTCATCAGAGCAAATGTATGCGAACCCTTGCATTGAATTGCACAATCTATATTATCTATCGAGTTGTTCGTGATTCTAGCTCGCTCATAACTCTCAATAAACAGATATACCCCGGCGCCCCTAAGTTTCTGTTGTCAGCATACACTCAGGCGACTAATAAACCCTATGGTTACATTTTGCTGGATCTTAATCAGAGCACACCCGAGGATCTACGTGTAGTCACCGACATTTTCAACAATGAAATTACAGTATATCTTCCGATGAACAGTAGAAAAGGCTATTAGTTGCCATTATGACACTGAAGAAACTACACGAACAGCGGCATTTATTTTCCGTTTTAAGCACTTCAAAACCCTTGCTTAGGAAGGCCATTCTCAAACATGGTGTTGACAATGATTTCATTAATCTAATATCTGAACTTTGTTTAAATTTAACCGAGGGTAATGTTCAACTGCCAGAAGGTGTTAGACAACAGACAAAGCAACATCGTTCCACTGTACGCGCCTTGGCTTGTAAAAACAAGGGAATTTTTTTTAAAGAAAACGGCTCCTTCAAGCGGGCGGTAGCTTTTTCACACTTTTACTGCCAATAATTGCAGGACTTGTAAACAGTTTTCTATAGAGAGAGAATGGCAAAACCCTATAAATTGACACCATTTGAGCTTATCCTCTCGCTCGTCGAACATTTTGAAGACAATCTAAGCAAATTCATTAATGATGAGAATATTGCCGATGACAAAAAACTGCTTTTACTTCAAGATGCATTGCAACGTGTGGACAAACATAAACCTTATCGTGAGAGACCCACCGCCGCCACTGATCCCTCTAAACAGGAAACATCTCCTCAAGATTCTGCACAATCAAAGGAGAAGGAATTGAATTCGATTGTATTGAAAATTGGAAACCTATTGCCACTGACCTATCGAGAACAGAGTAAAAGAGTATTATCAGATCTCATGTTGGAAACTGGTGATGAACATCAAGTTCAAGTCGATAGCACAGGGAAACGAATTATAATTCAGGGAAAAGTTATAATCTAGTTGATTTAATTTGTGATATGGTGACGAATCGTAAAGGACTTTTATCATTTGACAATAGTCTATACACCTTTCTAAGTGTATCAAACTTTCCCAAAAGTCTTATTGGCAATAAGCAAATTCTTAAGAAACTAAGAGAATATAGTCCTCCAACAACACCAACGCCAACACCATTGAAAAAAGAAGAAGAAGATTCTATATTTGAAAATACTATCAGTAGCAATGATTTCACAACACCTGTGGCTGCTAGTCAAAAGCGAAGACGAATTGATTCACCCTCCAGTGCACAAAAGGGGAGTGGACATTACACTACGTGTTTACGTTCAAAATGGATGAAGTTCTGAAAGGTGTCTATGAAAATATTGGTGAAGCGGGAAGTTTAAGTTCTCCCAAAACGCTTTCTAAAGTTGTCTCCGGCAGCACATTGAAAAAAGCAAAAGAGTATCTAGAGAATGAATCGAGTTACACACTGCATCGGAATCACAGGCTTCGTGGCAAACAATATCGACAAACTAAAGCCTTTTTCCCTCTGCATATAATGCAAACGGATCTTTTAACTTTAGACGCAGTTCAACGGCGTCACAATGTACCCTACAAATATATTCTGGTGGCAATCAGTGTCTTCAGTCGCTATGCCTATGCCATTCCATTACGGTCAAAGAGAGGTATTGAAGTTGCTCAGGCCATTGAAAGTATTCTTGAACAGGATTCGTATAGAAAAAT
This sequence comes from Artemia sinica, assembly GCA_027921565.1. Taxonomy (NCBI): domain Eukaryota; kingdom Metazoa; phylum Arthropoda; class Branchiopoda; order Anostraca; family Artemiidae; genus Artemia; species Artemia sinica. The sequence continues at coordinate 58,463,509 of CM051262.1, forward strand.
TCAATCGGATCGTGGCAGTGAATTTGTTAATCCCCATGTGCAAAAGGTTCTATTGAAATATAATACAACACTTTATCATAGTCACAGTCCGATAAAGGCTGCATTGGCTGAACGATTGATAAGAACGATTCGTCTATTAATTTCAAGATATTGTACACTGAAAAATACATCGGCTTTTATTCATGATTTAGATAAAATCATGCCGATATACAACCATCGACCTCATCCATCTCTGTCCAACTCAAGCCCTCGGGAAGTTCACTGCAGTGAAAATACATTTGATGCTTTTCTAAAGCAATACTCCAACGGTGAAAAAGAAAAAAAATGTGAAGAAGAAATTCAATGTTGGTGATACTGTTCGAATTAATAGAACCACCAATATTTATAAAAAAGGGGAATTATTTATGGAGCACCGAACTTTTTAAAGTGTCCAAAATCCTGGACACCGAGCCCACGACATATCGACTGCGAGACACCAAAGATGATGAGATTCTCGGCGGTTTTTATGAATATGAACTGCAAAAAGTTAGAAACACTAGTGAAATTTATCAAATTGAAAAGATATTAAAGAGTCGTACTCGTAGGGGCAAGAGACAGTTGCTTGTTCGCTGGCTAGGATACAACTCAGATTTTTATTCTTGGGTCAGTGCTGAAGATATTAACAATGCCCAATGATTTCTATGTGACTTTCATGTCCAATGTTTCTGATCCTCTCTACAATGACTTGAATAGAACAAGTGATTTTCGGACGAAACTCTTCCCCACCATCAAATTCAACGACGGGAAGTATGATGTGGCTCTTGTCGACTGTATTCTCAAAAATATCTATGACATCCTGAGAAAGGATCGTAAATATGAAATAAAAATTAGACCCTATGATTGGCCGCCACCACCCTCAGGTGATCAAGAACAAATTCAAAAAATCAATTGGATAGATTATCCATATATTGAATTACCCTACGAGGAACTCACCTGTATGAATGATTTATGTCGTTCTATTAATAAAAGAATTTCCGCTCGTAAAAAAGGAGCTTTTCATTTCAACTATTCAAAGGAGGAGGGTAAGATCTATATTAGTTCACCTATTTTCAGCGAAAAGGTTATTCTCAATGATAACCTAAAGGATGTTCTTGGCTTTAAGCTCAATATAATCAATGGTAAAAGTGCCGGAAACACTAATTTCATTTTTGCTGACTACCCACCTGCCTTCTCCACGGACACTTGTATATTTCTCTACACTTCATTTGTGGAAACATCTCGGATTGGTAATTCAAATGTTCCCCTCCTACGAGTTCTTGAACGAAAAACCAATCAAGAACATATTCACCACTACAATATAAAGCATGTTCAGTATATTCCCGTAAACACTTCCTATTTGGAACTCTGTCAGTTAACACTAAGAACTGAATTGGGTGATCCCATAGCAATTTCAAAAGGTTTGGCTGTGATTACATGCCATTTTCGTCCCATCGTTCAACAACAAGATGTCTAATAGAAAAGTGGTATTCATTTGTCCTGATATTGACTGCTATGTTAATACTCTTGGCCCAAGACAACAGGGCAATGGAATGGACTATTACAAAGGTCGCTCGTCAATGTCCGGCTACGGTCTTGGCAGTTGGTTTGCTAAGCTCTTTCGCTCTGCACTACCACTGGCTAGAAAATATCTTGTACCGGCTGCGACAGATTTTGCATCCTCTACACTATACGATTGGGGCTCTGGCAAGGATTTTAAAAAAGTGCTACGGAAAATCTTAGGTCCAGTGCGCGAACCCTTGGCGAGAGATTAAAACAAAATGGAAAAGGTTTAAAAAGGTCGAGAAACACTGCATCACTCATCAGTCTCCACTCAGGTCCGAAACGAAAGACATCACCACTCTTGTCAAAGAAAAGAAGGAAAAAGCCGACACGTAGTGTAAACAGAAGAAGAAGCCCCAGGAAAAGAATTGTTAGATCGAAACTACATTTCTTCTCTTAAGATGTCCTACCTACCGCATAAGGATTCTCAACCCTCAATCACCTCATCATTGAATCTATTCAATGCAGAAAATGTTGATGTGAGTGTCAAGCATGGATACTATGAACATTTTTATCCACAACAACCCCTCTCCGATAATATTCACTTTCAAATTTATTCCAATGAAGACTACTTTATGGACATGACTTCAACATTTATAGATTTACAAATGAAAGTCCGGAAATCCGATAATACAATGCCAATTCGGGCCGATGGTATATCCTATGAAAATTGTATATTACATAATCTATTTCGTCAAATCAGTGTCTACATCAATGGCACACTGGTGAGCACAAGCAACAATCTCTCAAATTATACTAGCTATATGCAATTCATGTTGATGACACCCAAGTCATACAAGGAATTGAGAGGCACCTCCAATGGATATGAATATATTACTAATACTGATAGTACAGATGCACTTAAAAATGCTACAAGTAGTGAATTACATCTAGTTGTAAAAATATATCATGAAATATTTAATATACCCCAATGGCTGCCGCCCAATGTTAAAGTGGATATAGAACTAACGCTTGCACCCTCCAATTTCATATTGAGAAAGGAACTTGCTGCCAATCCTGATGTAAGTTTCTCCCTCACCTCGGCAATACTTCATGTACGCAAACAACAGGTCATGAGTTCTGTTGCTTTGGCAGTGGAAAAACTGAGAGCCAATGGAAATAATATTAAACTACTTGTTCCTCATACAATCACCAATCAACGTCATATTGCCATGGGCTCACGCACCTTCACCGATTCATCCTTTATCAATGGCGAAATTCCGTCAAAACTCGCTTTGGCATTTGTAAAAAGCGCCAGTGCAATAGGATCGTGGACTGGATGCCCACATAAATTCGAATTGTTTGGACTTCCATCTCTTGTGTGCAAAGTAAACGGTATCCCACTCTACAATCTATCTTTTGATAAATCCTATAGAACATTATATGAGTTGACAATGCAAACCCTAGATCATGACTCTCAACTATTTGAAAATGGTATAACCGAAAAAATGTTTGCTAAAACACATGGTATCATTGTACTGGATTTGTCTGGCACACAGGATATGAGTATAGTACGTACGGGGAGTGTGCGTTTAGAGTGTACATTTGCCGAACCATTGGCTGAGAGTATTGCACTAATCACACTAAATCAATATGAAACCTATTAGGAAATTACTCCCGAAGGCAGTGTTCTACTAGACTTGGCGCCATGAACACCAGTCAAATAATCAATGTATTTAATATGAACCCCTACATGTCCCAGTACAAATCCTATTGTCTACCCTCAGACTTTCTTGGAAAAATTCAAAGTGTCAACAATAGCTTAATTATTGTTAATAGCAGTCCATCGACTGTGCTGACGGGTCATTGGCTGTGCATCTTTCAAACAATGAAGACGATTGAATTTTTTGATCCTCTTGGTCTACCCTATACATTTTACACACCCCACATCAGCAACTATATTGAGAGCAGTGGGAAAACTATTATTCAAAATCGGAAGAGGGTGCAGGATCTAACGACTAAAAGCTGTGGCTTCCATGCACTACTATATTTTGTGTTCCGATGTCGCGTCTATACTTACAAGCAGTTTCTCCACATTTATGGTGACAATCCTTGTCTGAACGACTTTCTAGTGGAAAATATCCTCTCAGACTTATACAGTATTGATTTCAGTGCCCTAAGAGTAAAGTGCTTAAAAAATGTTTGTGAATTTGTTTATTAATAAAATGCATATATATACAACAATGTCTTTAAATCTTCACTTTAGATTTCTTCTTCTTCGATGTATAGGCAACTGTCGTGAACCACTAATGCTGGTAAATCATTTGGATTCACTGTATATTGATCTTGATTGACTGCAAAGTCAGGGTCACATTTTCTACAGTACAATGTAACTTCACTCTTGTCATATCTCTTTGTATAGTCAATGATACTATTTGCATTCATATTATGAAATTCGCGAGTTTCAATCTCTCTATTTGAAGCAATATCACATACAGTGTTTTCAAATGGTGAATCACATTCGGTAACTGCCAAATAAAAATCACTTGGTTTATAGTCATAATAGGCAGTGTCGTCACAACGATGACGTAGAAACCAAATTGTCTTGTTACCCCAACAGTTGAATCGTAGCCCAGATTCCTCTTCCCAGAATAATTTAAATCCACGACGATACCAATCTCGTAGAAATAAACTAAAATCACGTTTGGGATTCTTTCCAATCATAGCGGGGTAAGTATTATCCCACTGATCACATTTATCATAGTGACAATTGGAGCACAGGTGCCCTCTAGCGTGAGAGTCACACACCTCTTCAAGACATGAATTACATCCTTTAATTTGTACTGCATAGCCTCTATGTAATTTAAATGGATTACATAATTTACACTTTTCACTATAGTCATCAATAATTGTGCAGTTCTCACATTGAGTCCAACTGCCAAGAGTGTACATGCACAATGGACATGTATAGAACATATTTTGGTTTCCAATGTCACTTGACTCTCTCACAGCTAAAACGAAACTGATCGTCCTCGTTCGATAAATTCAAGGTGGAGGAATGTGGAGAGGAGTAACTCTGTAACGTTACCTCTTTCGAATGGTTGGAGCCATCTACACTGAATCCATTGGCAATGTTTTCAAACGTATATCCACGATATGATTCCACTTTGTTCCAATTAATATATCAATAAATTGACTATAAGCATTTGAGTCACATTTTAAAAGTTTCATACAATAGTCCAATGGGGGAGAATCAGTCCTCATTATATTGTCAAGTGTTCCCTGACGAGAGAATATCCAGCGTTGAAGAGATAACTCGAGAAAATTATCATCCAAAATCAAATGTTTTTCCATAAACACTAGATTTGATCTAATTCTCTCTTTCTCAAATTTATTCATTTTTCAATCCTTTCACTCTGACTGCTGACTCTAGACTGACCCTGATTCGTTAGCCCCTAGTCTAACCTAAGCAGAAAAGAAAGGGAACATTTTCGATTTCGAAACAATTTTATTGAATAATTACAACAACAATAATACTAAGCATGTACAATTAGCGATACAGTTTATTGTCTTCGATATGTTTCACTAATGCACTTAAAGCACATTTAAGTCTATTCACATGTGCTATATCAACTTTAGCAGCGAAACATAATTGATCTTCCATTTTAAATTTGCTCAAGGATATCACATATTTTGCATATACTTCATCCCATTCCAGACAAAGCCGTGATCCTCTCGTTATTTCCACCGCAATGTTTGGTGATCTTGTATTATTGCCATCAACTCCACTATCAACTTCTAATAGGGTAAATATTCCACTCGCTATCATCAACACACAAATATATATCCAAATGAGTAAAGTCAAACTGTTCTTCTTCTCACTCCTTTGAATTCTATTCACAGACTAATAGAAACTATAGCAAAAATCCTTTCCTCATATTCTCTGCAAACCTCCGTCGCTAATATGTAACCAGCCCTCTGATTGGCTGAGAAGCAGTTGTAAACAGCCCTCTGATTGGCTGAGAAGGAAACACGTGATCCTGTTTTTGAAACATCCATCAAAGTGAGAAAAATCCTGTTTTTCCATTCTCACTGACAAAAACCATAAAACAGACATAAATTGATGTTGACATCCATGAAAAACATCAAATAAATTGACTAACACTCATAACCGTCCAAGAAACATCAATAAAAGTGAGAAAATTCTTGTTTTTTCAAGTGAGAAAAATCCTGTTTTTCCATTCTCACTGACAAAAACCATAAAACAGACATAAATTGATGTTGACATCCATGAAAAACATCAAATAAATTGACCAACACTCATAACCGTCCAAGAAACAACCATCAAAGTGAGAAAAATCCTGTTTTTCCATTCTCACTGACAACGAACCATAAAAACATGCATAAATTATGTAAAAACGTTGTAAGTGGCAAAAGTTGTGCCCCGTGGGAGTAGCACCCCCCTCTCTACTGACTATTAAAAAGGTCACTAGCCCTTTGAATTTCCAATCGAATGCGCCCTTTTTCAAGTTTCTACGACAAAGCTTGCAATTAAAACCTTATATGCCCCCATGGTATTACTTATAACCCTTGCCCTGAGGGATCTGAGGGGGTTAACATCCCCAAAGACCGAGAACTTTCAACTACGTTGAACAAAATGGATATTTCAAAATTTTTTAATTGGATGTGTTTGGATAAATGGTGGGCTTGGAAGGGGTGTTAGTTGCCTTCTAATCACTTTCGAATATTAAAAAGGGCACTAGCCGTTTCAATTTCTAATCGAATGAACCGCTTTTGAAGTTTATACGACAACTCTTTCTATGAAAACCTTATATGCCCTCAGGGCATAACTTATAACCCTTGCCCTGAGGGCTGTGGGGGTGATTTCATCCTCAAAGACCTAATTTTCAGAAGTTTCAACTACGTTGAACAAAATGACTATACCAAAATTTTGATTGGATGTGGTTGGGGAAAAGGTGGGCGTGAGTGGGGGGCTATTTGCCCTCCAATCACTTTCGACTATTAAAAAGGGTACTAGCCCTTTGAATTTCCAATTGAATGAGCCTTTTTGGAGTTTTTACGACAACGCTTTCTATAAAAATCTTGTATGCCCCCAGGACACAACTTACAACCCTTGCCCTGAGGGCTGTGGGGGAGTGTCCTCCTCTAAAACATAATTTTTATCTGAAAATCAACTACGCTGGACAAAATGGCCATCTCAAGATTTTGATTGGATGTGTTTGGGGAAATTGTGGGCGTGGAATGGGTGTTAATCGCCTTCCAATCACTTTTGACTATTAAAAAGGGCACTAGCTACTCCAATTTCCCATCGAATGAGCCCTTTGATTGGATGTGGTTGGGGAAAAGGTGGGCGTGAGTGGGGGGCTATTTGCCTTCCAATCACTTTTGACTATTAAAAAGGGCACTAGCTACTCCAATTTCCCATCGAATGAGCCCTTTTCGAAGTTTCTATGACAACTCCTTCGATACGATGTTTCCTGGTCTAAAACTAACAAAAAATAATAATACCAAAATCGTTCTTTACTTAGGCAACGCGATCGCACTGCCTATGATAAGATCACTATGATATGAAGTTTATACGAAAACGCTTTTTATAAGAACCTTATGTCCCCAGGGCATAACTTACAATACTTGCGCAGAGGGCCCTGAGGTGGAGTGGGGGGCTTATCCTCAAAGACCTAATTTTAAGAACTTTAAACTACGTTGAACCCAATGCCTATTTCAAAATTTTGATTAGATATGTTTGGGAAATGGTGGGCGTGAGAGGTGGGTTAGTTGCCCTAAAATCCCTTTCGACTATTAAAAAACCTTATATGCCCCGAGGGTCCTTGCCCTGAGGGCTCTGAGGGGGGTTATGATCTTCAAAGACTTAATTTCCAGAAGTTTCAACTACGTTGAACAAATTGGATATCTCAAAATTTTGATTGGATTTGTTTGGGGAAATGGTTGGCGTCAGAAGCGGGTTAGTTGCCCTTCAAATACTTTCGACTGTTAAAAAGGGCACTAGTCCTTTCAATTTCCAATCGAATGAACCTTTTTGAAGTTTCTACAGCATCGCTTTCTATAAAAAACCTTATATGCCCCCAGGGCATAACTTACAACCCTTGCCCTGAGGACAGTGATGGGGGGGGGGTGTTTCATCCTTAAAGACCTGATTTCCAAAACTTTCAACTACGTTGAACAAATCGGCTATCTAAAAATTCTGATTTGATGTGTTCGGGGAAAAGGTGGGCTTGAGAGGGTAGTTAGTTGCCATCAAATCACTTTCGACTATTAAAAACGGCAATAGCCTTTGAATTTCCAATCGAATGCGCCCTGTTTAAAGTTTCTATGACAAAGCTTTCAATAAATACCTTATATGCCCCCCGAGGCATAACCTATAACTCTTGCTCTGAAGACTGTGGGGGGAGTGTCCTGCTCAGAGATATGATTTCCAGAACTTTCAACTACGTTGAAGAAAATGGCTATCTCAAAATTTCGATTTGATGTGTTTGGGGAAATGGTGGCGTGGAAGGGGTGTTAGTTGCCTACCAATCACTTTTGACTATTAAAAAGGGCACTTTTTCAATTTCCAATCGAATGAGCTCTTTTTGAAGTTTCTACGGCAATGCTTTCTATACAAAACTTATGTGCCCCCTGGGCATAACTTACAACGCTTGCCCTAAGAACTGTGAGGAGGTTGTCATCCTCAAAGACCTAATTTCCAGAACTTTCAACTATGTTTAACAAAACTGCTATCTCAAAATTTCGATTTGATGTGTTTGGGGAAAAGGTGGGCCTGAGAGGGAAATAGTTGCCCTACAATCACTTTCGACTATTAAAAAGGGCACTAGCCCTTTGTATTTCCAATCGAATGAGCCCTTTTTGAAGTCTCTACGACAAAGCTTTCTATAAAAACTTTATATGTCCCCAGGGCGTAACTTACAACCTTTGCCTTAAGGGCTGTGGGGGAATGTCCTCCTCAAAAACATAATTTCTATGTGGAAATCAACTACGCTGAACAAAATGGCTATCTCACAATTTTGATTGGATGTATTTGGGGAAATGGTGGGCGTGGAAGGGGTGTTAGTTGCTTTCCAATCACTTTCGACTATTAAAAAGGGAACTAGCCACTCCAAATTCCAATCGAATGAGCCCTTTTCGAAGTTTTTATGACAACTCCTTCGATAAGAAGTGCCCTGGTCTAAAACAAAAAAAAATAATAATAATAATACATAGTGCCAACATCGTTCTTTACTTAGGCAGCGCGACTGCGCTGACTATGATAAGAGAACTGTCCTTCTTTATTTCCAATCGAAGGAGCCATTTTTGAAGTTTATACGACAATGCTTTCTATAAAAACCTTATATGCCCCCTGGGCATAACTTACAATCCTTGCCCTGAGGGTTGTGGGGGAGGGCTTCAGTAGTATCGGTATACGCACTTTCAACCCTACATTCAACCCTACAAGACCATACGCACTTTCACACCTACATTCACACCTACAAGACCATACACACTTTCACACCTACATTCACGCCTACAAGAATATGGTCAAAAGTGTATACAATATGAACGATACATGAAAAAATAAATGGAAAACCCACGCGTGTGACATTAGAGTTTTAAAAAGTTGGCACGCTATAATGCATGTTATGAAACAATAGTCAAGGTTCTATTGCACAAGAAATTTCACAGGAATGTGCGTCGTAAGTTCACGAGGACATTTTTTTTTTTTAAAGTTGGCATGGTATAATGTGGTCCAACATGTTTTGGGAGCATAGTCGAAATTATGTAACTCAACCAGAGTGTTTTTCGAGCCAACATCCATTTTTTGGGAGCCAATCAGAGACATTGGTGCTTGCTCAAAATACGATAACTCGAGCGGTGATTGGTTATAAATAAAAGGACTGGTTTTTTATTCGTCCTTGAGATTTTGTATAAAATGCCCATACCTTACGATTAGATTTTCATTATGATTTAACGTATTATAGATAGTACATTAAATATTATTGACTTTGAAACAATGGATACTTCAATTTTCAACGTGAGTACAGTTTACTGAATTTCTTAATTTATTTCCAAATAAAATCATTTTACCAGTAAATTCAAATTCAGGGGCATAGGCCCCCCTCCCCTCCAACAATACAAATCCTACTATATGATGAGTATACTCGCTAGAAAACACAAAGTACGCTCTTTTTTCTATTATGTAAACAAAAACCCTCCCCCGCTGCTCTGTAAGTTTTAGTTATTTCCTTCAAAAATGTCAGTTTCCTCATTCATTCTAATTAAAATGCGTTTTCTTTATCTGTTTAAATGGGAGCTTCTGTGTTACAAAGGAAGAGTCAGTTTTGGGACCAAATTTCGCACGCTCATGTTATCATAGATTAACGGCACATGTTTATGGAATAGCAACAAGGGTGTTCCTTGACAAAGAGAGAAATTGTATTCTGGCCTAATTAAACGAAAGATATTCTATTTTCAATTGTATTCCGTGATTAAAAGAGTTTTACGATGTGAAAAAACAAACTATTTCATCGCATGGAAAGTAAGGGGGATGGAGGAGGTGATTCTTTGTGCAGACTAATTTTTTCTTCTGTAAAAAAGGGGGTGAAATTTGACCGATTTTTTTTCCTGAGACGTAAGCTAACGTTTAAATTAAATGTTAGGCCTTTTGTCTTAGAGATTTGCTCCTCAAATTTTTAAATTGAAAAATGAGTGTGCTGTTCTATTAGTAAAGAGAATCTTTCAAGCTTTTACCATCAAAAATTTGGAATTTTGCAGTTTTGACATAGTAGAAGGATTTTGTACGGGGATTAATTTTACATGAGGAGGGGGGTTTACAGAGGTGAAATTTTCAGGGGGAAATTTTACCGATTGTTTTTCCGAAAAACGTGAGCTAACTTTTAAATTAAATTTTAGCTCTTTTGTCTTAGGGATTTGCTCCTCAAATTTTTTAAATTGAAAAATGAGTGTGCTGTTCTATTAGTAAAGACAATCATTCAAGCTTTTATCATCAAAAATGTGGAATTTTGCAGTTTATACAGAGTAGAAGGATTTTGTACGGGGATTAATTTTACATGAGGAGGGGGGTTTACAGAGGTGAAATTTTCAGGGGGAAATTTTACCGATTGTTTTTCCGAAAAACGTGAGCTAACTTTTAAATTAAATTTTAGCTCTTTTGTCTTAGGGATTTGCTCCTCAAATTTTTTAATTAGAAAATGAGTGCGTCGCTTTATTATTATAGCGATCAGAAATTAAATTATAAAAAAGTTTCTTAAACTGAAAGTAAGGAGCACCATCAAAACTTAAACGGCTAGAAATAGAGACTGTTTCCAAAGATTTAGGATTAATTAACTTTAGTGTTACCAATCCAAAGCTATGAGCTTGAGGAAAATTGCCTGATTATCGAAAATTTTGTCTTAGGGATTTGCTCCTCAAATTTTTAAATTAGAAAATGAGTGCGTCGCTTTATTATTATAGCGATCAGAAATTAAATTATAAAAAAGTTTCTTCAACTGAAAGTAAGGAGCACCATCAAAACTTAAACGGCTAGAAATAGAGACTGTTTCGAAAGATTTAGGATTCATTAACTTTAGTGTTACCAATCCAAAGCTATGAGCTTGAGAAAATTGCCTCTTTATCGAAAAATGGGGACACACCCCTCCAAAAGTCGACAGGAATGGTATTGTCTTGAGGGGGGAATTCTCCATGGAAGAGGGGAAGGGTATTTTTACATGAGAACAACTTCAACCGTGACCCGTCCTCCGCGATCAGAAATTAAATTATAAAAAAATTTCTTCAACTGAAAGTAAGGAGCACCATCAAAACTTAAATGGCTAGAAATAGAGACTGTTTCCAAAGATTTAGGATTCATTAACTTTAGTGTTGTCAGTCAAAAGCTATGAGCTTGAGAAAATTGCCTGATTATCGAAAAATGGGGAAACATCCCTCCAAAAGTCGACAGGAATGGTATTGTTTTAAGGGGGGAAATCTCCATGGAAGAGGGGAAGGGTATTTTTACATGAAAACAACTTCAACCGTGGCCCGCCCTTCGCGATCAGAAATTGAAATATAAAAAAAGTTTCTTCACCTGAAAGTAAGGAGCAACATCAAAACTTAAACGGGCAGAAATAGAGGCTGTTTCCAAAGATTTAGGATTCATTATAAAAATTTTTAACAAGAAATGGCTGAAAAAATCTGAGCTAATAAGGGTTTTGACCGTAAACTATAGTTTTTTTTGCAAGAAAATTATGGAAAATACAATTCTCTGTTTCAGGTGCGAAACTTAAGTCTATTTTTGGATTAAAAAATAAAACTATCCGTAAAATCTGAACTAATAATTCAATATTTTTTTCATAAAAACAAACTATTTTTTTCTAAACTTCGAAATTTTTCAACTTTATTTACTTTTTTTCTTTTTGATATACATCTTAAAATGTCAAAATATGCTTACGGTTCTAACAATTGTGCTCTATGATTGTTCAGAGACACGATGCGGCTTTCCCACTTGTATTCTATGACCGGTTATCGTCACTACCTAGTCTATTGCATGTATTAAATCAGTATTTTTTACGCAGTGGAACGATAAACACATAAGTCATATCTTTAAAAAAAAAGTGAATATGGAACATTTTAATAGAGTGTGTTCACATAACAAGGTTATTGTAGCATTGAATGCCGACAAGGAGAAGTATTTAAACTATGAAACAAGTACAAGTGGTAGCACTATTGGAAATGTATGCATGCATTGTCATGACAGTAAGGAATTAAATTTCTTTGGAATACCGAAAAAATTCAACTCTTATGATGGTGGTTATGCGAGATTGAGATCTCCAGAGATGATTGCACTCACCTACGGATACATCCAATCATCAGCTTTCGGGTATTAGCATTCAGCGGAAGGCTAATAAAAGAAAGGCATACTCTGCTACTAATATCGTAAACCATATCTTGTTTACGTGCCGAAACTGTTACCTGTGTAAAAATAATGTGTTAATAGACAGTGAAATTGCCAGAAAAATAAAAATGGCATTGTCAGAAAATATCACTACGGAATATAAAGATGAAACGATGAAAAACAAAGCACCAGCAAACGTTACTGGCATTGATCAAACAGTCAATGAATCAAATAATACCAAAGACGAAAAGCATATTGAGCCTATTCATGAGACACCAGTAAAAATTGTGTATGATTCAAAATGGAATAATGATTATTCTACTGATTACGAACTAAGAGAAGACAATAAATACAATATCAAGAGAGAACATGGTGAACTATTTTATGGAACAGATTCAAAATGTCCAAAGTTAATCATTGATATTAATAATGTATCATAATATATTTTTGTATTAATATTCTACATAGCATTATTTCATTAAAAATATTACATTGTTATGTGTTCATTATTTTTAGAGTAAGCTAGCATATCAAGCGCTTAGAATGTCTATTAAAACATCGGAGATGTAAGAAAAGGAATTTGCGTACATCTATTGTCAGACACACTATTTCCGTAAAATCTGAGCTATTAAGGGTTTTTGACCGTAAACTCTAGTTTTTTGTAAGAAAATTATGGAAAATACAGTTCTCTAGTTCAAATGTGAAACTTAAGTCTATTTTTGGATCGAAAAATAAAACTATTTCCGTAAAACCTGAGCTAATAAGGGTTTTTGACCGTAAACTCTAGTTTCTTGTAAGAAAATTATGGAAAATACAGTTCTCTAGTTCAAATGTGAAACTTAAGCCAAGTTTTGGATACTCATAATGATGATGAAGACTGATGGTTCTAATTCAATATTTTTTTCATAAAACAAACTATTTTATTTTTTTTAAACTTTGAAATTATTCAACTTTATTTATTTTTCATCTTTTTTTTGTACGTATCTTAAAAGGGCAAAATATCTTTCTTGAATTCACCTCTTGGATACACAATACAGAAATTATAAAAAAAAATATATAATTTCCCGACTTCATTTGCATGCAATAGATACCAAGAGTTCTATGACTCCTCCCCGCAATGAATTCTAAGGGTTTTATGACTCCTCCCCACAATGAATTCAGATGGTCTTAGGAGTAATCCCCCTAGCCATAACTCCATTCAACCTTGAGCGAAGGTATAAAAGTTTGATGATGTATTTCTCTTCTTAACAACTACATTAATAGCTACCAAGATGATAGGACTGTATGACACTGAATTTATCGGTTTTGAAAAAATCATCTTGTGGTGTTATATTTGAATGTGCATTTTTATTATTGTCAATGGAACTCGAAGAAATTGACTGTTATCATTGGATAGTGAACTATAACATGTTTGAGTATGATAAAAGCTTGTGGAGTACTACATTACATCGTATAAACAGACTGGGATACTACGATAGAGTGATTACACCACTTAATAATAGTGGTCAGGAACTGAGAAATGTCCAGGAGGAAGTCAGTGAAATTTGCAACTTTTTCGGGGTTGAAGCGCTCTATGTAAAGGGTAATGTACCTACAGATAAAGTTTTAATTCAAAAGTGTGACCCTAGGATTCCACTTTTCAATCTAGAAGAATTTAAGTGTCCTAAATTTGAAGGGGTTTATCACTGTCCTGAAGACGAGGTCAGGTTCTTCGCGCACTGGATACCTAAGGACATACCTGATCGTCATAAATGCATAAGACATGGTAAAAACTATTCTATATCATGGAACCATCGTTTCTGGATGTTTAAGAGTGAACGTGCGTATGACTATGTATCATAATATAATTTTGTTTTAATATTCTAAATAGCATTATTTCATTAAAAATATATTATGCATTACATTGTTATGTGTTCATTATTTTTAGAGAAAGCTAGCATATCAAAAGTTTAGAATGTCTATTAAAACATCGGAGATGAGAGAAAAGGAATTTGCATACATCTATCTTCAGACACATGGGGTAGCATTGACAAAATCAAGGTATCAGAATGAATAAATTCTTTATCAACATCCGTTGTAGGATATGTCATTATGTCATTATGAACAAATTGCAAGTAGGTAAGTAAGTAAGTGAGAAACAAACTCTTTCTTGAATTCATCTCTTGGATACACAATACAGAAATTTTATTATAGGAAATTATGAAAAAAATATTGAAGAAACTCTCTATTAACATTCATTATCGATTGAAGTTGCTTCCTAGACAGGCAATACAGCAATTTCACAAAATCTAAGTATAAGAGTGATTAAATTCTATATCAACATCCTTTTCTCGCATACATAGGAAAAAGTTGACTATTTGATTTTGATGCTGAATAAAATCCTATTTTTATTCCAATGAAAAATCTAAAAAATTCCTCTGATCTTGATTTCACCTCTTAACTTAAACTGCCCGGCCCCGCGCCAGAGGGGGGCATTAAATAGTAGAACTTATGAAGAAATTGCTCTGCCTTGGAGACATTGAAAATTGTTTGTGATAAAAAAGAGAAAAAAGAATTGTCCAGTTATCGACACTAGCCAGTTTATTGCATGTATTAAATCAGAAGATGTTTTCCGTGAAACTATTGCAGTTTCTATAAGAATGGATGGATTTTTATCCAGCATCAAAATCAAATAGTCAACTTTTTCCTATGTATGCAAGAAAAGGATGTTGATATAGAATTTAATCACTCTTATACTTAGATTTTGTGAAATTGCTGTATTGTCTGTCTAGGAAGCAACTTCAGTCGATAATGAATGTTAATAGAAAGTTTCTTCAATTTTTTTTTCATAATTTCCTATAATAAAATTTCTGTATTGTGTATCCAAGAGATGAATTCAAGCAAGAGTTTATTACTTACTTACTTACTTACTTACTTACCTACTTCCTACTTACTTGCAATTTTTTCATAATGACATAATGACATATCCAACAACGGATGTTGATAAAGAATTTATTCATTCTGATACCTTGATTTTGTCAATGTTACCCCATGTGTCTGACAATAGATGTATGCAAATTCACTTTAATTCTTCTAGATTGAAAAGTGGAATCCTAGGGTCACACTTTTGAATTAAAACTTTATCTGTAGGTACATTACCCTTTACATAGAGTGCTTCAACCCCAAAAAAGCTGCAAATTTCACTGACTTGCTCCTGGACATTTCTCAGTTCCTGACCAATATTATTAAGTGGTGTAATCACTATCGTAGAATCCCAGTCTGTTTATACGATGTAATGTAGTACTCCACAAGCTTTTATCATACTCAAACATGTTATAGTTCACTATCCAATGATAATAGTCAATTTCTTCGAGTTCCATTGACAATAATAAAAATGCACATTCAAATATAACACCACAAGATGATTTTTTCCAACCGATAAATTCTGTGTCATACAGTCCTATCATCTTGGTAGCTATTAATGTAGTTGTTAAGAAGAGAAATACATCATCAAACTTTTATACCTTCTCTCAAGGTTGAATGGAGTTATGGCTAGGGGGATGACTCCTAAAACCATCTGAATTCATTGTGGGGAGGAGTCATAAAACCCTTAGAATTCATTGCGGGGAGGAGTCATAGAACTCTTGGTGTCTATTGCATGCAAATGAAGTCGGGAAATTATATATTTTTTTTTTTAATTTCTGTATTTTGTATCCAAGAGGTGAATTCAAGAAAGATATTTTGCCATTTTGAGATACGTACAAAAAAAGATAAAAAATAAATAAAGTTGAATAATTTCAAAGTTTAAAGCAAAAAAATAGTTTGTTTTATGAAAAAAAATTGAATTAGAACCATCAGTCCTCATCATCATTATGAGTATCCAAAACTGGACTTAAGTTTCACATTTGAACTAGAGAATTGTATTTTCCATAATTTTCTTACAAGAAACTAGAGTTTACGGTCAAAAACCCTTATTAGCTCAGATTTTACGGAAATAGTTTCAATTTTCGATCCAAAAATAGACTTAAGTTTCACATTTGAACCAGATAATTGTATTTTCCATAATTTTCTTACAAAAAAACTAGAGTTTACGGTCTAAAACCCTTAATAGCTCAGATTTTACGGAAAAAGTGTGTCTGACAATAGATGTACGCAAATTCCTTTTCTTACATCTCCGATGTTTTAATAGATATTCTAAACGCTTGATATGCTAGCTTACTCTAAAAAATAATGAACACATAACAATGTAATATTTTTAATGAAATAATGCTATGTAGAATATTAATACAAAAATATATTATGATACATTATTAATATCAATGATTAACTTTGGACATTTTGAATCTGTTCCATAAAATAGTTCACCATGTTCTCTCTTGATATTGTAGTTATTGTCTTCTCTTAGTTCGTAATCAGTAGAATAATCATTATTCCATTTTGAATCATACACAATTTTTACTGGTGTCTCATGAACAGGCTCAATATGCTTTTCTTCTTTGGTATTATTTGATTCATTGACTGTTTGATCAATGCCAGTAACGTTTGCTGGTGCTTTGTTTTTCATCGTTTCATCTTTATATTCCGTAGTAATATTTCTGACAATGCCATTTTTATTTTTCTGGCAATTTCACTGTCTATTAACACATTATTTTTACACAGGTAACAGTTTCGGCAGGTAAACAAGATATGATTTACGATATCAGTAGCAGAGTATGCCTTGCTTTTATTAGCCTTCCGCAGAATGCTAATACCCGAAAGCTGATGATTGGATGTATCCGTAGGTAATATGTTACCTGCAGCAGTAGCAAGGAGTTGTCCTCTATCATCGACAATTATTTTTATGTTAGCATTCTCTGTGAGTGCAATCATCTCTGGAGATCTCAATCTCGCATAACCACCATCATAAGAGTTGAATTTTTTGGGTATTCCAAAGAAATTTAATTCCTTACTGTCATGACAATGCATGCATACATTTCCAATAGTGCTACCACTTGTACTTGTTTCATAGTTTAAATACTTCTCCTTGTTGGCATTCAATGCTACAATAACCTTGTTATGTGAACACACTCTATTAAAATGTTCCATCTTCACTTTTTTTTTAAGATATGACTTATGTGTTTATCGTTCCACTGCGTAAAAAATACTGATTTAATGCATGCAATAGACTAGGTAGTGACGATAACCGGTCATAGAATACCAGTGGGAAATCCACATCGTGTCTCTGACCAATCATAGAGCACAATTGTTAGAACCGTAAGCATACTTTGACATTTTAAGATACGTACAAAAAGAATAAAAAATAAATAAAGTTGAAAAATTTCGAAGTTTAAAAAAAATAGTTTGTTTTTATGAAAAAAATGTTGAATTATTAGTTCAGATTTTACGGATATAGTTTTATTTTTTAATCCAAAAATAGACTTAAGTTTCACACCTGAACCAGAGAATTGTATTTTCCATAATTTTCTTGCAAAAAAAAATATAGTTTACGGTCAAAACCCTTATTAGCTCAGATTTTACGGAAATAGTTTATTTTTATAGGTTTCAGACAACACACGCCTATGAGAGACTAATACCCATCTCCCCCAAAACACTTTTCAGCCATTTCTTGTTAAAAATTTTATAATGAATCCTAAATCTTTGGAAACAGCCTCTATTTCTGCCCGTTTAAGTTCTGATGTTGCTCCTTACTTTCAGTTGAAGAAACTTTTTTATAATTCAATTTCTGATCGCGGGGGGCGGGCCACGGTTGAAGTTGTTTTCATGTAAAAATACCCTTCCCCTCTTCCATGGAGAATTCCCCCCTCAAGACGATTCCATTCCTGTCGACTTTTGGAGGGATGTTTCCCCATTTTTCGATAATCAGGCAATTTTCTCAAGCTCATAGCTTTGGACTGACAACACTAAAGTTAATGAATCCTAAATCTTTGGAAACAGTCTCTATTTCTAGCCGTTTAAGTTTTGAGGGTGCTCCTTACTTTCAGTTGAAGAAACTTTTTTATAATTTAATTTCTGATCGCAGGGGTGGGCCACGGTTGAAGTTGTTTTCATGTAAAAATACCCTTCCCCTCTTCCATGGAGAATTCCCCCCTCAAGACAATACCATTCCTGTCGACTTTTGGAGGGGTGTTTCCCCATTTTTCGATAATCAGGCAATTTTCTCAAGCTCATAGCTTTGGATTGGTAACACTAAAGTTAATGAATCCTAAATCTTTGGAAACAGTCTCTATTTCTAGCCGTTTAAGTTTTGATGGTGCTCCTTACTTCCAGTTGAAGAAACTTTTTTATAATTTAATTTCTGATCGCTATAATAATAAAGCGACGCACTCATTTTCTAATTAAAAAATTTGAGGAGCAAATCCCTAAGACAAAATTTTCGATAATCAGGCAATTTTCTCAAGCTCATAGCTTTGGATTGGTAACACTAAAGTTAATGAATCCTAAATCTTTGGAAACAGCCTCTATTTCTGCCCGTTTAAGTTTTGATGTTGCTCCTTACTTTCAGTTGAAGACACTTTTTATAATTTAATTTCTGATCGCGGGGGTCTGGGCCACAGTTGAAGTTGTTTTCATGTAAAAATACCCTTCCCCTCTTCCATGGAGAATTCCCCCCTCAAGACAATACCATTCCTGTCGACTTTTGGAGGGATGTTTCCCCATTTTTCGATAATCAGGCAATTTTCTCAAGCTCATAGCTTTTGATTGACAACACTAAAGTTAATGAATCCTAAATCTTTGGAAACAGTCTCTATTTCTAGCCGTTTAAGTTTTGATGGTGCTCCTTACTTTCAGTTGAAGAAACTTTTTTATAATTTAATATCTGATCGCGGGGGGTGGGCCACGGTTGAAGTTGTTTTCATGTAAAAATACCCTTCCCCTCTTCCATGGAGAATTACCCCCTCAAGACAATATCATTCCTGTCGACTTTTGGAGGGCTGTTTCCCCATTTTTTGATAATCAGCCAATTTTCTCAAGCTCATAGCTTTTAACTGACAACACTAAAGTTAATGAATCCTAAATCTTTGGAAACAGTCTCTATTTCTAGCCGTTTAAGTTTTGATGGTGCTCCTTACTTTCAGTTGAAGAAACTTTTTTATAATTTAATTTCTGATCGCTATAATAATAAAACGACGCACTCATTTTCTAATTTAAAAATTTGAGGAGCAAATCCCTAAGACAAAAGAGCTAAAATTTAATTTAAAAGTTAGCTCATGTTTCCGGAAAAACAATTGGTAAAATTTCCCCCTGAAAATTTCACCTCTGGAAACCCCCCTCCTCATGTAAATTTAATCCCCGTACAAAATCCTTCTACTCTGTCAAAACTGCAAAATTCCATATTTTTGATGATAAAAGCTTGAATGATTGTCTTTACTAATAGAACAGCACACTCATTTTTCAATTTAAAAATTTGAGGAGCAAATCCCTAAGACAAAAGAGCTAAAATTTAATTTAAAAGTTAGCTCACGTTTCCGGAAAAACAATTGGTAAAATTTCCCCTAAAAATTTCACCTCTGGAAACCCCCCTCCTCATGTAAAATTATTCCCCGTACAAATTCCTTCTACTATGTCAAAACTGCAAAATTCCATATTTTTGATGATAAAAGCTTGAAAGATTCTCTTTACTAATAGAACAGCACACTCATTTTTCAATTTAAAAATTTGAGGAGCAAATCTCTAAGACAAAAGACCTAAAATCTAATTTAAACGTTAGCTTACGTCTCCGAAAAAAAATCGGTAAAATTTCACCCCCTTTTTTACAGAAGAAAAAATTAGTCTGCACAAAGAATCCCCTCCTCCATCCCCCTTACTTTCCATGCGATGAAATAGTTTGTTTTTTCACATCGTAAAACTCTCTTAATCATGGAATACAATTGAAAATAGAATATCTTTCCTCTAATTAGGCTAGAATGCAATTTCTCTCTCTTTGTCAAGGAACATCCTTGTTGCTATTCCATAAACATGTGCCGTTAAGCTATGATAACATGAGCGTGCGAAATTTGGTCCCAAAACTGACCCTTCCTTTGTAACACAGAAGCTCCCATTTAAACAGATAAAGAAAACGCATTTTAATTAGAATGAATGAGGAAACTGACATTTTTGAAGGAAATAACTAAAACTACAGAGCTTTGGGGGAGGGTTTTTGTTTACATAATAGAAAAAAGAGCGTACTTTGTGTTTTCTAGCAAGTATACTCATCATATAGTAGGATTTGTATTGTTGGAGGGGAGGGGGGCCTATGCCCCTGAATTTGAATTTACTTGTAAAATGATTTTATTTGGAAATAAATTAAGAAATTCAGTAAACTGTACTCCCGTTGAAAATTGAAGTATCCATTGTTTCAAAGTCAATAATATTTAATGTACTATCTATAATACGTTAAATCATAATGAAAATTAAATCGTAAGGTATGGGCATTTCATACAAAATCTCAAGGACGAATAAAAAACCAGTCTTTTTATTTATAACCAATCACCGCTCGAGTTATCATATATTGAGCAAGCACCAATGTCTCTGATTGGCTCCTAAAAAATGGATGTTGGCTCGAAAAACACTCTGGTTGAGTTACATAATTTCGACTATGCTCCAAAACATGTTGGACCACATTATACCATGCCAGCTTAAAAAAAAATGTCCACGTGAACTTACGACGTACATTCCTGTGAAATTTCTTGTGCAATAGAACCTTGACTATTGTTTCATAACATGCATTATAGCGTGTCAACTTTTTAAAACTCTAATGTCACACGCGTGGGTTTTCCATGTATTTTTTTCATGTATCGTTCATATTGTATACACTTTTGACCATATTCTTGTAGGCGTGAATGTAGGTGTGAAAGTGTGTATGGTCTTGTAGGTGTGAATGTAGGTGTGAAAATGCGTATGGTCTTGTAGGGTTGAATGTAGGGTTGAAAGTGCGTATACCGATACTACTGGCTTCATCTTCAGTTATCTAAATTTAAGAACTTTCAACTACGTTGAACCCAATGCCTATTTCAAAATTTTGGTTGGGTGTGTTTGGGGAAATGGTGGGCTTGAGAGATGGGTTACTTGCCCCAAAATCACTTTCGACGATTAAAAAACCTTATATGCCCCCAGGGCACAACTTACAATCCTTGCCCTGAGGGCTCTGAGGGGGTTATAATGCTCAAAGACCTAGTTTCCAGGACTTTTAACTACGTTAAACAAAATGAATATCTCAAAATTTTGATTGGATGTGTTTGGGGAAATGGTGGGTGTGAGAGGGGGGGTTAGTTGCCATTCAATCATTTTCAACTGTTAAAAGGGCACTAGCCCTTTCAGTTTCCAATCGAATGAGCCCCTTTTTGAAGTTTCTACCGCATCCCTTTCTATAAAAACCTTATAGAACCCCAGGGCATAACTTACAACCCTTGTCCTGAGGGCTGTGGGGGGAGGGGGGTTGTCATCCTTAAAGACCTAATTTCCCAAACTTTCAACTACTTCAACTACGTTGAACAAAATGGCTATCTAAAAATTTAGATTGGATGTGCTCGGGGAAAAGATGGGCGTCAGAGGGGGGTAGTTGTCCTCAAATCATTTTCAACTATGAAAAAGGGCACTAGCCCTTTGAATTTCCAATCGAACGAGCCCTTTTTCAAGTTTTTATGACAAAGATTTCAATAAAAACCTTATATGCCCCCCTTGACGTAACTTATAACCCTTGCCCTGAAGACTATGGGGGGGGGGGGGGTGTCCTGCTCAAAGATATAATTTCCAGAACTTTCAACTGCGTTGAACAAAATGGCTATCTCAAAATTTTGATTGGATGTGTTTGGGGAATAGGGGCGTGAAAGGAGAGTTTACAGCCTTCCAATCACTTTCGACTATTAAAAAGGGCACTAGCCATTTCAATTTCCTATCGAATGACCCCTTTTTGAAGTTTCTACGACAACGCTTTCTATAAAAACCTTATGTGCCCCATGGACAAACTTACAACCCTTGCCCTGAGGGCTGTGGGGGGGGGGGGTTCATTCTCAAAGACCTAATTTCCAGTACTTTCAACTACGTTTAACAAAATGGCTGTCTCAAAATTTTGATTGGATGTGTTTGGGGAAAAGGTTGGCGTGAGAGGGGGGATAGTTGCCCTACAATCACTTTCGACTATTAAAAATGGCACTAGCCCTTTGAATTTCCAATCGAATGAGCCCTTTTTGAAGTTTCTACGACAGAGCTTCCTATAAAAAAGCTTATGTGCCCCCAGGGCGTAACTTACAACCCTTGCCCTGAGGGTTGTGGGGGAGTGTCCTACTCAAAATATAATTTCTATCCTTAAATCAACTACGCTGAACAAAATGGCTATCTCAAAATTTTGATTGGATGTGTTTGGGGAAAGGGTGGGCTTGGAAGGGCTGTTACTTGCCTTCCAATCACTTTCGACTATTAATAAAAAGGACACTAGCCATTCCAATTTCAAATCGTATGAACCCTTTTTGAAGTTTTTGCGACAACTCCTTGGATACAAAGTGCCCTGGTCTAAGATCAAAAAAAAAAAAAATACATTGTGCCAACATTGTTTTGCGCTGCCTATGATACGAGTAGCTCCTTTAGACAGCCCTAGTTTTTAAAGTCTGTGCTTGCTACAAAATGATATGAGTAAGGTGTCTGATTTACTAGTTTCTAGTGCTAAGATCATGTAAGTTAAAGGTTTTGATGCAAAATTGTGTATTTCTCTAAGTATTTGGATATTTTATTTTGACGACCACTGGCTTTCGGAGACTAACAATGTATTACTGAAGTGCAGAATTTGTACTGTTGAAAAGGTGCTTTCAAGCCTACTTTTTAGAAAACTAGCCAAACTTTCGTAATATAATTTTGTTGTAGGCTAAGGTTGGCTAGATGCTCTATCTGGTGCCGACAGTAAAACTTAACATGTTTTCAAAAAGTAGCTTAGTTTGTCAAAATCCTGAGAGAGGGTGGTCAGGGCCGGAAAAAGGTGATTGGAACGAATGGGGCCAATCAGGCCCCACGTCACCATCGAAGTGAACAAAAAATATTTGAAATTTAAAGCAAATTATTTTTGACGATAAGGGATAAATTGTAACTTCACGAATTGTACCTGACACAACTTCGCAAAATGTACCTGGCAAGGTTGCCCCCCCCCCGCCTTGTGCTAAATTTATTGTTGCTAGCTCCGTTAATTAATGCGTCATCTCGTGACCTCGGAATGAATTCCCAAGACCTACTTTGAATCTTCAAGAATTTTTAAATCACAAAGAGCGTGAAAAAAACACCAGATCTGGTGATAATTCACCAGCAGTGGCAACCCTACCTTTAAGGTAATTGTCAAGATTCGTATCTGTCTTGACTGGAATCAAATTTTTATCCAACAACCCATTTCCATCGAATAAAAAAGTGTTTCAAACCTGCCTTGATTAGCCGAGCATGATTCCTTTCAGCCACTGTATAAATATTATGAATTTGAATTTTTTTTTTTTATGTGGTAATTTTCCAAAATTTTTATCTGTCAATAAATATAAAATTATCTAAATTACCTATTTATTGTTTACAGACACGGTTTTTATACGTCTGAGGAAAGCATTTCCTTTACTTCACTTTCCCCTTGGAAAGAAGGGCTTATAGTAGTTTCCCTCTACTAATATGTATTCTTATAATGAAAGAAGCTCCCTTTTTATTTTTCTTGATGCGCTTATCAGTGTTACCAACACCTCAAAACAAAATGTACCACAAATTGCATGAAAAATGTACCAAAGATAAAAAAATTTTACCATATCCCAAATTTTTTTCCGCGTGTTACGCTTCGCGTAACACTTGGATCGTCGTTGACATAAAGTACTATCTATGAAAATTTTGCATAAGAAATTTTCATAAAGATAATTTCTTAAACCACATTGGCCTGACATAACATAAAGAAAGAAAGACGAGCAAAAATGGGGTTTTTAAAGGCCAAATGAAAATACTGAAAACACAGAACAAAGCGAATAATTTTTTGGATTTTGTGCAAATCGCGGATATTGGCGAATAAATAACTCGCTTTTATGGTTGTTAGGTATTTGGTTTTAATTCTTATAACTTTTGGCTTTTTTGAATTTTATTCTTCTTTTAAGTTTTTGGTTTTTTCTTTGGTTTTTTGGTTCTTTTCACATTGATTTTCCGCGCTTGTTTTTTGTTGGTTTTTTCTTCGGCACTTTCCTTGGATACATTATTTCGTTTTGCGCTGAAGAAGAGAGGCATTTGTCCTCTTGAAATATTCGCTTGGTTGTGTTTTTTCAGTATTTTCATTTGGCCTTTAAAAACCCAATTTTTGCTAGTTTTTCTTTCTTTATGAGACATTTTCATTCACTTTCTCTCTCCACTCCTTTGTTTTTCTTTCTCTTCTAATACAGTACATTACTCCTGACAGTACTTGAAGAAATTGTTCGGAGTAACATATATTACTATAGAAACATTTTGCTACAGGCCAACAAAAGTCGTTTCGGCCATTTACGACCATTTATAGCACCACTTGAAATTGATCCCAAATGACGATTATAATACAAATCAGGGGCTAGAATTGCATTTTAACCTTGTATTCTTACAGCATATTGCCGAAAAGCAGTTGCTGAGACCTGATTTTCCATTTAATAGTTTGCATAAAAGTCCCCCTTTTCCCTTTTATGAAGATCTCGATAGAGGGGAGGATCGTTCCTGTAGCCCTCCCCTAATATAAGCTACCGACTACAAACAATACAGGAAAAAAATCTTTTTAAATTGAGACTGATTAAAGAAATGACTTTGGGGGCTATGATCTGGTCTAACACGTACTGGAGACTGTAATGTTGAAACAATATTTTTCTCCAAAATGCCTTTAAAAGATACTCCACTCACCTTGTAAGGTCGAGTTTCATATATCCCCACGAATGGTACAATAGAGGCCATGTCGTTCACTGTTTTTTAAATCACCTTAAACATCTAGATAACGGTATCTTTTATTTTTAAAACTGGAACTGGCTTTATAAGCTTTGGGTTATCTGAGGTTCCAACTACTCTCTACTGCAAAAGCTATACATCAGAAAATGATTAAAAATATGACATTAAACATCACTATCTGAGTCAGAAGCCATGGCGGCACTTGCAGTTGCAGATTTTCTGCACCCTTTTCCAGTATTTTGCCAGTTGGGGTGTGTCACCATGCTCATGGGGGGTTTCCAGTCCTTGGTAACGACTCGTTTAGCACCCAGAACAGCATTAAGAGTAGTAAAGCCGAGTCTATTTCTCAATTTTGTTTTGTTTAAATTAATAGTTGAAAAAGCCCTTTCGGCACAAGCAGAAGAATGTGGTAGGATAAGTATTTTCATCATGAATTTACCCAAGAATGGGAAACTTTTGACTTGAGGACCATCACATTGTTCTAGTACTTTAAACCAGAAATAAACTGGGTCAGAATCTGCACATTTCTTGAGATCAGCGCAAAATGGCAGCCTTTTCCATTCTTTGGCAATGTTTTCCACATCATTTTCCTTGGCCAAATTTGGAAATTGGACAAGTAGTGGGACAATGCTTAAGTTTGAGTGGTCAGGAGACATAGCTATCTTTGGGTCCAGTCTGTCTAAGTTTCTAACCGACGAGTATTTTGAACTGTAAAACCTTTTCCTAATTTCGTCGCTCAGTTCTATCATATATTCCGTACAAACTGTTTTGAAGGCAGTTGCAGCTGATAACAAAATTTTATTGTTAATAAATAAAACCTCTACACGACTACCACAGTCTACTTCTTTCATGTCTCGAAAGTGCTGTGGGTCCCTGAGCTGTATCAAAGGTGCTTCTGTCGTTTCCACGTAGTTTGGTTTCATAAAATGGTTGATAATCGCTTTATACAGCTCACTAACTCGACTGTACAAGATGTGAATTTGGGTATCCTGTGACTGAAACAACCGATTAAGGTCAGCAACAAATGGTAGGATATATGCGAGGAAAGCAAAATAAGCTTTGAATGTAGGGGACAGCAATTTTTCGAGTATAGCTGTGGCTTTGGCTGGCTTGTTTCCTTCTTTAAAGCTTTCACTCCGGAAGAAAAGTATCAAACAATCCCATTGTTCGAGATAACGCATAATAACTGGAAGTTGGGAAAGCCACCTAGTTGTGACATGGCTCAGAATTCTGTGTTCGTCAAGCTCCATGAACTTCTGCATTTCGACAAACTCACCAGCCCTTTTGGGGCTTCTGCCAATGTGATTGTAGAGGTCTTGACAGAATTCTTCTACGTCTGTAGGTAGCTTATGACTTGCTGGACTGGCACACAAATGGATGGAGTGGCATGTACACCCAAGAACAAATAGGTTTGGTAAATCCAGCAAAAGCTATGCTTGCACACCACCTTGCACTCCCATCATCACAGATGCATTATTTGATGCAAAACCAATCAGATTCTGCTTTGGCACTCCAATCTCTTTAAACAGAAGTTTTGTTAACACTGTATATATATATCTTTAGCTGTGCACTGCTGTACTTCAACCAATTGCAAGAATGAGTCCTTCACAACTTTCTTCCATCCACCATTCTTAGCTTCCTTTACTTCATCGACATGACGAATAACAACAACTAGGCTTTTTGAACTACTCACATCAGTACTTGCATCAATGATTACCGAAAAACAGTTCTTTCTCATCAGGTTGCACAAGTCCACATAAGCTACTTCTCCAATTATTTTATTAATCACATGTGTAGTTTTTGTACGACCACACTGAACACCCTTTGCAATATCCGAGTCAGGAAATGCTCTTTTTAAGGTTTCGGGAAGCTCTTTCATAATATTGATTGCCAAGTTATGCCTTGCCAGAAATCCATTTAAAATTAGTTCGGCCTGCCTGATTTTCTGACTTCTTAGAAGCCTGTCATTCGTTTCAATACTGTTTATTGAGAACTGTACCATGGGAGCAGTACTAAGTGTTGCAGACACCTTTTTTAAATGAGTAGGATTTCTCAGGTGGCGCCTAATATGAAACCTACTACCTGATAAGTCGATATTACAAAGATACAGCGAGGCTGCCCTGTGTGCCCTTTTCCGATGTACTGTTTACCATCAAGGTCAATATTCCAATTTGGTGTAAGTTTTCTTTTGTCATTCTGCTTCCTTGTAGTAGCTTTCTTAGCTCCAGCAGCCGTCACGTGTGATTCTGCTTCATCAGTAACTGAAGGCGTTTTGTCATCTTCTAAACTGTTGCTACAGCTAGCAACAACAGTTGAGCTGTCTGAATGAATTTCCTCTTCCCTTGCTACAGCAGTGCTCGCAGACCGGCTCAACTCTGAGTCCGCAATAACACTCCCAACAGCCAGATTGCTTCTTATATTTTTGTCTCGGTCTAAATCTTCTACTTCAGAGTACTGTTCTCTAATATTGGTCAAAATAGATGAGTATGTATGAGATTCTTCTTCACTGGTTTATTACTAACTATGGCCATGCTTTTTCTTTTTCTCAATATTTCTGAAGTTCTCCTAACTAGACAACCATTAACATTCTGGGAGCTCGTTGTTGGTTGTTGGCTACAAGAAATCTCAATTATATGGCCTGTAGGACTTGGAGACTGATCCTTGTCAATGCATAAAATTTTATTCTAAGGCGTCTGTCTTCCAATAGGCTTGAAAAAAATGTCAATAGACGGCTGATCTTTACTCATCTGTAAACGAAATTCGATTTCGATTATGTTTCTCAGTCTATCTTGTCTAGTACCTTAAATCTTACTCTATTCTTCATCAAGTTATTGATCATCACATTTATGCTCCTCAAGGTTTTAAAACTACTCTTAACAGTTTTTGCCATGCCCAAATTTGTTTCCTGCAATATTTTCAGTCATTATACACTTTGTAAAACATAACAAAATACTAAAGGTATGGTGCACTTGTTGATTTTCCACATATTTGTTAATAAAAAAAACCGGATAAACGAAGGCTTGATTGGATATATTTAAAGGCTGACTTCTGCCAAATGTTCTAAGATAAAGTCATTAATTAGTGGGGAACAACAGTCAACCCAGCAGCTCAAACAATGAAGTTGTACGCTCATAAAAGTCAGACCATTTCTGTTTTAAGAGGCTGTTTTCACTGAAAGTATTAGAACTCTTTTTTTAGGAGGAACTTTGAATCATGATAATCATAAGGGCACCATAATAAGTAAATTCCTACTGGGAATCTATGGAACTTTAGATCTGTATAACAAATAGGTGTATAACAATAACAATTAGGTATAACAATTAGGTGTATAACAATAAGGTGCGTGGGAGGGGGCTAGGCCCCCTCCCACGCACCTTTTTCCCAAAATCGTCTGATCAAAATTTTGAGATAGGCATTTTGTTCATCATAGTTAAAAGGCCCAATAAACATGCGTTCGGGTATAAGATTCCCCCCCCACCGCCCCAGGGGATAGGTCTTTAGGTTATAAATTTGGCGATTGTTTGGGCATAGTGTTTGTTATTGAGATGTATGCATACATTATAGGGTGGGGGGGGGGGACAAATTTTCTGCTGGGAGGTTTTCCACGGGTAAATTTTCCATGGGGAAGAAATTTTCCAGGGAGTGAAATTTTCAGGGGAAATTATGCACTGGGGGAATTTGCCAGAATTCTTATACAAAGTTTTTTTTATGTCTTGCTTTCTCTTTTCCGTCTCAATTTTACGCCCGGAGTGGTTAAGAGTAATTGTCCGGGGTAAATTTTCACCGGGATCGAATTGTCTAGAGGATATTTCCGTGGGGAGCAGGTTTCTCTGTGGAGGTGGGGCCAGATTTCCTGGCATTATTTAAAAACGATCAGAAGTTTAAAAAAAACAAGTTTTTTCAACTGAAAGTGAGGAGCAACATCAAAACTTAAAAAAGAAAGAAATTATTACGTACATAAAGGGGGTTACTCCCTCCTCAACACCTCGCTCTTTACGCTAAAGTTTGAATTGTGTTCCAATTCTGTTAGAATGACTCCTGAAACACAAGGGCCGTTTAATTAGAACAATAGGCTAAGATGCATTTTTAAAAGTACTAAAAAACTTGAGCGTAAAGAGCAAGGGGTTGAGTGGTGGTAAAGGATACCATATATTAAATACGTAGCCTAACCTAGCCTAAGTACCTTCCCCCCCCCTAAACCCAAAAAACAACAGTTTAAATATCGTAAACGCAATTAAAACCACGCTTTGCATTGCATTTCTCTATAGCGGTCTCTTGCAGTTAACCCGTCTGGCGGGTTTTTCGTGACCGGTTTCCTTGCACAATATATTATGTTATATATAGCAATATAGGTACTCCTTCGTTATACCTACTCTTTTATATATGTCAAACTGTAGACGCGACGAAAAACCCGTTTTTACGGGATGATCCAAGCACAGTTTATACACAGTACGCTTATCGCAGATAATTTCTGGTCTTCGGTCTCGGTGCGAACAAAAAGCTCCTCCCACTTGTTTCTGCCTTAGCGGATTAGTCTGTTATCGTCAATCACTGAGAAATGGTTACCAAGTGCATTATTCGTAATTGCGAAAGCAGAAAAAAACTTGGTGAGCCAGCCAAGTGGTTTGCAAGCGTCCCATCTCACAGGTATGAATTAATTTATATACAAATTATGACTTAATCTATTATTTACGTGGACTCAACTGATCGGCCTATGTAGGATTTTATAAAAAAAGGGGGCGGGGGGGTTGATGAAATTTGTGAAAATAAGGAATTTTTTTCTTCTTCTAATAACTGGTGGGGTAGGTGTGATGGTTTCAGGGGCGGATCCAGGATTTTTTTAGGGGGGGCACAAAATAGGTTGATCCGACAAACTTACGTTAGGAGCAAGTTTAATTAATGCAAACTTGCGTTAATTAGGTAAATTACACTACTTTAGACTACTTTACGGGGGTAACCCTCGCCCCCCCTCTGGATCCGCAACTGGATAGTTTATCATTTTTTTTTCACGTCGTGATATTTATTTTCTCAGATTGTAGTTCCTATGATATTTGAAAAATCTAGTTACCTGTTTTGGCGGAGAGCCTAGATAAAACTAGTTTTGTTTTCAATCAATGTTTTCATATGAAATGGGCAGACCTTTCCTGAACTTTAAACAATAAACACCTCTGTTTGAAAATCTTTGCACTTTCTGAATTTAGATAGCGATAAGGGTTCCTGATTGAGAACAATTTTAGGACTTTAGTTCTAATTATTGGTTGTTGTGGTAAAAGTTGCCACAATAGCCCTATCCAAGAAAATGCCAAACGTCTGTTAAGAATTGTTTTTCGTAAAATTCTTAGGGAATTTTCAGAAAATTGAAGGACATCACACATTTTAGTGGCAGATCGAGAAATCGAGAGACGTACCTATCAAGGAAAATAAACTAGCTGTGGTTAAGTAATTATTTTAGTTTTAGTAGTTTAAATATTTGATTATCTCTTTTTTTGAACAAAGGGGTAAATTTTTTTAAAATTTATTTAAAATAAAACTTTTAAAACTGAAATATCAATGCGAAGCACCAAACATCATAATCAAATGTCATCGCTTTATGGCATTGTTCAAATAAAACTTATTTTTTACTTGATTATCGTCGTAAATTTATTCCTTGTCTTTCTTTCCATTCTTAAACCAATATTATATTTACCTTTTGCATTATTACAGCCCACTATATATACCATTCATATAAATTTATATGCAGTGTTACCGCCATACCAATTATTCTCCTTTCCTTTTTTATTCTTTAATAATAATTTCTGGTCGTTTTGAGTTTGAATTATTGTAGGCTTCTATTTCTACTGATCTTAAGTTTAATATGGCCTTTACTATTCTTTAAAAAAAAACTTTCTTTTTCGTAAAGTTTTCGTAGTATATATATGTATATATATATATATATATATATATATATATATATATATATATATATATATATATATATATATATATATATATATATATATATATATATATATATATATATATATATTTATATCGGCGCGTACAAACAACTCCTCTCATTTGATCTGCCATTAGCGGTCCAATTACCCTGGAACACGTATTTTGGCAGAAACTTTCTCAAAATGCCTTTGAAACCAACTTGAGACTTCGAAACCTATTTTTAATTCCTAAAAACATCTAATAATAACATTACACTACTAATTACCGATTTTCATGTATGTATTGGAATAAACTAATTTAAAATTAGTTTCTTCAAAATTAGTGTTCCAGCGTTGAAGCCAAGTTTCGCGTCCAAGAGGAATCTGACTTGTCTACCCGCGAAAGATCTGATAACGCCTATGTTTCTATCTGCAAAAACGTTCTCCGGAGCACTCGCACCCCTGTCTGGGTTTTTATAATGGGAGAGATAGAGAATGATCATACTGCTAATTCTATAAACTGTGGATCCAAGACACCGCTGTAGAGAAATACAATGTATAGCGTGGTTTTAATTGCGTATAAAATATTTAAAGTGTTGTTGTTTTTTTTTGGGGGGGGGGGAGGTACCTAGGTTAGGTTACGTATTTAATATATGCTATGCTTTGCCACACCCTACCCCCCCCCATCTAATGCGCAAATATATAGCCCAAATTTGTTTCTAAACTATTATATATTCATCTTATTTTATTTCATTAGCATTAACCAAACTAGCAGTATATAAGAGAGTAGGTATAACGAAGGAGTACCACAATATATATATATATATATATATATATATATATATATATATATATATATTATATATATAATATATATATATATATATATATATATATATATATATATATATATATATATATATATATATATATATATATATATATATATATATATATATATATATATATATAAATAAATATACATACATATATATATATATATATATATATATATATATATATATATATATATATATATATATATATATATATATATATATATATATATATATTATATATATATATATATATATATATATATATATATATATATATATATATATATATAATATATATATATATATATATATATATATAGTTGAGCTAGATCACCTTATTTTAAATTTCTTCTTACTTTTAATTTCTCTCAGCAGGGTCCTTTTTCAAACTGAGGAGAACTGAGGAGATGAAAAATTTTCAAACTGAGGAGATTCACCTTGGGTGGTTGGCTTTTGTTTTTATTTCACTAGATTCTCAACCATCACGAATCCATGTGTCATTATAGCTTCAGTTTCAATCGGTAAGACTTGATGTTGATACACAGAAAGATGTTTTTGTCGACGTTTGGACACCGGAAGTTAAGTGTCTGTTTACGGAAAAGGTAAATAGTGACTGACTGCTTGTCTGTCTCTTATCTTGACTGTGCCGAACAGATCAGGATGAAAGAAAATATTTGTAAATCAAATAATACAGGCATAGGTACAAAAATACTGAATTGTACCATAATTTTGTAAAATGTACCATATTTTATGGGATTGTACTAAATTGTACCAGTAGAGGTGAAATGTACCAAAATGGTACAATTGTACCACGTTTGGCATCACTGGCGCTTATAGCTTAGTTTTGACTGCTAATTAAGTCGTGAATTTAAGACACTAAAACAGGTTTTTCCAAAGGCATACCGTGATGTGTAAGTCAGAATCGCGCATGCGCGAAAGCGGAGTATGAGTCTTGTGTGTTGTGTGCAGGGTTGCTACCGTCAGTAGGATTTTACTAGATCTAGTAAAATAAAAAAATCTAGTAAATTTAGAGGACCTAGTAAATTTCCCGAAAACTAGTAAAAATTCATGATTTATAGTAAACAAAACTTTTGTTATTTTCCAAGAATTAAGGGAAAAAAAAATTAGGCTCCATTCATTACAAAATCTGATTTCGATTTCGTTAGATATTATGGCTACTACTGCTCTCATTTTTGCGATTTCGCGTCAACCCTAGCGCTTAAAAATGTTGACTTTTCTCTCGGCTTCTTCTTGATACTCGCTTTGAAAGGCATACTATTTAAACTCAGGACTGGTATGCCGGCTTAATTTGTTTTCAGAAAATTTCCCAGACTATCACAATAGCTGCTACGTTTGTTAGTTAGCTTTGCCCCTTTTAAAGACGCTGCTGGAAACGAACTTTTCCCAAACTTGCCCAAGTTCTATCTGACTCTATGCAGCTTGCCCCATTCAAGTGTTGGGGGCAGAGAGAGAGTTCTCGATTTTGTTGGTCATCAAAACCAAAAACAGGAATAGGCTAAATGTCTCGAGTGCTTCATCCCTGACGAAAACGAAGCAACTTGTTCTCAGGTCATCAAGTGGAGTACATGAATGGGTGATCCCCAGCAATTTGACTCAGGCTACCAAGAAATGGAAACAAGTAGATCCCTTTATTCAGAATTCGACACTAGTGGATACTTTAAATTCGGATGAGGCCGAGAACGATTAAATCCATCAACACAACGGTATTTCTTTTAAACTAATTATTGTATGTTATATAAGTTTTCTTTTTCTTGGCAGCCCTAGTCCGATTTGAGGTGCACTTTTTAATTTACATAATTCTACAACTAAACAGGTAGCCGATTACGTCATTTCCGTTTTGAAGTGACATAGATTGTATTGGTTTTTGATTCCCTTGAATACGAACGAGAGAGAATCCAGAAAAAATAAGTTAAAAAAAACCTCTAAACTAATTGCTTTAATCTCTGCCAGAAATCTTTGTAAGCAGCTTGTCCCATATTTAAAAACCAGCCCAATTAGTGTTTTAAAACTGGCAAATTTCCTCTTAAAAATGCAAAATTGAAGGGTTTAGATTTCAAACCTAAAAACTGAAACTGGGGGACAAATTTCAAAAGCCGTCACTGTCAAACACGCCTCAGATTCTAAGCTCTCGATCGCCTGAATTACTTCGTGAATATGAGTTGTAGCTGTTTTTCTTCTTTGATTGTTTTTTACTTTTTCAATATATCTGAATTTTATAACCTGAAGACCATTGATAAATTTAAAGCCGGGCTTCACCAGCAGGTTTTCCAGAATCTAAGATTCCAGATTTTTGTTTGACGTCTTGGATACACCGCATCTGGAATATGAAGCATATCCAGTAGTACATCCAAATAATAAAAAAAGGATTTTTGAACTTGTAGGTTTCAGGAATTTTCAATCATACTTTGAAAACGGAAGAAAAGAGGAAAATAAAGAGAAAACAGAACAGAAGAAGAAAAAAGGAAAAAAGACTGTAAAAATCCTATTGATTATCCTCCTATAGTAAAAATCGATGCTTGATGGTGCGCGTGCGGCAGCAGCCGCACGCGCAAAATTTTTTTGAGCATTTAGTAAAAATAGTTGCGATTTAGTAAATTTCTCCTCTCAGATCTAGTAAATTCTTCCAGGCCAGGGTGGTAACCAGGGCTTCCACTATCCCCGAATTTTCGCAGATTTCCCCGAAAATCTATG
The DNA here is from genome assembly GCA_027921565.1 of Artemia sinica. Taxonomy (NCBI): domain Eukaryota; kingdom Metazoa; phylum Arthropoda; class Branchiopoda; order Anostraca; family Artemiidae; genus Artemia; species Artemia sinica. The sequence continues at coordinate 58,498,257 of CM051262.1, forward strand.
TGTCTCCCCGAAAAAAAACTTGGTTCCCCGAATCCCCAAAATTTCCCCGAAAATCATTCAATCACGGTGTCACCCCTAATGACTATCCTTAGCAAACATTACTTTACATACCATAATTTTTCACTACACTTTTGTTCGTTAATTTTCGTCTCCTGTGGTACTTTGCAAAAAAAAACAGGTCAATATTATTTAAGTATAGACGGTTCTTCATATTTTCACAAAAGTGCCATTTTCCTGTATTTAGTTAAAACCATTTTGAATGCAGTATTCCAAATGCTATAAGATTCTTACATTTATATCATTCGTGGTCAAGACACTCTTGACAAAATTAGCCAAGAATTACACGTGAAGTTGTTTAACGGAACACTAAGCTGGATTTTGGGTTTTGAAATTGAACTTCTAAAGAGGGAGAAATGTTTTGAAAGCCGAATCATAAGTTTAAGTTTTGTTTTCTTTTGCTATTTTTGGCTTTGGACTTACTGCACTAATGTTCAATACTTAATGATTGAACGCATAACACATTGAAGGAATTGATCTTTTTGCCAGGAATTCTTAACATTAAAATTTTTCTTTCATTCGGTGTGTAAATTTTAAGTTCTTTTCTTTTTTATCTGAGAATTGTATTTGTCACACCACCCTTTATCGTCAATTCACCCAGCACTCCTCTCACAATTATTATTCTGGTCCCTTCAGCTGTGTAATATTTTCAGTGGGCGGAGTATTTTAAACTGCAGTTTTAGGATCTTTTTACGGTCTTGCAAAGCTGTTAGTTAGGCAAAGAAAATTTTACGGAAAATATGTTCTGCTCAAATTCGGGATAGCCAAGTAAACTTGTTTAGATATTTAGGCCTACCTTTACGCCCTCTAATGCTTGAACAATTAGTAACCCTGTATGAAGACTAATTCTGAGATAAAAACAAATTAATTTGAAGAAATTGTGGTATAATTATTTCTTCTTGAGAACTATCCCTAAATAACATATTCTTACCATAAAAAATGCACCACCTCCTCCCCCTCCTGATGAGGTAAAACTTAGCTATAGACTATGTACAAGGTCGGGAAATAGGGGATTTAAGCGGAAGTGACCCCAAAAATATTACTCATAAGAAAATTTCCATTACAGCTTAAAATAAAAATTTGGTTATTAGACTCATATTGTTTTTTTTGTCAAGTTTTATATTATTGTTGGACTTATTTATCACGAACTGCTGGTCAATAATGCCAAATAATGTTAGTGTGAAGAAAAATAATAAGTAACTTTTATATGATTTGTAGCCTATAGCTATCACGTCCAGGCATGAGACATTAGATGGGCTGATAAAAAATTGAGACTGCAATAAGTACTATATTTGGAACATGGATGGCCGCAGGGTTGGTGGTAGGGGTGGAAGTTAACCGGTGACTACATAGTAATTATAAGGTAACAAATGGAAAGGGAAGCATAGCAGAAACAAACAATAAAACAAGTGTGTTTTCCGCAGGGGGGGGGGGGGTATTTTCAGATTGTATTTTCCACGAGGGTAATTTCTGTGGCGGGTATTTTCAACGCAATAGTAATTATCTCCGGGGGGTATTTTCGTGAAGGGGAGGGGTATTTTTCGGTTTCGGTACTTGTTGAGAATCCAGTAAACATGCGATAAGTTAAGTTTCGTTAATGCTAATGAAATAAAACAAAGTGTAATAAAAATATAATAGTTTAGAAACAAATTTGGGCTATATATTTTCACATTGTGGGGGGAGGGGGTTGGTGGGGTAAAGCATACCATATATTAAATACTTAAACTAACCTAAGCTAGGAACCTTTTTTTTGCCCCTTCAACCCCAAAAACTAAAGTCTAAATATTTTTCACGGAGTGGGTAATACCTCACAAGGCAGCGGAAACCTGTTTTTTCATTAGAATTTCATTAGATTCTAGATATGGTTCTTCGCGTGTTTACTGGATTCTTAACAAGTACCCTGATATTTTTCCGCGGGGGGATTTTCCGGGGGGGGGGGGGGTAAACACCTAAAACATTAGAATCAGTATAAAAAACCAATTTCATTTAGTTCTTGTTTGTTTTAAGTTTTAATTTTGCCCCATACTTATAGGTTGAATTTTGTTTGTTTAACTTACCTATATAGAAACCACAAACAATATTTGTTTTTAATTATTATCAATGAATTACTGAGATTGATGAAATAATGAAAAACTGCTACTGGTATTTACAGTTCACTATTTTTTCTTAGACAATTTTGAAGTTTTCGCCGCAATATCAGCAATAAGTGTTTTCATCTATGGTTTCCAATCCCATGCTCTGGGTCTAAAACCTACTTTGTAAAGGGCTTGATTTACTACGCGGATCCAAGCCCTACTTGAGCCTGAAAACGAAAACCAATTTTGGCTTCAAACTTTTGCAACAAAATTCCATTTTTTTCCCCCGAAAATTCCCCGAATTTTTAAGACTTGTCCCCGAAAACTCCCCGAATTTTTAAGACTTGTCCCCGAATTTTAAGATTCGAGAGTGGAAGCCCTGGTGGTAACACTGTTTGTGTGGTTTTAAATGTGTTTCACTTTTGTAATGGAGAGTATGGCTTTTGTTTTGTTGATACTGTAGCGTCTTCTTTTTCCAAACATGACACACATTTGATACCGCGCGTATCGACCGTGGCAATATACGTCATAACCTCAGTTCAGTTGCTATCTGGCGTTCAATCAGGTAACAGGCTAATGCCACTTGGAAAATGTATTGTCGATGGCTGCAAAAGCAGCGGAAAACACCGTGGTTTGGGGATATCTTTGCATGGAATTCCTGCAAATAAGTAAGTATCTCTATTTTCTATTCGAACATAAATATCTATAATTTTAAAATAGATATATATAACTCTGAGTATTTGTGCAGCACAACTTTAGAAGGTGATTTAGGCTATTTAAAATATGCGAGTAGCTCTTTTAGACAACCCTAGTTTTTACGTCTATGCTTGCTACAAAACGCTATCAGTAAGATGTCTGATGTAGTATTTTCTAGTGTTATGATCATGGAGTTATGCAAAATTGTGTATTTCTCTAAGTATTTTGATATTTATTTGGACGGCCATTCATTGTCGGAGACTAACAATGTATTACTGAAGTGCAGAATTTGTTCTGTTGAAAAGTTTCTTTCAAGCCTACTTTTTAGAAAACTAGTCAAACTTTCGTAATTAAATTTTGTTGTAGGCTAAGGTTGGCTAGATGTTCTAACTTGTGCCGACGGTAAAACTTAAAATATTTCAAAAAGTGGCGTAATTTTGTCAAAACCCTGGGAGAAGCTGGTCAGGACCAGATTAAGGGTGATTGGAACGATGGGGCCCAAGATCTGATTGGGCCCCGCGCCTATTTAATCCTGTCTTGGGGGTGGTGGCAATGTTGAAGACAATTTATTTTAAATAGCTACAGTGATAATACAATCTAAACCAGGAGCTTTCAATGGTTTTCCAAATCAAGTTCCAAATCAAGTGAAAATCAACGTGAAAACTGATAATTTTGTTCAGTAACTAGATTGACAAGTGAAAATTACAGTTAAAACTGAAAAAACGAGCCATAGAGTACTGTGAAGGTAAAGATATACTAACGAAAACTAACCCATTTCTCGGGATGCTTGAATTATGTAGGCTTATCTTAGTTTTGAAAATATTTTCAAGAATCTAAATTTGAAGAAGAACAGTATTTTAATACAAAACTCTTTTTAGAGTCATAGAATGGCTGACTGCAGTGCGCAGGACCGACCTCTTACTGTTGAACTCGGTCGATTCAATCGTCAAAAACAAACGTATATGCTCAAAGCATTTCCCACAAAGTTCTTTTTTGAGCAAAGTGCATCAAGTTTAAGAGTTTGCCTCAAGCCAGACGCCGTTCCTTCTATAGGTAAGCTAGATTCATTTTAATACAATAAGGTCAATTTCTTTCGATTAAGGTTAACCCCTAATTTCTTATAACAAATACTACATGTAAACAATGGGCAAATGTCATAACCTGTGGCCCTTCTTCTGGTTGTTCTGGGGAATCATGTCATCTCCACAGACACAGTTATCGTACCTTTCGACTCACAACATAAATATTATATTATAATATTTAGCAAATAACATTAATCATGCGCTTGTTTTGTTTTTTAGTTGTTTTTTTTTATCCCGTGTTTTTAGTTGTCATTATTTAGATGGTTCTATTTTTAAAATATGTTTTTCTTCCTAAACGTTTTTGCTTCTTCCCGTTTAGAAAGTCTCCCGGACGTGAAACCTTTCACACGTCGAGAAAGTCTCCCGGACGTGAAGTCTTTCTCCCGTCGAGAAAGGCTCTCGGACGTGAAGCCGAAATATTCGTATCTTTTTATTTTTATCCATTAATTTTTGTTCCTTACCTCTTTTCCACTGTCTTATTTAAGTTAAACTCTTTTTGTTTTTCACTGTTTTGTTTTTCCTTCCTAAAAGTTTTGGTTTCTTCCCGTTTAGAAAGTCTCCCGGGCGTGAAACCTTTCTCCCGTTGAGAAAAGCTCTCGGACGTGAAGCCGAAATATTCGTATCTTTTCATTTTAATCTATTAATGTTTTTTCCTTACCTCTTTTCCACTGTTTTATTTAAGTTAAACTCTTTTTGTTTTTCACTGTTTTGTTTTTCCTTCCTAAAAGTTTTGGTTTCTTCCCGTTTAGAAAGTCTCCCGGGCGGGAAACCTTTCTCCCGTTGATAAAGGCTCCTGGACGCAAAGTCTTTCTGCCGTTGAGAAAGGCTCTCGGACGTGAAACCGAAATATTCGTATCTTTTTATTTTTATTTATTAAGGTTTTTTCCCTTTACCTCTTTTTCGCTGTTTTATTTAAGTTAAACCCATTCTTCTCTCTTAGTTTTTTAACGCATTTTTGAAAAAAGGCGTGGGAGGGTGGCTAGTTGTCCCTCAGTTTTTTTTTCACTTAAAAAGGGCGCGAGAACTTTTAATTTCCGCTCGAATGAACGTTACGTTGGTTCGTTACGATCACTTCTGGGAAATACAAACAAATAAAGATGGGTTTTCTGATACGCTAAATATGAAGGTGTGATTTTTTTTTAGATTCATTGACCTTTAGGGGGAGTTTCTCCCCTTTTTCAAAATTTAAAAAAAATTCTCAGGCCCGTAGCCTTTGATTTGTAACATAAAACCTAATGAATACTATACAGTTTCAATCAGCATAATAAGACAATTCCTTTATTATATTTAGGCAGCGTTGGGCACCCCAAGGTAAGACATTATATTTTTCAAAGGTCTTAAACAACTTCAAGAAGGACGGGAATTTATACCAAAAAACGGAATTCCGACTAAAACCTGAATCTGTTATATAAAATCCTGTTTCTTGGCATAAAAGCAGCCTTTTTTTATTTATTCTACTACTATTTTTTCTTTCTTTGTCTTACCTTTCTAAAACCTTTTGTTTTTACTTTTTTCTTGGTTTCTATTGAAATGAATAACCACCATATCCTCTTTCGTCCTCCAATCGAAATTCATTTGCTTATGACCATTTTTAATCCCTGTGCCACAGTATGCATCCTTAATGGTAAACTTCAGCTTTGAAAAAGACCACTCAAATGGTGTAAATTTCTTGTATATCTGTTTCACCTCTGGAAAATTGTCATGTGTCCAGCCTGAGGTGAAATATCAGACAAATGGTGATAAATCTTCTTCCCCTGGTTCCTTTGACAAGCCCCTACTCTGGTCAATCGTTTAAATACTGTGGTTTAGAGGTATCATAGGCAGCGCAATCGCACTGCCTAAGTAAAGAATGATGTTGACACAATGTATTATTTTTTTTGTTTTCTTTTTCCACACCAGGGCACTTCGTATCGAAGGAGTTGTCGTAGAAACTTCGAAAAGGGCTCATTCAATTGGAAATTTGATTGACTTGTGCCCTTTTTAATAGTCTAAAGTGATTGGAAGGTAACTAACACCCCTTCCACGCCCACCATTTCCCCAGACACATCATATCAAAATTTTGAGATAGCCATTTTGTTCAGCGTAGTTGATTTCCAGATAGAAATTATGTTTTAGAGGAGGACACTCCCCCAGAACCCTCAGGACAAGGGTTGTAAGTTATGCCCTGGGGGCGTATAAGAACGATGTTGGCACAATGTATTATTTTTTTTCTTTCTTTAGACCAGGGCACTTCGTATCGAAGAAGTTGTCATTATATAAATGTTAATATAAACGTAAATATAAATGTTTTTACTTCTATAACTTTAATAAATCAAATAATATTAACTTTTGATTACTAAATATCAGTATATGTATACTAAACTGACAATGCACATTCATTTGTATTTTTTTTCAGTAAAGTACAAATTATGTTCTGCCCTTCGGAAGGCATTGGAGTTTTGAGCCCAACTCATGTTAATTTCTGCTCGTTTTGAGTTTGACTCGTTTATTTATTGTAATTTCTGTTCGTTTTGGGTTTCATCTATTTATCGATGCTGATGTGTTGTAGTTTCACGCTTGGTAGATTATTTGATTTTATTTTGCTCATTTTTGGTTTAATGGAGTTCTTTATTTTTCTTTGAAAAACATAATTTGTGGAAAATTTCTTTTTAATTAATCATACAATAGAAGCATATTAGCAAGAAACGCAAGGGCCAGAGAGCCCGCAATTCTATCAGCCAGCAGATACAGATTTCATCATTAACTTTTTAACGGTAATATTTTTTCAAACCCACAACTTCACAAAATATACCTGGTAGGGTTGCCCCCCCCCGCCTCTTGTGCTAAATGTGTTTTTGCTAGCTCTGTTAATTAATGCGTCATCTCGTGACCTTAGAATGAACTTCCAAGACCTAATTTGAATTTTCAAAAACTTTAAAAATCACCAAGAAGGTGAAAAATCACATTTTCTGGTGATAAATCACCAACAGTGGCAACCCTGCCTCTCAGGTAATTGTCAACATTCGTATCTGTCTTGACTGAAATCAAATTTTTATCCGACAACGCATTTTCATCCAATAAATAAAAGTAGTATGAGCATAAGGCATCCGAGAAGGCCCATAGCAGATTAACATAGGATTCCGAGAAGCCCCTGTTACGTCACGACACCCCTATGGATTTTTATGAGATTCCTCTGACGGCATGTCATTCCTGGCAAGATTCCCTGGATTCCATGCGTTCCAATTTTGTTTCAGTATTTCCATATGATTAATCTAACTTCTCAAGTGTGTCGGGATATTTAATAAGTAGCAATAACAGGAAATTAACATGGGTCAGTTAGTCAGATAAGTGGGGCTACCAGCCCCTTGCATCTGTGTAGTGTGGTTCCAGGTATTCCAATATTTCCCCTAGCAACCGCCATTTCTCTCGATTCCTGGTCATTCTTGGCACATCTATTGTTTTCTTGTATTATCCTCCCTCTATAAATAGAAGCCCCATATACGAGTATATTCTTTTCTGGAAGACACCCAGAATCCCGTTACCATGTGTAGTATGGATGACGCCATCGTATGTGACAAGTTAGACTTCTGGAACCCATGGGGGATCCCCTAATGTAACTGAGAACGGCACACATGTGGGTGTTCCGTAATGACGGTTCACATGTTTTATGTAAGGACGGCACACACTTTGCGTATTGACGGCGCACACCTTATGTAATGACGGCGCACACCTTGCGTAATGACAGCGTGTATCTTACGTAATGGCAGCGCACATCTTACGTAATGGCAGTGCACATCTTGCTTAACGGCAGCGCACACATCACTGTCACATAATACTTTTTTGGGATTCTACTTTTCGCCAAAACTTTCAACGCGTTCCTTTTTTTTGTTTTGTTTTTTATTCTTTTTTTCTTTAGTTCTTTTTTCTCGCTGAGACTCGAAAGGTCATTATCCATCCAATGGAACAGCGCCTCAAGCGCCAGGACTAAACTGCTATTCCCAGTATTTTGTCCTGGTCAATATATTCTAGGAATAACCTATTGCGTGGGAGAGAATTTCCATGTTTCGCTTTCTAGAATGAGCTGTTTTGTGCACCTGCGATAATTGGCATGCAGATGGAGAATATCTAATTCCAGAAATAACACTTTATCATTAAGTAATGCTTTTTAGGGAGTTATGCCAAATAATATTGTTGATTGTTCTTAATGTATTTTTAGTAATATAAGACGTAAGGGATGTTTAAATTGTGTAAACGCTTATGTATTTAAATTTCGTCCTAAACAATAAATCTTAAAAACACAGACTTTGTAAATAAAATTTCTATTAATTAAAACAAATTTACAACAATATTAAAACAAAGAAAAAGCAGTTAAAAACACAAAAAATAAAAAATAAAACGTGAAAAACCATGACAAATGAAAAAAAAACAAAAATATGTGTGAATAGGAGAAAGGTATGGGCCCTAGCAGCCAATACCAGGAGGAAGGGTTGATATTGGAGATTTTGAGGGCCTTTAATGAAAATATCTCATTTCTTTGAGCTAAACTTATAAATATTTCACACCACCGTGACAATATACGGCTGCCGCCACATCCCTAGCAATCATTTCCAGAAGATGGGCTGATATTATAGTAAAATTTAAAATATATTAAGAAGTATTTTTGAAGATCTTCTAATGAAAACGCATCATTTCTTTGAGTGCATGTTAGATTTTTACCCCCCCCCACGGAAAAATTCTTTTAACGCCTCCACCTTAACTTGTAAGTTGTAGAACACGCTACTCCATGCAACTCACGCCACAATGACATTATTTGACTGTCCCTCTGACACTCCATTCATCATTCCTAAGACATTTTCAGACATTTATTGTTAAAAATTATAGTTCTGTCCAGTGAATTAAGTTTTTGCAAACCACTCGTGATGCTCCACAAAACACCCCCCTGCACTAACACGACATTAAGTGCCTGCCCCCCCCCGACAATCCACATGGCACCCCCTTCATAACCCCTAGGACATTTTCAACCATTTTCTCTCAAAAATTAATTTTGTAATCGAAGATAAACACTGTTTTTATTTGAACAACAGAACTTGGATTTTAATTACCAAAACCTGACACTCCAAACAATTCAAGCCACAGTACCACACTCTTGCTTCTTTGTGGCACCCTGAGACACCCGTCATCAACATTTTAAGCGTCTTCTAGCGTTTGAACACTTTCAATGGATATATATTTTCCAATGATTCCCAGCCCCGTGTCACACTGTTACTGCTCTACAGCACCCTCTAATATCACATCATTATTCCTAAGACATTTTCAGACATTTCTTGTTAACAATTATGCTTTCAATCCATTGATTGAGGTTTTTCGCAAACCAGGCTTTTCAAAATAATCTCTAAAAGACCTCTATTTTCAAAAATAACCACATAATAACCTCTATTTTCTATTGATATTAATTTTCAACGATTCCCAGCCCTGTGCCGCATTACTACTGCTCTGCGGCACCCTCTGACATCACATCATTATTCTTAAGGCATTTTTCAGACATTTCTTGTTGAAAATTATGCTTTTAATCTATTGATTCAAGTTTTTTTTCGCGAGCCTAGCATTTCGTGGTAACCTCCAAAAGACACCCCACCACCGAGACAAAACACGACTGCCCCATACCATCCATGTGTCATTTTAAGCGTCTTCTAGCCTTTGAACACCTACAATGGTTATATTTTCTATTGCTATCTTTTTCCAACGTTTCCCAGCCCTGTGCCACACTATTAGGGCTCTACGGCACCCTCTGACATCACATCATTATTCCTAGGACATTTTTCAGACATTTCCTGTTAAAATTTATGATTTCAATCTATTAATTCAAGAATTTTTCGTGAGCCTAGCCTTTCATAATAGCCTCCAATTGACACCCTGCCACCGCGACATGACACGCTTGCCCCTTACCATTCACGTGGCATTGAACAACGCAACTTGGCATTTCGTTACTAGAACATGACACTCCAAGCAATTCAAGCCACAGTACCTCACTCCTGCTGCTCTGTGGCACCTTGCGACATCCGTCATCAGTATTTTAAGCGTCTTCTAGCGATTGATCACCTTCAATGGATATATTTTCTATTGCGATTATTTTCAAACGATTCCTATTTCCGTGTCACACTATTACTGCTCTGCAGCACCCTCTGACATCACATCATTATTCCTAAGACATTTTCAGACATTTATTGGAAAAAATTATGCTTCCAATCCATTAATTCAAGTTTTTCGTGAGCCTAGCCTTTCATAATAACCTCCAAAAGACACCCCGGTACCGCAACTTGACACGCCTACCCCCTACCATCCACGTGGTATTGCACAAAGGAACTTGGCATTTCACTACCAGAACGTGATACTCCAAACAATTCATGCCAGAATACCACACTATTACTGGGCTGTGGCACCCTGCGACACCCGTCATCGACATTTTAGCGTCCTTCTAGCGTTTGAATACCTTCAATGGATATATTTTCTATTGCTATCTTTGTCGAATCTTTGTCAGAATTTAGGGTCGTGTAAAAAGCCTTGTATGCTAATGGGAGATTTCAACCATAATTTATTGGAGCTAGGAAATAATATGAATGCGAAATTTTTAACAACTATACTATCATTTAGTTTTTTCCCGTCGATTAACATCCCCACACGAATTACAGAACGCACAGCCACGCTTATTGATATCATATTTGTGACCGGCTGAAATTATCAAAGGTGCTAATTGCGCCAGGTTCGAATCATCTCCTTGCATTTGTAACAGTTTCGTTTAGCGATTTATCATCATATCCAAATGACCAGCATAAAATTGAAGAGAAAATATTTGTTTTCAATGAAGCGAATTTAAATAAATTAAAAGATCATTTAAGAAAACTAGAATGGAGCGATGTTTTGAGTCAGAATGACCCTGAAGTAGGTTATGTTTTGTTTTCTGATAAGATTCGGGAAGCAATGCACAAGTGTTGTAAGATTGAAGGACCACATGAAAATAGATCGAGAAAGAAAAATAATTTTAAACCTCCGTGGTTAACAAAGGAATTACAAAGCATGATAAAATTGAGAAACAAGCTTTATAGTAGATGTTGAAGAAACTGTCGAATAAAAATCGAGATATTTATGTTAGTTATCAAAATGTTGTCAATAAGAAAAAACGAGATGCTAAGAAGAATTATTTTTTAATACCTTTGAACTTGCAAATAATGATGTATTTTCAACTTGGAAAATTATTAATCGAATTTTGAGGCCAAATAAACATAAGGATAATAAGATCCCTAAGGAGATAGTTAACCCGAATGGGGAAAGAATAGGAAATTATCAATCTATAGCTGATAGTTTTTGTAAATTTTTTACTGAAATTAGTCAAAATATTTCATCACTGTTTGATAATGATATTGACATAGAAGACGAAAGTAAAATTTCTTCAAGTTTTGATAATGATGGAAGCATTTTTTTTTTAACCGGTTTCCACAAATGATTTGGAGAAGATAGTGGATTCTTTGGGACCATTAAATAAAAAAAACAAGTTTTTAAACTGAAAGTAAGGAGCGACATTAAAACTTAAAACGAAAAGAAATTATTCCGTATATGAAAGGGACTGTCCCCTCCTCAACGCCTCGCTCTTTACGCTAAAGTTTTTTATTGTTTTAAAAAATAAGGTTGTGAGACAGAGTCAAACTTTAGCGTAAAGAGCGAGGTGTTGAGGAGGGGACAGTCCCTTTCATATACGGAATAATTTCTGTTCGTATTAAGTTTTAATGTCGCTCCTTACTTTCAGTTTAAAAAACTTGTTTTTTTATTTAATTTTTGAATGTTTTTGAATAAATGCAGGTCTTGATCTTGGCTCACCGTACATGAATAATTAAAACAAAATTTTCATATTAATTTACTTTTATTCAGTTAAACGGCTTTCTCGAAACTTGTTTAATTTTATTTACGAACGTTTTTATTAGTAATAAATATACGTAACTTACGAATTAACTTACGTAACGAACTTCTATATTCATATATTTTTAATACGTTTATTAGGGGGTTCGCCCCCTAGTCCAATACCTTGCTCTTTAAGCGAAAGTTCGAATTGTGTTCCAATTCTTTAAAAATGACCGCTTAATCACAAAGGCCGGTAATTAGAATAAATAGCTCTTATGAAAGTACTAAAGAAATCTTCGGCTTAAAGAGCGAGGCATTGACTACGGGGTGAACCCAATTATATATGTAATATTTTCTGTTCGTTTAAAGTTTCGATGTTGCTGCTGTTGCAGTTGAAATACTTGTTTTTTTATATTAAATTTCTGATCTTTTTTTTAAATAATGCTGGGAAGTCCGGCGTCCCCTTCATAGCAATGTCCCTTCCCCCATGAAAACTTCCTTCATGGAAATATCCTCCCACATAACCCCCAACCCACCCCCACTACCAGGAAAAATCTCCCCTGAAAACGACTGTATACTTCCAAATAACCAATACTATATGTTAACATTGGGTAAAGTTCATAACTTTCAGCCCTCCCCCCGGGAACTTCGGGGGATTAAGTCATTCTAAAAGACATACTTATAATATTTTCGAACATGCTGAACAAAATGGCTATCTCAAAAATTTGATCAGGTGACTTTGGGAAAAAATGAGCGTGGGAGGGGGCCTAGTTGCCCTCCATTTTTTTTGGTCACTCAGAAAGGGCACTAGAACTTTCAATTTCCATTCCAATGAGCCCTCCCACGATATTCTAGTACAACTGGGTCGATACGATCACCCCTGGAAAAAAAAAACAAATAAACACGCACCCGTGATCTTTCTTCTGGCAAAAAATGCAAAATTCCACATTTTTGTAGATGGGAGCTTGAAACCTCTACAGTAGGGTTCTCTGATACGCGGAATATGATGGTGTGATTTTCATTAAGGTTCTATAACTTTTAGGGGGTCTTTCCCCTTTTTTCGAAAATCAGCCAAATTTTCTCAGGCGCGTAACTTTTGATAGGTAGGATTAAACTTGATGAAACTTATATATTTGAAATCAGCATTAAAATCTGATTCTTTTGATTTATCTATTTGTATCAAAATACCGTTTTCTAGAGTTTCGGTTACCATTGAGCCGGGTCGCTCCTTACTTACAGTTCGTTACCACGAACTGTTTGATCAGAGGCTCCTGGAATTGATCACATGCCGAAACAGGTTCTAAAACATGTTTTGCCGGTGATATTTCATATTTTGATTTTTTTAATCAATTTGTCTTTTCAAAAGGGAATTGTTCCAAAAGGTCTAAAGAAAAGCCGTATTATATCTTTATATAAGTATGGAAATAAGGAAGAGATAAATAATTACCGCCCTATTCCAATTTTACCAGTTATTTCGAAGATTTTTGAAAAAATAATGCATGATAAAATAAGTATATTTGCGGAAGAAAATGAAATAATACCACCTAGCCAATATGGATTTCGGAAAGGGCATTCAACGGATCACGCGATTGCCTATTTTATTTGCAAAGTGAAAGATTTTCTAGATACGGGTTTTTATACCTCAGCTTTATTTATTGACTTGTCGAAAGCATTTGATACAGTAAACCATAATCTTTTAGTTAGAAAGTTAAAGAAATATAAATTCCACCGTGGATTGTTAGTTGGATTGAGTCGTATCTATCAGATAGGTCACAGGTCGTTATAATTGGACCAAAGACATCACGAGAGCACTTAATAACTTGCGGAATTCCACAGGGGTCAATTTTAGGGCCACTCCTTTACCTCATTTATACCGCGGATATAGGAAATTTTATGAAAGATTGTTTGACAATATCATTCGCAGATGATACAGTTTTATTATTCCGAGCTTTAAGTGTTGAAACCCTTTTTAAGACCATGGAGAGCGCGTTGAATGATCTAATAAAATATACAAGGAGTAATTGATTATTGATTAATATTAAAAAAACAAATTACATGATTTTTTGTACTATTAAAAAGGTAAACACTGAACTATCTTTAACAGCTGCTGGATATTTAATATATAGGGTTTCAAAATTTAAATATTTAAAGTGTAATCATTGATGAATTATTGTCATGGAAAGAACATGTAAACTCAATATCTTTAAAAATTGCAAGAGGAGGTGGGATTTTGTATAGACCTAAAAATTTCCTTCCGTAAAAAGTTTTGCGAACCCTTTATTTTACTCTTGCTTATTCTTATTTGCATTATAGTTGTTACGTTTGGGCTAATTCTTTTTGTTATAATTTAAAGAAAATTCAAATCTTACAAAATAGAGCTGAATTTATTTTATTATTTGAATTTATTTTAATAAACTTAATATTAAAGAAGTTTTTCTTAAATCTCAGTTGCTAACAGTGAGACAAATTTGTCAGCTCTAAACTGCTGTTTTCATGTATAAATACTTGAATATTTTAGCACCCCCAGGACCAACACAACTTGTCCTTTTTCATTTATCGTCATATTATCATGCTTATCCAACGTCATCATCTACACATTTTTCTCTTATCTCGGATATTTGTCACACGCAAAGAGCAGCTTTTCTATCAAATACGTTGCAGTGAAATTATGGAACAGTATTCCGCTGGAAATAAAAGAGTCTGTTTCAGTTCCGTCATTTAAATATAATTATAAGAAACATCTTCTTTGTACTAGTACAAATAAATAGCTCTTAGGATTTTCTCTTTTTTATGTAGTGTACAGTGCCTTTATATATATATATATATATATATATATATATATATATATATAATATATATATATATATATATATATATATATATATATATATATATATATATATATATATATATATATATATATATAATATATATATATATATATATATATATATATATATATATATATATATATATATATATATATATATATATAATATATATATATATATATATATATATATATATATATATATATATATATATATATATATATATATATACAGGAGGGACAAAAGTGGATACAGGAGGGACGAAATTGTGCCGTAAAAGGTCTAAGATTATACAGACTCAGCAGTAAGAAATGCATTTTATTTATTTTCTGGTAAACAAACTGGAAGAATATTCTATAATAGGAGCTTTTCTAGCGTAAAGCCCCATTAAAATTTTGTATCTGCCACTAAAATGTGTGATGACCTTCAATTTTCTGAAAATTCCCTAAGAATTTTACGGAAAACACTTCTTAACAGACGTTTGGTATTTTCTTGGATAGGGCTATTGTGGCAACTTTTACCACAACAACCAATAATTAGAACTCAAGTCCTAAAATTGTTCTCAATCAGGAACCCTTATCGCTATCTAAATTCACAAAGTGCAAAGATTTCAAACAGAGGCGTCTATTGTTTAAAGTTCAGGAAAGGTCTGCCCATTTCATACGAAAACATTGATTGAAAACGAAAGCAGTCTTATCTAGAAAATAAATATCGTAGAAAATAAACATCACGACGTGAAAAAAAATGATAAACTATCTAGTGGCGGATCCAGAGGGGGGGGGGGCGAGGGAGCCCCCCTATAGTAATCTAAAGTAGCGTAATTTACCTAATTAACGCAAGTTTGCATTAATTAAACTTGCTCCTAACGTAAGTTTGTCGGATCACCCTATTTTGCACCCCCCCCCCTAAAAAAATCCTGGATCCGCCCCTGAAACCATCACACCTACTCCACCAGTTATTAGAAGAAGAAAAAATTCCTTATTTTCACAAATTTCATCACCCCCCCCCCCGCCCCCTTTTGTATAAAATCCTACATAGGCCGATCAGTTGAGTCCACTGTATGTAAATAATAGATTAAGTCATAATTTGTATATAAATTAATTCATACCTGTGAGATGGGACACTTGCAAACCACTTGGCTGGCTCACCAAGTTTTTTCTTGTATTTTCTTTTGCACATGAAATTAAAATAGAAGAAATTGTAGGAAAAATTGAAAAAAATCTTTAGATTTCTAGAGGATAAGGTTACTATGGACCCCCTCCTCCGATCCTTGTATATGTCAACAACCTCTGGGAGGCATATGGACATATAAACATTAAAAATTAAGACAATTTGTATGGAAAAACAAGAAAAGCAAGAATATGGAAAAGTTCGCGATTTCACAGCAAGAGTCTAAAGACCCTCAACTATCGTAGATACCCCATTAAAATGCAACAACGAAAGCAAACGACCTATAATCTCTTCTTTATGATTTTTTCGTTTGATAAATGGCCTTCACATGAACAAGTAAACACAGCCGGATATCAGGGCTATTGCAACACTGGTCCCGATCACGTCCCATGTTCTAATGGGCCCCACCCTGCCATCAAAATGGACAGAATATTCTTTTTCGAAATTGTGAAATATTCTTTACAATTCATGTAACCGTTGCCCCTGAAGAGGATCATTTTCCAGGCTAAAACTAATAAAAAACTATCTTATCAAATAGTTCGTGATAACGAACTATAAGTAAGGAGCGACTCGGCTCAATAGTAACCGAAACTCTAGAAAACGGAATTTTGATACCAATAGATATTAAATAAAAAAACAAGTTTTTTTTAACTGAAAGTAAGGAGCGACATTAAAACTTAAAACAAACAGAAATTATTCCGTATATGAAAGGGGCTTTCCCTCCTCAATACCTCGCTCTTTACGCTAAAGTTTTTTATTGTTTTAAAAAATAAAGTTGTGTGACAGATTCAAACTTTAGCGTAAAGAGCTAGGTATTGAGGAGGGGACAGCCCCTTTCATATACGGAATAATTTCTGTTCGTTTTAATTCTTAATGTCGCTCCTTACTTTCAGTTAAAAAAAACTTGTTTTTTTTATTTAATTTCTGAACGTTTTTGAATTAATGCAGCTTTGATTTTGGCTCACCGTACATGAATAATTAAAACAAAATTTGAATATTAATTTTACTTTTTTGGGCTAAATGGCTTTCTCGAAATTTTGTTCTGACGTAACTTACGAATTAACTTACGTAACGAACTTCTCTCCGTATGTTTTATTACGTATATTAGGGAGTTTGCCCCCTAGTCGATACCTTGCTCTTTCCGCTAAAGTTCGAATTTTGTTCGAATCAGTTGCGAATTCAGTTGCTATTCAGTCTCTGACCTGTGAAGACCAATTTGTTCTTTCAAAAAGATTAAATACCAGTTTTGAACAAGTGTTGAAAAAGGATTATATCCGGAATCAATTAGAGTCCGTAGCTAATTCAGTGACTGTTATTTCGTAACATTTTGCTGTGGGTTAAAGTGACCTAGATTCAGGATATTCATTTAGATTTTGGATAATTTTTACATCCAACACCCAATTGTGAACGGTGGCTGGTGTTTACCCCCCGGCCTCCGTGGAAAATACTCCCGAGGCAAGACCTATTTTCATTTCACCCGTGTTGTGACGTAATAATCGAGTGAATACCTGTTTTGGTTTATACATTAGCTGGCTGGCGCTGGACTTTTTGAATATTTATTTGGAATATTTTGTTTGGCCTCACGTAAAGATAAGTCTTTTGCTTTTTTTATCTTACTACTCATAATCATGGCTTTTAAACAGTTTGATCTTGCTCTTGCGAAGTTCAAGGATTATCCCCTCTGGCCAGTAAGAATAATCAAAGCTGGTAAAGATACACGAGGCAAGCCAGTTTATACGGCATTTTGCTATGGATCGCATGATGAATTTCGCCTCGTGGCTGCAAATCTCCAGGTTTATGATCCTACCACTGTTAATTTGTCCGCTCCTGCTTCAAAAAAAGCTTTGAAGAGCTTGCTACTACGCCTGATATTTACATGAGACTATCAAAAACATACCTTGCGATGAGAGGTAATGATAAGAGCAGAGCAAATGACCCAGCATTAGCATTATCTAGCAGTATTAGCCCGATACAACAGAAACTTGTAGCTACCCAAGCTGAACTGGATAAAACCAGAAATGACCTGATGGACAGTATAACTCAAAAAGTTTCGGAAAAACTGGCTAGCTCAGACTCTCTTAAGGAATCGACTGAGCTTATTGCTAGTCAAATTTATGATGCTCTCATGATTGAATTTAACCCCAAGTTTCAGCGAATTGATAAGTCGCTAAAGGGACTGAGTAATGAACTTGAAAATTTAGAGGACAGACTGAACAGGCTTGAGAATAAGTTGGATAGTTATGAACAAGAATCACTACTAGACAGCCTGGTTTTTCACGGTGTTAGGCAGAAAACTGGTGTTGACACTCGTTCTGCTGTGTTGTTAACTATTAATCAGAAGATGTCTTTGCCTGAAATTAGTACAAATGAGGTCGTGAACGTGTATAGACTTAGACTGAATAATGCTGCTACAGCTGATTCAACTCAGGCGGTTCCATCTACTCCAAGGGTCGCTCCGATAATAGTGAAGTTTTCGAGCAAAAGCGTTGCTGTAAAGTGTTCAAGGCCAAATCCAAGTTGGCCTCTAGTGGTATTTTTGTTGTTGAGTCTCTGACCAAGCAGAGACGAGATATTCTGAATGCGGCGAAAGACAGATTCGGTCAGCGGAATGCTTGGTCTGATCGGGGACAAATATTGGCAAAGCCTAGTGACGGGACTCCAATAAAAAAAATAAGGTCTCTCGCTGACTGTATCTAGTTGTTTTTTTTTTTGTTTGATTTTTCTGTCTGTTTGTTTTTTTTTTTTTGTTTTTTCTGTCTGTTTGTTTTGTTTTTTTTTTTTTTTTTTTTTTTTTTTTTTTTTTTTTTGTTTTTTTTTGTTCTCTCATTGATTGTTTGTTTATTGTCCCTTTTCTTTTTTTTATCTATACCAATTCACTAGTTTTTGGTTCATTTTTTTCTTCTCTGTTTTTTTTTTTTTTTTTTTTTTTTTTTCTCAAAAATATTGTTTGTTTCTATTTATTTTTGGGTGCACTTTTCGGTATTTTTTTTTCTTTTTATTACTTCGGTTGTGTCATTTTTCGATGTTAATATTTTTCTTCTGCATAGATACCATAGCTCTGCTGTGAAGTCGTTAACCTTTGGTCTGGTGAGTTTGGTCGCGGAGCGGATTTACTATCCACCGTAAGTAAAATGATTAATTCTTTTAGTGACCAGGGTGATGTTAACTCTTTGGGGGAACGTTTTGTTGAGTTACAAAATAATCCTTTAGATATAGAAAGTATAATTAATAATTCAGTTGGAAGTAGGAATAGGAATTATAATGATCCTAAATCGGTTATTGAAAGTAAATATGTTTCGCAATTAAGTGGTTCTGCCTCTTCTAAACAAGATGGTATTTTCTCTGTGCTTCACCTAAACATTCAGGGACTTTGTTCCTCTTTTGATGAGCTGAAACGGATCGTCAGTGGTGGAACTCCGGATGTTATTGGATTGTGTGAAACTTTCCTGGATTCAAAAAAGGATATGCTTTTAGATATCCAAAGATTTAGGATGGAGAGGATGAA
This sequence comes from Artemia sinica, assembly GCA_027921565.1. Lineage (NCBI taxonomy): Eukaryota > Metazoa > Arthropoda > Branchiopoda > Anostraca > Artemiidae > Artemia > Artemia sinica. The sequence continues at coordinate 58,517,545 of CM051262.1, forward strand.
CCGAAAACAGATGGCGAAAGGTGGCCTTGCCCTGTATATTGCCGATCATCTTGTATATAATTTCCGAAGTGATTTGAGTAGAAATGAGGAAGGAATCTTTGAATCCCTTTTTATTGAGATTAAGTCAGGTTGTAAGAATTTAGTTGTTGGTTTGGTTTACAGATCCCCTAGTGGATCTATTCCTTCGTTTATGAAAATTCTAGAAGAGGTTTTGGACTTACTCCAAAAGCATCCTTGCGAACTAATCCTTATGGGGGATTTCAATATTAACCTGCTGGATCAAAATTCTGCTTCGGCTGCAGATTTTTTGTCAATGATGCTTTCTGCGGGAGCTCTACCCTCAGTTTGTATACCAACCCGAGTTACTGAGATGCATGCATCACTTATTGATAATATTTTTTCGTCACTAGATGTCTTAGATAATTCGGTGATGATTAGTGATATTTCTGATCATTTCCCTGCTATTTCACGGTATAGGACTGCTAATCGATCGCAGCGTAAAGTTTCGCCATCTAATCTCCCATTTTTCCGTTTTGGTGTCAGTGAGATCAGTCTACTTAAATCTCGCTTGACTGATCAGTCATGGGATAGTTTGGATTCTGAATCGGATTTTAACCGCTCTTTTGATTTCTTTTATGATTCAGTAAAAGAAGGTATCCTAGAAGTTTGCCACCAGAATCCAAAGCCTCATACCTCGAAAAGGATAGTACTGCTGAATCCGTGGATGACTCCAGGTCTCCATAAAAGCTGGAAAAGGAAAAATTATCTGTGGAAACTATATAAGGCTTCGTCATCTGCTTCTCATCATCAGCGGTTCAAGGCCTATAGGAATATATTTAATTCTCTGTGTCGGAAGGCCAAGTCTCAGTATTATCACAGGAAATTTTCTGAGTGTGGAAAGGATGTTGGGAAGACATGGAAAATTATTAATTCTGTACTTAAACCTACTCCCCCTCCGCCTTCAGTTCCAACAACGTTGATAGTTGACGGTAAAACTGTCCAAGGAGAAGAAAATGTTCAGCTAGAGCTTACGTCTTATTTTGCTAATATAGGAAAAGCGACTGCTTCATCTGTGAGCTCTACAACTCCTCGTTGCGATTTCAGAGCCTATCTTGGACCCCCATGTTTAAAGTCAATGGTTTTGAACCCTGTTTCTGAGTTTGAGGTAGCTCGGATCGTAAATGCACTTAAAGGTTCATCGTCTTCAGGGCCAGACAGAATTCCTACAAGGGTTATCCGTGCCGTTCTTCCCGCTATTCTGTCACCATTGACTAAGCTTGTCAATCTGTCTTTCGTGAATGGAATTTTCCCTGAATCACTCAAGCGAGCTAAGGTTATAGTGCTGTATAAAGGTGGGTCCCGGAGTGATCCTGCTAATTATAGGCCAATTTCTCTTCTATCTGTTTTCAGCAAAATTTTGAGAAGGCTATGCTATCCAGGCTTCTTAGTTTTCTGGATGTCAAAAATTTTTTCCATGATTTCCAGTTTGGATTCCGAGCGAATCACTCTACAGAGCATGCTTGCGCATCTCTCTTGAATTTCATTCATTCGGCAATAGATTTTGGTCTTATCCCGGCAGCTTTATTTTTGGATGTTCGTAAAGCTTTTGATTCTTTGACTCATCAGATTCTTCTTTGGAAATTATCGCATATTGGTATAAGATCAAATGTTTTTTCTTGGTTTGAATCATATCTTTCTGGTAGACTTATTTCAATTGATCCGCTTTCCGAAGCCCTTCTGAAGTAGAATATGGTGTCCCCCAGGGATCTGTTCTTAGCCCCGTTTTATTTCTGATTTATGTCAATGATCTGATTTCAGCAGTCAAGAACACCAGTCCTCTGGTATGCTGCAATCTGTGTCATCCGGATTTTCCTTCGTGTCCCAATGCTACTTCTAATGAAGATTGCCTCGTTGCTTTTGCTGACGACAGCACTTTGGGACTCTAGGGAGGACGGAATGTGATGTCAGGTCTAATCTGGTGGCAATATTTGAGAGAGTAGTTTCATGGTTTGAGGCGAATTACTTGGCCTTGAATGTTACCAAGTCACATTTTCTTATTTTTTCTCGAATTGGTGTAGCTTTCCCTCAACTGACACAGCTTCAGGTGTCACAAGGCTTCTTGTGTAGACCAAAGAACCGGTTGGTCCGATTTCTTGGTATCCTGCTTGATGAGAACCTTTCGTTTAGACACCATATAGCCATGATTAGGGTTAAGGTCTCACGGAGTTTGGGTGTCATTCGAAAACTCAAACACACCTTTCCTGGATCTATTCTGAAGCTTCTTTTTTTCTGCCTTGTCCAGTCATATGTCTCTTATTGCCCCATAGTATGGATGTCTACTTTTCCTTCTACACTGCGGTCGCTTTCTGTCATGTATGATAAAACACGGCGTCTGGTTATGGACACCAACCGTTCTTCGCCAAGACCGCTTCTAAATCTACAGTCTATCTACATTCTTTCTTGTGCTTCTTTTGTTTTCATCAGCTTCATGGCAATCTTCCAAAATCTCTTCAAAAACTCCTCAGTTTATTTCTGATTCAGCTCCATATAACCTTCGTTCGTCACATAATATCTGCATTCCTCCTACTCCCACTGTGCGGTCAGATTTCAATCCCCTCATCGCTTGTCATCAGGTTTGGAACTCCCTGCCTTCTTCAGTACAGAAATGTCACTCGTTTTGGCACTTTCAAGAGGATTCTTAAGGACCATTTAGTTAAGAATCAAACTGAATAATTTTTTTTTTTTTTTTTTTTTTTTTTTTTTTTTTTTTTTTTTTTGTGGAGTTGATGTCCCCTGAATGGTTAGTTTGTTTTATGGTGGTTTTCTCTGCGCTATGACTCCCAGGCCTCAGGTATGATTATCATTTTTTATTGGTGAAACTTGTATAGTTCACTAAGGAGTAGCATTCATGAAGATAGGTTAAATTTTATTGCTTTCGCACCATTTTATTACAGTCTAATAATTACAGTCTGTTTCGACGACAGGAATTCGCTTATAGTAATTTTTTTTTTTTTTTTTTTTTTTTGAGTCTATTTAATATAATTAATTAATTTAGTTATTTATTCTAATTTTTCTATAGTTTCTATTTATTTATATTTTCTTTTCTTCTCATTCATATGTGAGTAAGTGATCATTTTAAATTTTCTTTTGTTTTTTATCCTTGAGTATGTAATTCATATGTCTTCCCTCTTTGTACAGGCCAATGAGCCTTTGAGGGATTTATAACATCTAATATTGTATGTGTATTTAATGAAGAATAAAACTTATCTTATCTTATCTTATCACAAACCCCTGAATCACAAATGCCGGTTAATTAGAATAGATAGCTTTTTTGAAACTACTAAAAAAAAACTTTAGCGAAAAAGGGCGAGGTATTGACTACTGGGCGAACCCCCTCATATACGTAATAATTTATGTTTGTTTTAAGTTTTAATGTTGCTCCTTACTTTCAGTTGAAAAAACTATTTTTTTTAATTTAATTTCTGATCGTTTTTTAAATACTGCTGGGAAATCCAGCGCCCCCTTCATAGAAATGTCCCTTCCCCCAATGAAACATCCTCCATGGAAGAATCCTCCCCCTTATTCCCTCCTCTAACACTCTCCCCATCAGAAAAAAATTCTTCCTGAAACGTCTTTATACTTTCCACTAACCAATACTATATGTAAACTTAAATAAAAAAAGAAAAGTTTTTTTAACTAAAAGTAAGGAGCGACATTAAAACTTAAAACGAACAGAAATTATTCCGTATATGAAAGGGGCTGTCTCCTCCTCAATACCTTGCTCTTTATGCTAAAGCTTTTTAATTGTTTTAAAAAATAAAGTTGTGTGACAGATTCAAACTTTAGCGTAAAGAGCGAGGTATTGAGGAGGGGACAGCCCCTTTCATATACGGAATAATTTCTGTTCGTTTTAAGTTTTAATGTCGCTCCTTACTTTCAATTAAAAAAAAACTTGTTTTTTTTATTTAATTTCAGAACGTTTTTGAATTAATGCAGCTTTGATTTTGGCTCAACGTACATGAATAATAAAAACGAAATTCGCATAATAATTTTCATTTTTTTGGCTAAATGGCTTTCTCGAAATTTTTTTCTGACGTAACTTACGAATTAACTTACGTAACGAATTTCTATATTCGTATGTTTTATTACGTATATTAGGGAGTTTGCACCCTAGTCGATACACTTGCTCTTTCAAACAGTTCTTGGTAACGAACTGTAAGTAAGGAGCGACCCGGCTCAATGGTAACCGAAACTCTAAAAAACGGAATTTTGATACCAATAGATACATCAAAAGAATCAAATGTTAACTCTGACTTCAAATATATAAGTTTCATCAAGTTTAATCTTACCATCAAAAGTTACGCGCCTGAGAAAATTTGGCTGATTTTCGAAAAAAGGGAAAAAGACCCCCTAAAAGTTATAGAACCTTAATGAAAATCACACCATCATATTCAGCGTATCAGAGAACCCTATTGTAGAGGTTTCAAGCTCCTATGTACAAAAATGTGGAATTTTCTATTTTTTGCCAGAAGAAAGATCACGGATGCGTGTTTATTTGTTTTTTTCCCAGGGGTAATCATATTAACCCAGTGGTCCTAGAATATCGTAGGAGGGCTTATTGGAATGGGAATTAAATGTTCTAGTGCCCTTTTTAAGTGACCAAAAAAATGGAGGGCAACTAGGCCCCCTCCCACGCTCATTTTTTTCTCAAAGTCACCCAATTAAAATTTTGAGATAGCCATTTTGTTCAGCATATTCGAAAATCTAATAAATATGTCTTTTAGGATGACTTAATCCCCTACAGTTCCCAGGGGAAGGGCTAAAAGTTATGAACTTTGCCCATTGCTTACATATTGTATTGGTTATTGGGAAGTATACTGAGATTTTCAGGAAGGATTTTTTTCTGGTGGGTGGGGGCTGAAGGACGAGGTTACTCGAGAGAATCTTTTCGTGGAGGATGTTTCTTTGGGTAAGGGACATTTCTATGAAGGGGGCGCCGGATTTCAAGCATTATTTAAAAAACGATCAGAAATTAAATTTAAAAAAACAAGTTTTTTCAACTGAAAGTAAGAAGCAACATTAGAACTTAAAACGAAAAGAAATTATTACGTATATGAGGGGGTTCTTCCTCAAGTCAATACCTCACTCTTTACGCTACAGTTTTTTTTTAGTGCTTTCAAAAGAGCTATCTATTCTAAATAAACGGCCTTTGTGATTCAGGGGTTGTGAATTAAACATTTTTTGACTTTTAACGTAAGAGCGTGGTATTGACTAAGGGGAGAACCCCCTCATATGCGTAATAACATATACGTAAAAAAAAAACAATAAAAAAAACAAGCGATACGGCTCAATAGTAATCGAAACTTTTAAAAACGGAATTTTGATGTCGATAAATATACCAAAAGAATGGGCTTATAATGCTGATTCTAAATATATAAATTTTTTAAGTTTAGTATTACTCATCAAAGGCTACGAGCCTGAGAAAATTTACCTGGTTTTTTAAAGAGGGGGAAACATCCCCTACAAGTGAAAGAATTTTAATGAAAATCACATCGTCAGATTCAGCGTATCAGAAAACCCTATTACATTGGATTCAAGCTCATATCTGCAAAAATCTGCAACTCTGTATTTTTTGCCAGAAGAAAAAATATACGAATATAGAAGTTCGTTGCGTCAGTTAATTTGTAAATTACTTCAGAACCAAATTAGAGACAGCCATTTAGCAAAAGAAAGTAAAACTTTTATGCAAATTTTGTTTACTTATTCAATGACGGTGAGCCAAAATAAAAGCTGCATTAACTAAAAAGCGATCAGAAATTATATAAAAAAAACAAGTTTTTAAACTGAAAGTAAGGAGCGACATTAAAACTTAAGACGAACATAAATTATTCCGTATGTGAAAGGGGCTGTCCCCTCCTCAACGCCTCGCTCTGTACGCTAAAGTTTGACTCTGTCTCACAACTTTATTTTTAAAACAATAAAAAACTTTAGCGTAAAGAGCGAGGCGTTGAGGAGGGGACAGCCCCTTCATATACGGAATAATTTCTGTTCGTTTTAAGTTTTAATGTCGCTCCTTACTTTCAGTTTAAAAAACTTGTTTTTTTATTTAATACGCTAAAGTTCGAATTTTGTTAGAATACAAACCCTGAATCACAAAGACCGATTAATTAGAATAGATAGCTCTTTTGAAAGTATTAAAAAATAATTTAGCGAAAAGGGCGAGGGATTGACTAGGGGTCGAACCCCTCATTTACGTAATAATTTCTGTTTGTTTTAAGTTTTAATGTTGCTCTTTACTTTTAGTTGTGATGTACTTTGTACTTTTGTGTACTTTTAGTTTGCTCTTTAACGAACTGTAAGTAAGGAGCGACCCGGCTCAATGGTAACCGAAACTCTAAAAAACGGAATTTTGATACCAAAAATACATCAAAAGAATCAAATGTTAACTCTGACTTTCAAATATATAAGTTTCATCAAGTTTAATCTTACCCATCAAAAGTTACGCGCCTGAGAAAATTTGGCTGATTTTCGAAAAAAGGGAAAAAGACCCCCTAAAAGTTATAGAACCTTAATGAAAATCACACCATCATATTCAGCGTATCAGAGAACCCTATTGTAGAGGTTTCAAGCTCCTATGTACAAAAATGTGGAATTTTCTATTTTTTGCCAGAAGAAAGATCACGGATGCGTGTTTATTTGTTTTTTTCCCAGGGGTAATCATATTAACCCAGTGGTCCTAGAATATCGTAGGAGGGCTTATTGGAATGGGAATTAAATGTTCTAGTGCCCTTTTTAAGTGACCAAAAAAATGGAGGGCAACTAGGCCCCCTCCCACGCTCATTTTTTTCTCAAAGTCACCCAATTAAAATTTTGAGCTAGCCATTTTGTTCAGCATAATCGAAAATCTAATAAATATGTCTTTTAGGATGACTTAATCCCCCACAGTTCCCAGGGGAAGGGCTAAAAGTTATGAACTTTGCCCATTGCTTACATATTGTATTGGTTATTGGGAAGTATACAGAGATTTTCAGGAAGGATTTTTTTCTGGTGGGTGGGGGCTGAAGGAGGAGGTTACTCGAGAGAATCTTTCGTGGAGGATGTTTCTTTGGGTAAGGGACATTTCTATGAAGGGGGCGCCGGATTTTCAAGCATTATTTAAAAAACGATCAGAAATTAAATTTAAAAAAACAAGTTTTTTCAACTGAAAGTAAGAAGCAACATTAGAACTTAAAACGAAAAGAAATTATTACGTATATGAGGGGGTTCTTCCTCAAGTCAATACCTCACTCTTTACGCTACAGTTTTTTTTTAGTGCTTTCAAAAGAGCTATCTATTCTAAATAAACGGCCTTTGTGATTCAGGGGTTTGTGAATTAAACATTTTTTTGACTTTTAACGTAAAGAGCGTGGTATTGACTAAGGGGAGAACCCCCTCATATGCGTAATAACATATACGTAAAAAAAAACAATAAAAAAAACAAGCGATACGGCTCAATAGTAATCGAAACTTTTAAAAACGGAATTTTGATGTCGATAAATGTACCAAAAGAATGGGCTTATAATGCTGATTCTAAATATATAAATTTTTTTAAGTTTAGTATTACTCATCAAAGGCTACGAGCCTGAGAAAATTTACCTGGTTTTTTAAAGAGGGGGGAAACATCCCCTACAAGTGAAAGAATTTTAATGAAAATCACATCGTCAGATTCAGCGTATCAGAAAACCCTATTACATTGGATTCAAGCTCATATCTGCAAAAATCTGCAACTCTGTATTTTTTGCCAGAAGAAAAATATACGAATATAGAAGTTCGTTGCGTCAGTTAATTTGTAAATTACTTCAGAACCAAATTTAGAGACAGCCATTTAGCAAAAGAAAGTAAAACTTTTATGCAAATTTTGTTTACTTATTCAATGACGGTGAGCCAAAATAAAAGCTGCATTAACTAAAAAGCGATCAGAAATTATATAAAAAAAACAAGTTTTTTAAACTGAAAGTAAGGAGCGACATTAAAACTTAAGACGAACATAAATTATTCCGTATGTGAAAGGGGCTGTCCCCTCCTCAACGCCTCGCTCTGTACGCTAAAGTTTGACTCTGTCTCACAACTTTATTTTTTAAAACAATAAAAAACTTTAGCGTAAAGAGCGAGGCGTTGAGGAGGGGACAGCCCCTTTCATATACGGTATAATTTCTGTTCGTTTTAAGTTTTAATGTCGCTCCTTACTTTCAGTTTAAAAAACTTGTTTTTTTTATTTAATACGCTAAAGTTCGAATTTGTTAGAATTACAAACCCTGAATCACAAAGACCGATTAATTAGAATAGATAGCTCTTTTGAAAGTATTAAAAAATAATTTAGCGAAAAGGGCGAGGGATTGACTAGGGGTCGAACCCCCTCATTTACGTAATAATTTCTGTTTGTTTTAAGTTTTAATGTTGCTCTTTACTTTTAGTTGAAAAAACTAGTTTTTTATTTAATTTCTGATCGTTTTTTAAATAATGCTGGGAAATCCGACGCCCCCTTCATAGAAATTTCCCTTCCCCCAAGGAAACATCCTCCATGGAAGTATCCTCCCCCGTAAACCCCTTCTCCGACACCCCCCCCCCCCCCCGTCATCAGGAAAAAAATCCCTCCTGAAACGTCTTTATACTTCCCATTAACCAATACTATATGTAAACAATAGGTAAAGTTCATAACTTCCAGCCCTTCCCCCGGGAACTTGGGGGATTAAGTTATCCTCAAAGACATATTTATTAGATTTTCGACTATGCTGAACAAAATGGCTATCTCAAAATTTTGATTGGGTGACTTTGGGGAAAAAATGAGCGTGGGAGGGGGCCAAGTTGCCCTCCAATTTTTTTGTCACTCAAAAAGGGCACTAGAACTTTTAATTTCCGTTCAAATGAGCCCTCTTACGATATTCTAGGACTACTGGATCGATACGATCACCCCTGGGAAAAAAAACAAATAAACACGCATCCGTGATCTTTCTTCTGACAAAAAATACAAAATTCCACATTTTTGCAGATAGGAGCTTGAAACCTCTATAGTAGGGTTCTCTGATACGCTGAATTGATGGTGTGATTTTCATTAGAGTTCTATGACTTTTATGGATTGTTTCCCCCTTTTTTCGAAAATAAGACAAATTTTCTCAGACGCGTAACTTTTGATGAGTAAGATTAAACTTGATGAAACTTATATATTTGAAATCAGCAAAAAAATCTGATTCTTCTGATGTATCTTATTGGTATCAAAATTCCGTTTTTTAGAGTTTCGGTTACTATTGAGCCGGGTCGCTCCGTACAGTTCGTTACCACGAACTGTTTGACAATGGGCAAAGTTCATAACTTCCAGCCCTTCCCTCGGGAACTGTGGGGGATTAAGTCATCCTCAAAGACATATTTATTAGATTTTCGACTATGCTGAACAAAATGGCTATCTCAAAATTTTGATTGGGTGACTTTGGGAAAAAATGAGCGTGGGAGGGGGCCAATTTGCCCTCCAATTTTTTTGGTCACTTAAAAAGGGCACTCGAACTTTTAATTTCCGTTCAAATGAGCCCTCTTGCGATATTCTAGGACTACTGGATCGATACGATCACCCCTGGGGAAATAAAAAAAAACAACAAATAAACACGCATCCATGATCTTTCTTCTGACAAAAAAATACAAAATTCTACATTTTTGCAGATAGGAGATTGAAACTTCCGCAGTAGGGTTTCCTGATACGCTGAATCCAATGGTGTGATTTCATTAAAGTTCTATGACTTTTTGGGGGGTTTTCGCCCTTTTTTCGAAAATAAGGCAAATTTTCTCAGGTGTGTAACTTTTGATGGGTAAAACTAAACTTAATGAAACTCATATATTTGAAATCAGCATAAAAATTTGATTCTATTGATGTATCTATGGGTATCAAAATTCCGGTTTTTAGAGTTTTGGTTACTATTGAGCCGGGTCGCTCCTTACTTACAGTTCGTTACCACAAACTGTTTGATATCAAAAGAATCGGCTTATTATGCTGATTACAAAAATAAAGTTTTATTAAGTTTTGTGTTACCTACCAAAGGCTACAAGCCTGAGAAAAATTGCCTGATTTTCGAAAAAGAGAGAAAATACCCCCTAAAAGTCAAAGAATCTTATTGAAAATCCCACCATCAGATTCAGCGTATTAGAGGATCCTACTGTAAAGGTTTCAAGCAGGGTGCTACCATTTCGAATAACCGTCACAAGCACCAAAAGTCATAACATCCAAAAGGAAAATCCCTCAGAACCACCAACCGTCACAACATCCCAAAAAATTAATAAATTTATATAATAGTAATAAGTATATAATAGTTTAGAAACAAATTTCGGCCATATATTTGCACATCAGGGGATGGGGGTAAAGCATAGCATATATTTAATACGTAACCTAACCTAACCTAGGTACCTTTTCCCCCCTAAACTCCAAAAAATTAAAGTTTTAAATTTTGGATGTTGTGACGGTTGGTTGTTCCGACGGATTATTTTGTCGATGTTATGATGGGTTTTGTGGGTGTTATGGCATTGGATGTCCTGACGGTTGGATGTTATGACGCCTTTCCGTTTCAAACTCCTGTCTGAAAAAATGTGGAATTTCGTATTTTTTACCATAAGAATGATCACAGATGCGTGTTGTTTTTTTCCCCAGGGGTGATCGTATCAACCCAGTGATCCTAGAATGTCGGGAGAGAGGTCATTCGAACGGAAATTAAAAGTTCTAGTGCCCTTTTTAAGTTACCAAGAAGATTGGAGAGCAACTAGACCCCTCCCACGCCCCTTTTTCTAAAACCGGCGATTCAATATTTGAGAATGCCATTTTGTTCAGCATAGTTGAAAGGCCCAATAAATATCCTTTGCAGTTAACATGACCCCCGCAGCCCCTGGGGAAAGGTCTTTAAGTTATAAATTTTGCCCATTGTTTACTTATAGTATTTGTTACTGGGAAGTATGCATACATTTTTAGGGTGGGGAAGGGGAGAATTTTCTGCTGGGATGACTTTCCAAGGGGAGAATTTTCCATGTGAAGGGAAGTTCGGGGGGGTGAAATTTACAGGGGAAATTTTATCATGGGGGACTTTCCTGTATTTCCTGTACTAAATTATTTTTATGTGTCTTGCTTTATCTTTACCGACTCAATTTTACCCACGGAGATGTTGAGGGTAATTGTCCTGGTTAAATTTTCACCGGGATTTAATTGTCTATAGGATATTTCCGTGGGGAGGGGATTTTTCCGTGTAGATTTAGCCAGATTTTCTGGCATTATTTAAAAAACGATCAGAAACTAAGTAAAAAAGTAAATATTCATTTATTTATTTGTTTATGCATGTACGTATGTGTAAATTTTTCCCCCACAACGGCTCCAGATTTTTGTTTTAAAATTGGCACCCTGGGATATTTTGGCCTGAAAAAAAAACCATTTAGATGGGTCACAAGTTTGAGAAATTTTTTAAGAGCCCTAATTTTAAAAAGAATTCATATGAGTAGCGTCATATTTATGAACATATTTCAAAAGCGCAAATACGTCATTTCCGCGTCAGGAGCTGTTCTTTCATTTTTAGTATCTATGGTGCATGTAAAAATACACAAAAACGTGGCTAAGTATAAAATATCAAATGTAATGATTCTATTTACAAAAGACATTTCCAACAGTCTGATAATACCTCGAGGACATAAACATAAATTAACTATTGCTCAAAATGAACAAACTAGAGCATCAAATGAGACAAGATCAAGAGGACGACCTTAAAAAACGTAAATTCACAATCGGTGAAAATGAACATTCTAGACTATCAAAATTGACACGAATAATCCAAGCAGCTAAGGCAAAGGGCATTGAAAAAAATATCTGATGTACTGATAAAGAAAATGAAGGAAAAAAAATATGTGGTTAGAATACTGGCGAAAAAGACAATCATGAGTCGAAAACGAAAGCGAAGAACAAAGAAATATGCGTTAATAGTTAAGCGGCAGCGAAAATTACAACGACTCAAAAACGAAACTGAAATATAAAGAAATGCGTGGTTAAAAGATAAGCAGCAGTGGAAATTGCAACGAGTCAAAAACGAAAGTGAAGAACAGATTATATGCGGTCACTGAAAAAAATTCTGAACTAATGATGAACGAAATTGAAGGACAAAGACATATGCGGTTAAAAGATAAGCGGCAGCGAGACTTACAGCGAGAGAAAAAAAGTGAAGTACATAAAATGCGGCTACAAGACACACACGACAATGGAAATCAGGACGAATCAAAAATTAAAGTGAAGAACAAAGAAGTATGTGGCTAAAAGATATGTGACGGGGGAGATATTGGAAGAAATATTGCGAGACACAAAATACTATGCCAAAGGTTACATGAAAATGCGAAAATGTCCAGGATAATGTAAATCAGCCTGCTGCTTCACTGGAGCAACAGCCTTGGATACGAGACAAGTGACAATGAAAATCGATATATATATATAAAAGCCTGTCTATCACATCACAAATAAATAATTGTGAGACACATGCAAAAAGTCAAGGATGATGTAAATCAAGCTGCTGCTTCACTGGAGCAACAGCATCGGATATGAGACAAGTGACTATGAAAATGGTGGAAAGAAAAAGATGGATTATCAAGTGGCTTTCCACTCTCTGAAATCATCTACAACAGGCAGTGCCTACCAAGCGTGGTGGGAGTGTGCAAAGAACAGCGGACCTGTGAGAGCTATACCAAGAGTGTTGGAACTATGCCAAGCACGGTGGATATGGGACAAGCCTGGTAAGAGGACGTGACTTTGATCATCACAGCAAGCTGGGAATGTACATTACACACTTACTAATTAAAACTAAAGAGCCGTAATAATCACGTCACTGTCACATCACATCAAAAATACAAGTACATCAAAATACATCACATAAAATACATCAAACTCAAAGATTCATTTATTCCAAATCAGACCAAAGTATTTCTTCAAAACCGCTGTTTTCATGCGCTGAATGACTGATAGATTCTTCGTTGTCTCCCGATCCCTTCTGTGTATTTTTCTTGTTGTTCACGTCAGCTAGACTTGACCTTCTTTTCTTCCCTCTTTTTGTTTCTTGAGACGAGCTTGGCTCTCTGATGTTCATATTCTCTGAGACCATAGGCTCTCTGAACCCATATTCCTTGCCAACCTGGAGTCTAAAAGTTCAGGTAGTAAGGATTCATTCCAGAAAGCTTCACGCTTTGGAAATACTTTCGCCCAGTATTCTTTTGACCGGTGAACTGTAATTATTTCCCAGTCATCAATGGAGTTGAAAACTATTAAGTGGCATATCTTTCTATCTAGTATCTCGAGTTGACCTTGTATCTGGGAAAAATACCTATGATTTTTTTTTAACTGAAGACCTTCACTGGATAATTCAATAAAAAATCCTTTGACTAGATTTTTGGACTGAGCAGCATCAAAAATGGTTTTGAATTCTGGTATATTATGCACAGTTTTTATCTCTATAGGTGTGCCATCAGGGAGCAATCCATCTACAGATGCACCAAGATATTGATGCTGTGGATGTACACTAAGTCCTATTTAATCTCCCTTTATGATATTTAAGTTGAATTTCTTTTCATACGCTTCTAGAGCAACTACTTCTAAATCCAAACCCTTTTTCATAAGGGCAGAGCAGAATCTAGGTCCCAAATTTCGAATTTGCTTAACAATTGGGGCAACTCTAGTGCTATTTTTTCTAGTTGCAATTCTATGAAAATAACTGCTCGTTATTCTCCTAGATCTCTCTTCAACCCAGTTCTCATTTTTTGATTGCCCCTTGGTATTATAAAACAAACGGCTAATACTGGCACTATCCAATTTTAAATGTTGCTTAGTATATTTTTGTCCGGCTGAGTTTATTTCATCAGAAGTCATATCTGGATTATTGCAGTTTGGTCCATAGTCCCGATCGCCAAAGTTGTTATTTCTGTTATTTAACTTAGCAAAATGTTTTCCTCCAAGAGAACTATAATAACTGGTCAAATTACGTTTATATCTTAAGCGATGTTCTGCTGTTTTTTTGCAATACTTTTTCGTCAAGCAAGATGGACTGGACCTAAAAAAAAATTTTCCAAGCTAATTGATGCCATTTCGGACCTGAATTATAAGCAAGGCTGGCTCCATTTACTCTTGCTTGGTGTGAACCTCCCTTAGAACGGCTTATTTGCTTTTCCCCGATGAACTTTGCAACAACTGACATGTAGCTTTCAGCTGAGTTTGTAGTTGCGTCATTTCGAAGCTGCTCTGATTTTCGACATACAACCTCTACCCCTGTCATAACATCCTCAAACACGTGCATGGGCAGAGTATTCCACCGGCTTTCTATTTTATCATTAATGAATTTACCAATCTTAGGGGAACCAGAATTGCATTTTGTGTGGTTTCCAAAAACATGGTACGGACCTCTTTTTAACAGGTTCTTTAATTCTTCCGCTGTTCCATTATTTTCGGAATTTATTTTGATCGAACCCCTTAAATTTTTGGTCAATTGCTGGATAATTTCCTCTGGGAAGAAATTTGGTGTACAAACCTTTCTTATTTTTGCACAAGTTGTATAGATGTGTTGTATAGTTCTTTGTGACGTGATTGGCACATTCATCTTGCCGTATGTTTGAACCGTAAGAGACACACAGTTTTAGCTTATAAAAAACACTTGAATCACCGTCACCAATAAACTCTAAAAACTGTAATCCATGCATCTCTTCACTGGAACGAAAGCCTTCAACTAGAATGCCTGTTTCCATGCTCTTCGAATTTCCGTTATAGTTCAGAAAGCAGAAATGGTCTTTAGGGTTTACTTTAGAGTTTGCAGAAGAAAAACATATATAACAGTATTTATTTTTTATGCCAACATATAACAGTTTTTTCGTAAATGCATCTATAATAACTGCAACACATCCTTTGGCCGAATAATCATGCCCTTTGCTACGCTTATTCCAGCCTCCATCACATACCACTTTTGTCCATTATGAGTCCTCTTTATACCTATCTTCAGGAATGGCTAATTGTAAGGCCTCTCGTCCATTTTCTCGCAAAATTTCCGACAAAACTATTCATCCAAGCACTACCCAGCTGTCTTTCAATACGGGAATAAACTATTTGCGACATTGGCTTCACTCCAAGCACTCCGAAGAGTTCACACACTGTAGAATATCCACCTCCAGTGCCCATGGCTCCCCAAACGGCCTTCAAATTCAAGCAACCTTTTAAAATTGAGTCTTTTTTTTGAGAAAGAAACCTGTTTACTTTCTGTAGTAAAGCTTGAAAGATATTCTTTTACACTTGTTACTGGACATTCTGGTTCATTTTTAATCCTCTTTTCCCAGTTACACTTTTTACATTTAACTTTCAGTTCAGTTTGCAGGCCTTTCTTTTCTAATTGTTTTATTATAGAATTTTCATATGATATACAACTGATCTTGTGTGTGAATACAGAAGCTACTTCAATGAGGAAATGTCTTAAATTTACAATGCAGTTTCCATCTGGAATTCCAGATAAGTCAATATCGGTAAATGTTGCTGACCCATCGATACCAGAAGAACCTCCACCGCTTCCCAAATTCTGTGCTTCGTTTAATTTAGTATTTAATGAAAGTTCTTCTGTAATTACAGATGAGGTTGAAAAATCATCTTTTTGTTCTCCAAGCTGTACCTTCCTAAAAAATAAAAAATGAAGCATAAAAAGGAATGCTGGTTGATAAATCTATCATTCAAAACATATATGCACATAAGTGAAGTAATTATTTATGTATTGGAAACACTACTACTACTAACAACTCACCGCAGCACCAAGTCACCTGAGGCCAACACTGCTACACACGCTCCCAATCCATCTTACTCTATTCAAAGCCCCCCTTTTTACACCCTCCTTGGAAGTTCCCATTTCCCTTAAATCTTTCTTTATAACATCATTCCACTCCAACCGCAGACGACCTGCTTTCCGTTTAGCCCTAGGTGGTTGGCCGAAAAGAAAAAATCTTCAGCAGTCTGTCATCTCTCATCCGCAGAACGTGCCCTAGCCATCTCAACCTTTCTCTCATAGTCTTAGAAAGTGGGATTGGACCACACTGAGACAAATCCGGATTGACTACTCCCTCTTAGTTTATTAACATGTCAATACAACATTTTATTATCATGCCGTCTAGCTGCATCTTCCAGATCCTCGGCAATTTTATCCAATGTCTCCACTTCATACCTCCTGAGTTCATATTTTATGCTTTCTCCACTTTCATTACATTTTTTTATTTTCATATGATGTATTGGAAGTGCTCTGTTTTATACAGCTCATAAGGATAGACATAACTTTACAAATCTCAGGAATAACTCAGGGATAGATTTTTGTTTGTTCCATATAGAAACTACTATAAAAAAAAGCCGAAGTAAAGCTTATTGCATATCATTATATGCCAGAACTCCAGTATCAAGGCCCTGGGATGTCTTCTTCATAGCTTCATAGGTCTGTTAGCTGGAAACCAGGCGCTAGAAAGGCCCCTCTACCCCTCCCCCCTCCTCGCCCAAAAAACAAAGCTAAAAAACTTTCAAGCAAGTTCACTTCCTCTATTGGATATCCTGGAGGCAAGTAGTTAATCTTCCTCCAAATCATAAAAATCCTTTCACCTGAAACATAAATTTTTATTGTTTGTGTAGAGCTGGTAAGATTTTTCTGCATCCTCCTCCATAAAATTACATTTTACGTGCATGGGAAGCCTAATGTGAATTTGTCTCCTAACCATTGTACATATAAAAAAAAGTTTTTTTCCATAAATTTTAGATTGAAGGGGATGTAAAACCAGAACCCATCGGAAGCAATTTTAAAAGCTTCTGGACTGGATGGAATGAACATAGTATATGTAATATTTACTTACCGGTATTTTAAATTCAGCCACCTTCTGTTTATATTTTTCTTCCTCATGGCTCAAAGGTCTTTTTGACAGTTTCTATCCGAAAGTCATAATGATATACAGAACAGAGTTCAACAGAGTCCAATCAAAATTGCGGGCTTTCTTCCTATTGACTGACGAAATAACGCTACCAAGCGGGAAACAGTGGGAAAATAAAGTAAAAATCGAGCAATTTTTTTATTTGTATTTTTTTGCTTTTGTATTTAATTTAGTTTGTGATAGACATCAGACACTTGCTGTAATCATTGTAGATTATAAAATCTGCATGCTGTCCAAAATTCTAGCCTTTGGAGCAGATTTCATGCCTTATAGCAAGAAAATAATGAAAACTAAAAATAATTTTTTGCACCTTAAAAAAAAATAAATAATTCTGTAACCAACATTTTTTTTTAAATACCAGTAGAATAAACTGAAAAAATATCTACTTTCATTTCCGATCTACTAAATTTTTATTCAGCAAACTAAAATGACTTGTTTTCTTTTTTTTCGACAAAAGATAACAAATATATAGAAAAAGTGAAACCAACATTATTTTACTTTATAACTCGGGAGTCGTCAAAAAAAAATCAGCTCAAAATCACTTAAATCGCAGCAGTTATTCCCGATTTTCTAGCATAGGGGAAATAGCATTAGGTACTAATAAAGACGATTAGCCTTAAACACTATATTTTTCGTTGAAAAGTGGAACCCGGCATTTTATTGCTAGAATGTGACACTCCAAGCAATTCACGCCACAGTGCCATTATTTGACTGCTCTCCTCTGACATATCCTTCATCATTCCTAAACCAGTTTCAGACATTACACGCTAAAAATTATACACTCAATTTGATGATTCATGTTTTTCATGGGGCAAGCCTATCACGACGCTCCCCAAAACACCTCACACCACCACAGCATTACACTCCTACCATCCACGTAGCACACCCCCTCATGACCCCCTAGGACAACTATGTCATTCTGGAAATAACTATGTCAACTATGTCATTCAACTATGTCATTCAACTATGTCATGTGAACTATGTCATTCTGGAAATAAACTTGTGAGTCTAAATTAAACACTATATTTTTTTGAACAACGGAACTTGATTTCCGTAGAAGCAGCAAGTTTTTTCTTAATACAAACAAAATTTTTACTCAATACAATCAAATTTATCTTGAAGGTAACAGGTTTTTCTTAATAGTAATTTTTTTTCTAATAACAGCGAGTTTTCTTTCAAAGTTAACAAATTTCTCTTAGAAGTAGCAAGTTTTTCTTAACACTAACAAAATTTTTCGAAGAAGTAACAGGTTTTTTAATACTAACAAAGTTTTAATTAATACTAAAAAAAAATTTTCGAAGAAGTAACAGGTTTTTTCTTAATGCGAACAAAAGTTTTCTTCATACTAACAATTTTTTGCCTAATGGTAGCAAGTTTTCTGTCAAAGGTAACACATTTCTTTTAGAGGTAACAACTTTCTGTTAATGGTAACAATTTTTTTTTCTACGACAACTCTTTCTATAAAAACCTCATATGCCCCCAGGGGTTAATTTACAACCCTTGCCCTGAGGGCTGTGGGGGGGGGGCTGTTGTTATCCTCAAAGACCTAATTTCCAGAACTTTCAACTACGTTGAAAATAATGGCTATCTAAAAATTTTGATTGTATGTGGTGGGGGAAATAGTGGGCGTGAGAGGGGGGTATATTGCCCTCCAATCACTTTCAACTATTAAAAAGGGCTCTAGCCCTTTGAATTTCCAATCGAATGAGCCCTTTTGAAGTTTCTACAACAAAGCTTTCTACGAAAACCTTATATACCCCCCAGGGCATAACTTACAACCCTTGCCCTGAGGGCTGTGGGGGGGGGGGCTGTTATCCTCAAAGACCTAATTTCCAGAACTTTCAACTACGTGGAAAATAATGGCTATCTCAAAATTTTGATTGTATGTGTTTGGGGAAATGGTGGGCGTGAGAGGGGGATAAGTTGCCCTCCAATCACTTTCGACTATTTAAAAGGGCACTAGCCCTTTGAATTTCCAAACGAATGCGCCCTTTTTGAAATTTTTACGACAAAGCTTTTAATAAAAACCTTATATGCCCCCAGGGCATAACTTATAAACCCTTGTCCTGAGGGCTCTGAGGGGGTTATCATCCTCAAAGACCTAATTTCCAGAACTTTCAACTACGTTGAACAAAAATGGCTATCTCAAAATTTTGATTAGATGTGCTTGGGGAAAAGGTGGGCGTGAGAGGGGGGTTAGTTGCCCTCCAATCACTTTCGACTATTAAAAAGGGCACTAGCACTTTGAATTTCCAATCGAATGAGCCCTTTTGAAATTTCTACGACAAAGCTTTCTACAAAAACCTTATATGCCCCCAGGGCATAACTTATAACCCTTGTCCTGAGGGCTGTGGGGGGAGTGTCCTCCTCTAAAACATAATTTCTATCTAGAAATCAACTACATTGAACAAAATGGATATCTTTAAACTTTGATTGGATGTGTTTGGGGAAATGGTAGGCGTGGAAGGGGTTGTTAGTTACGTTCCAATCACTTTCGACTATTAAACTGGGCACTAGCCATTCCAATTTTCAATCGAATGAACCCTTTTCGAAGTTTCTACGACAACTCCTTCGATACGAAGTGCCCTGGTCTGGAAAAAAAAAATACATTGTGCCAACATCGTTCTTTAGTTAGTAATGATCCCAGTAATGATACTAGCTCAACTAGAGTAAAAAGAAAAAATTAGTTTTTATATTTTCTGGGGGAAAACTGGGGTTTCGGTCATGGGCGCCCATAGACTGAATTTTAGGAGGGGGCTTACCTGGTCGAATCATCACTTCCAGTGCTGTATAATTGAAATCTAAAGACAAAATATCATAGGCAGCGCTATAGCGCTGCCTAAGTAAAGAGCGTTGTGGGCACTATATATTGTTCTTTTTAGACCAGGGCACCTCTTACAGAAAGAAATGTCATAGGAACTTCAAAAAAGCTCATTGAGGGCAACCAGCTCCCCCTCCCCCACGTCAATCACTTCCCCAAACACATCCAATCAAAATTTGAGATAGCCATTTGGTTCAGTGTAGTTTTAAGGTCCGGAAATTATGACTTTGAGAATGACGACCCCCCCCCCCACCCACAACCCTCAGCCCAAGGGTTGTAAGTTATGCCCTGTGGGGATATAAAGTTTTTTTAAAGAAAGGATAGTCGTAAATATCTCACAGGGGGCTCATTTGGCTGGTAATCAGAGTTTCTACTGGCCTTTTTAACCGTCAAAAGTGATTGGAGGTCATGCAGCCTTCCCCTCCCGATACACCAATCATTTCCCCAAACACATTCAGTCATAATTCTTTAGATAGCCATTTTGTTGAGTTGTAGTTGAAAGGTCCAGAAAATATGTTTTTGAGGATAACTCTCCCCTCCCGTTTAGCCCTCAGGTCTAGGGTTGTAAGTTACGCCCTGTGGGCATATAAGGTTTTTATAGAAATGGTGGTCGTATAAACTTCAAAGAGGGCTCATTGGATCGGTAATCAGAATTTATAGTGCTCTTCCCAAGAGTCAAAGTGATAAGAAGACAAATATCTCCCCCCACACACACACTCACATACACACAAACACGTCGTATTTTCCAGAAACGCATCTTATAGAAATTTTAAGTTGGCCATTTGTTGTCGTAGAAACTTGAAAAGGGCTTAGTCGGTTGGTAACTGAAAGGACTAGTGCCTACTTTAATAGCCAAAAGTGGTTGGAAGGCCATCCCCCAACGCCGATCATTTCCCTAAACACTTCCAGTCAAAATTTCGAGATAGTTATTTTGTTTGACGTGTTTTAAAAGTCCAGAAGTTATGTCTTTGAGGATGAAGACCCCCTCACAGTCCCCAGGGCAAGGGTTGTAAGGTGTGCCCCGAGGGCATTTAAGGTTTTTGTGGAAACGGTGGTCGTATAAACTTCGGAGGGGGCTCATTAGATTGGAAATCGGAAGTTGAAGGGCCGTTTTGAAGAGTCAAATTCATCGGAGGGCAGCTACACCCTCCACGTCATATTTTCCCCCAATGCATCCGGATAGAAATTTTTTAGATAGCCATTTGTTCAAAAGTATTCCTAATATCTCATAAAACGGCCTTTGGGGTTTACAAAACCCCCCTCCCCCCTCAAATTATGGGGATAAGGGTTTTAAGCTATGCCCCGGGGGGATATAAGGTTTTTATGAAGAGGTGATCTTGTGAACTTTAGAGGAGGCTCATTTGATTGGAAATGCATACTTCTAGTTCCATTTTAAGAGTCAAGCGTGATGGAGAGAAAATAGCCCCCCCCCTCTCCATGATATCCTCTTTTCCCCAAACACATTCGATCGAAATTGTGAGACAGCCATTTTATAGCCAATAGTCCAAAGAGGGTATAACAATGTCTTCAGTAATCAAATATAAGAAATATTTAGGCGGACGTTGAACCAAATCAACTATGTCACAAACTATGTTACCAACTAAATCAATAAATGAACTAAATCACAAACTATGAGCATGTGAACTTTCAAAAAGGTGACAAAGCAATATCTCAAGAACAATTTATATTATTAAGTTAGATATTTAAGAGTAAGTTGTGGGGGATTTTGAACTAGCCAGAAGGCACTATGTGTATACTTTTAGTACTACAACTACAGTTACTGTAACTAATGACGCGTAGAGTATTAAGGTGAAACTTCTTAGAGTATTAAGGTGAAACTGTTTAGGGGGTGTTCCAATTAAACAAAAAACTGTATACATGCAGGTTTTCAAAAAGGCATATAAGCAATATCATAGGCAACACTACTCTATAATAGCTAGAAATATCATTGAAACATTTAAAGAAGCTAATTCTATTCAAAATTAAAAGTTCTATGGTCCTTTCTAAGAGTAAAAAGAGATTAGAGGGCAATCAGCCCGTCTCTCAAGCCGATTTATTTCGCAAACACATCTGGTCAAAATTTTGAGACAACTATTTTGTTCAGCATAGTAGAACGGTTCAGCAACTATGTCTTTAGGGATATTGGGCATGTCAAACCCCCACAATTATGCCAAACTATGGATTCTTATAGAAAAAAACCGAAAAGATAAAAAAAATTTTATGTTTTTTTCATGAAAATTACTTTGTCAATAAAAAACGAACAGACATTCATCTAAAAAAAACTTTTTCCACAAAACAAGTTTTTCAAAGAAAAGTAAAGAGCTCCATTAATCCAAAAATGGACAGAAATGAAGTCAAGTAATTATCCAAGCGTAAAACCACCACAAATCCAGTGGCGCCAATTCACGAAAATTTAGGGGGGGGGCAAGGATTTTTTTCGATTTTTTTTTTTAATTAAGATGCAAACATTTGGATGCAACAAACATTAAGATGCAACAACGTTTAGCAAACATACCTAAAACAGGGGGTAGCGGCGAGGTCGCTGCTTGGCAAAATCGTTGACTAATCTATCCAAATCCAGTTTCTTTACCTCCTCTTTTTCAACGGCCATTATCATGAGATCACTGAGTCTGTCGTTTCCCATCGTCGATCGCAGATAGTCTTTCACACGCCCTAATGCCGAGAAGAATCGTTCATTACTGGCAGTGGTCACAGGCAAAGTAGCAACTAGCTTCATCAGTTTTAGCACTGCAGAATAGGCGACTGGGAGGTCGGATAAGATTTCGATAGCTCGAAGAAGATCCATTTTTGAAATACCACTTTTTGACAGATGCAGCTTTGCAAGAGAAAGCTGGGATTCTATGGCATGGTCATCGACACCGAGAATCTCTTGATAATGACACATAACTCTTTCCACTTTCGAAAGTTCGAGAAAATTGGAACTTAAGGGCTCGAAGGCAGATAAAGCGTCAAGCAGAGGCATATTCTGCATAAAAAGTTGGTCCATCTCACTCGTGAAACGATCTATTACCTCAAAGTACAGAAGTTTACCGCAGTCTGATTCAACTGGCTGACTGATATTGCGTTTACCGGTTGTTGAGTTTGAAAGAAAGTCTTTGAGACAAATGGAAATGGCTTGACTTCTCTTGCTTCGAGCACTGGTTTTAGATTGTTGAGATTTCGATTCCTGGATATCGTTTAAAGCCAATAATTCAAATATGTTTTTGTTTAAGTTGTTCCATTCGTTATCATTTCTCAGCTTTTGGAGTGTCTCATATGTCCCAGAAATCAGTGCAAGTGCCTTATAAATCAACAAACTTCCGGGTTGAAGTTGCTCTGATAAACAATTTACAGTGACTAATACTTTTTCCATTATGTGTAAAGTTGAAACAAAAGAGGCAGAGTTGATTTTGTCCAGTAGTCCTTTTGCTTCACACGCTGCCTCGCCATTGGAACTATCAGAGACTGTGGCAATCACAGCAACAATGCAATCAAATCTGGCCTTCACCTTCGAAATAGAGCGGACTGCGTAAAACCAGCGAGTCTGGACGGTCCTCTCTAGCTCCAAGACTTTTTGCCCGCTAATACGCTGGGATTCCACAAATAGCTCGTGACGAGTATTGCTGCATGATATAAATGCGTAAAGTCTTTGCACCACAGAGAAAAATTCAGAAAGTTCGCTGATATTTTTTAGGCAGTCAGTCAAAACCAAGTTTAATCTGTGGGCGTGACAATGTACATAAACTGCATGAGGCACCTTCTCCCTAAACTTTGCTTGAACTCCGTTAAATTCCCCACTCATAATGGATGCGCCATCATAACATTCTACACCAATCTACACCAAGCTTTTCTATAGTTTCACAAATCGAGGTGGATAAGCTCTCGGCGTATAATTTGTGCATGTGATAGCAGCCGATTGGTCGCTCCACTACTTTTCCATTTGATATGTACCTGAGTAGGATCGCTAATTGTTCTTTTCTAGAAACGTCTTTTGTATCGTCGACAAGAATAGCAAAGTAATTAGCTGATTTTACTTCTGAAATAATATCTTGGCGCAAGGCATTCCCTATCAGTGTAACTGCGTCATTTTGGTACTGATGACTGCAATAGTGACCATATCGGCGCTGTAACTTGGCCTTCAGCTTTTCGTCGCCTTTAGACATTTCCTCCATCAATTCAACCAAATTATCCCGGTTTGCAGATGTTTCTGATTCGTCATGACCCCTCAAAGCAAGACCCTGGCGGCCAAGAAAGCAAATAGCGCAAAAAATATACTTCACATGATCTCTATTTTCCTGAACTTCTTGAGATCTGGATTGAATTAAGGCATTCGCTATAGATTTCGAAGTATCAGTACTCATTATCTTAAATTCCGTCCATGCTGACATACAATGCCTATGTCTTTCAGAACCATCATGTTGCTTTAATAGAGCAGAACTGTCTTTCCACTTGCAAAATCCTGACTCAATGAAAAGCCCTTTTTCCAGCAGTTTCTCCAGCCCTTAGAGTCCCCATAGAAAAATGGCGGCAAGCAAAACAAAACACGGAATTCAAGTTTTTTGAGTATTCAATCCATTCATAAGTCTTATAGTAATGTGTACTGAATTTCCTTCCGTTAGAAGTGGAAGCCGGATATCTCTCAAGAATAGGTTGAGCTGGTTTGTCGTGACGCGTCCTAGAGATATCTGAGAGAGTTTCTTGACTGCTACTGGAACCCGCAAAGGGTTCAGCGATGCAGACCGAACTTTCATGTTGATCTGAGCCATTTATTGTTCCGCTTGTTTCCGAAATTCTGTCACAGGTGGAGGAATTTATCTCAACTAACCCGAGGACTTTGGGCGCTGACACTATTGCCAGTTTCTTGCACTAAAGTTTCTTCATTTTTCTTCCGCATTTTCACCGAAAAAAAATCCAAAGTTTGTTGTCGCTTTTTACTCATAGTTTGATTACAAAGTAAACCTTGCTTTCTGCTGATAAAGTATTTACTTTGATAAGCGTAGCCGAATCATTCAGAGTTATGGGTTCTCGTGGAGGAGGCAGAAGAGTCTCTTTCACTATAAACTATGTGTTTTATTGTACTAAGTTTATGTACAGTAGTTTAAGATAGATGCAGTTAAACGAGTAGTAGACAAGGACTTCACTCAGACACGGCAAGAGAAGAACTGAAGAAACACGTAGAAACTCACTCCCATACTCCACGGTAAAACTACCCCGCTTAGAAACCCCATAAACCAATCACTTACATTTCCTGTTCACGACAGTCCCATACACTACACTGGGACTAGTCATTCCATAAACTATTCAGCAACGTCAAGAATCTGCTGACCAAAACCCCCTTGAAACCCTAGAACACATTTCCTTTCCCAGCTACTAAAAAAGGCAATATACAAAACTCATAGTTTACAACGAATTCTTCACAAGAACAATAACGAAACGGGTACTGACCACATGAAGCTTAGTTTTGAATGAACCCTACTCAGAAATAAAATAGTGTAGACGCGCTCGCTCTTAGACATTTCAAAACAAGATTATATAATTAGGGCACCAGTTTGTTGGTCGTATTTATTGGACCAGTTGCTGGTTTAATATAGCACATAGCTAAAATAGAAAATAGCTGTGAAATATAAATAAGAAGGTAATTTTCAAAGTCTAGGAGGGGCCATGGCCCCCCCTGCCCCCCCCCCCCTAATTGGTGCCCCTGCACAAATCACTATCAATAAATAAACGAAACTCAAAATGAACAGAAATTAGAATAAATAGCGGAGTCAAACTTGAAACGAGCAATAATCAGCATTAGTAGGGCTGATAACCCCCGTGCCTTCTCAAGACCAGAACATAATTTGCGCTTTACTGAAAACAAAATATGTTTAAATGTTTTCTCTTTTTTTAATTAAATAAGAAAAACACTTTTTTTACTCACTTTTCTTTACCCATTTTTTATTTTAAGGAATAAATATCAGTATAGGTAAATTAAACTGACAATCCAGGGTCATTTTTTTTATTATTATTTTTTTTTTCAGTAAAGCCTAAGTTATGTTCTGGTCTTGAGAAGGCGTGGGGGTTGTCAGCCCTAGTAATGTTAATTTTTGCTCGTTTTGAGTTTGATTTGGCTGTTATAATTTGCAAAAAAGGCATTTTTCAAAATTTCAAGGGCAATTTTCGCTTGAGAAAAAACACAAGATAAATTTAAAGTTATTTTTTCACATCTAGGGGGGGGGTAGTTTCTCCTTTCCTATAGGTGCGTCTGTATAGAACATGGAAAAGAAACAAAACAATTATTAATTACAAAGACAAAGAGTATTTTAATTCTAGTGATTTCTTTTCAGTAAACTAGTGATTTGTGTGCTAATTTAGTGATTTATTTTTAAAGAATCTAGTGATTTTTTTTTCATCGGGTGGCAATCCTGCCGGTAGTGGAGAACTGTTGCAAACCCGGCCTGATTAGCCTAGCGTGATTCCTTTCAACCACAGTATAAATATTATGAATATAGAATTTTTTTTAATGTGATAATTTTCAAAAATATCTATCTGTCAATAAATGTAAAATTATCTAACTTACCTATTTATTGTTTAGAGACACAGTTTTTATTTGTCTGAGGAAAGCATTCACTTTACTTCACTCCCTCCCCCCTGGCAAGAAGCACTTGTAGAAGTTTCCCTCTACTAATTTTTATTCTTATAAAGAAAAAAGTTCGCCTTTTTATTTTTCTTGATTAGCCGATAGTTTAATTTTGTCTGTTAATTGAGTCGTGAATCGAAAACACAAAAAAACAGGTTTTTCCATAGGCTTATCGTGATGCGTACATCAGAATCGTGCATGCGTGAAAGCGGAGTATGAATCTTGTGTGGGTTTATATCTGTGTCACATATCTTTAATGGAGAATATAGCTTTTGTCGCTATTAAATAAAAAAAGTCTTTTTAACTGAAAATAAGGAGCGACATTAAAACTTAAAACGAACAGAAATTATTCCGTATATGAAAGGGGTTGTCCCTTCCTCAATGCCTCGCTCTTTACACTGAAGTTTTTCATTGTTTTAAAAAATCAAGTTGTAAGTTGCGAAAGTTGTGAAAAATAAAGGCGTTGAGGAGTCGACAGCCCCTTTCAAATACGGAATAATTTCTGTTCGTTTTAAGTTTTATTGTCGCTTCTTACTTTTAGTTAAAAAAAAACCTGTTTTTCAATTTAATTTCTGGACGTTTTTGAATTAATGCATCTTTGATTTTGGCTAACCGTACATGAATAATCAAAACGAAATTTACATATTAATTTTACTTTTTTTTGGCTAAATGGCTTTCTCGAAATTTTGATCTGACGTAACTTACGAATTAACTTGCGTAACGAACTTCTATATTCGTATGTTTGTTACGTATATTAGGCGGTTCGTCCCCTAGTCAATACCGCGCTCTTTACGCTAAAGTTCAAATTTTGTTCCAATTCTTTAAGAATGAAACCTTAATCACAAAGGCCGTTAATTAGTATAAATAGCTTTGATGTAAGTACAAAAAAAACTTTAGTGTAGTAAGAGCGAGGTACTGACTTTTGGGCAAACCCAATAATAATTTCTGTTCATTTTAAGTTTCGATGTTGCTCCTTACTTTCAGTTGAAAAATTGTTTTTTTTCAATTTAATTTCTGATCGTTTTTTTTTAAACAATGCTGGGAAATCCAGCGCCCCCTTCATAGCAATGTCCCTTCCTCATGGAAACTTTCTCCATGGAAAGATTCTCTCGCGTAACCCCCGCCCCCCCTAACTACCAGAAAAAATCCTCCCTGGAAACTTTTCTATACTTCCCAATAACCAATACTATATGTAAACATTGGGCAAAGTTCAGAACTTGCATACCTTTCCCCGAGGACTGTGAGGGATTATGTCATCTTCAAAGACATAGTTATTGTATTTTCGACCATGTTGAACAAAATATTGATTGGGTGACTTTGGGAAAAAATAAGAGTGGGAGGGGGCCTAGTTGCCTCAATTTTTTTTGGTCACTTAAAAAGGGCACTAGAACTTTTAATTTCTGTTTGAATGAGCTCTTCCGCGATATTCTAGGATCACTGGGTCGATACGATCACCCCTGGGGAAAAAAAATTAACACGCATCCGTGATATTTCTTCTGGCAATAAATACAAAATTCCACATTTTTGCAGATAGGGGCTTGAAACTTCTATAGTAGAGTTCTCTAATACGCTGAATCTGATGGAGTGATTTTCATTAAAGTTATATGACTTTTAGGGGGTGTTTCCTCCTATTTTTGAAAATAAGGCAAATTTTCTCAGGCATGTAACTTTTGATGGGTAAGACTAAACTTGATGAAACTTATATGTTTGAAATCAGCATAAAAATCTGATTCTTTTGATGTATCTATTGGTATCAAAATTCGATTTTTTAGAGTCTTGGTTACTATTGAGCCGGGTCGCTCCTTACTTACAGTTACCACGAACTGTTTGACTGTACATTCTGTCTACTGTGCTTAAGTTTATAAGTTCTTCAGAGCACTTAAATTGAGCCGCGTTGCTCCTTACTTAAAGTTAGTAACCAAGAACTGTTTGATAAGAAAAAAAAGGTAAAGCCTACGGCACTAGACCATTAAGGTCCCAACCGGCGGTGCTAATCTCCATTTTGTGGCCCTTCGACCAGGAAGTGCAATTGGTGGGGGGGGGATATAAGAATGGAGTTCAAATTATAAATTATAAAGATTTTTTCCCATGAAAGTGCAGTAGGCCTACTTCATTATGTACTGCGTTATTTTGTATTATCTTCTGTCATTACAGAGCTTGGAGTTGAGGATGCTGCTTGTGGAACAACAAGCATACATGAAGATAGAAGTCATTCTTTCGACATGATGCAAATTAAATTCATTACCTTGGGGCGTCAACTCCTGTCGCACCCACAAACCCCCGCCGGTTGGCTTCAGCCTCTATTAGAAGTGTGCCAGGTCATTCAACCGAGATATGATGACAACTGTGACCTCACAGAAGCTTCACCGAATGGTTAGAATCATTTTTATCTATAACCTTAGCATCTTTTAAAACATAGCTAAATTAAAAACGTTTAAGGAAAAAAAAAATAAGATAACTTTTTGGCTTCGGGTTGTTCTGTATTTCTGATGGCATGTCGAACATCCAAAATTGTAAGGAAAAACAACTTCACGTGATCAGAAGAAATATGCAAAATAATAGTTGCAAAACTGGATTTTTACAAAGCTAATACAATTCGATCTAGGGAATATTATTGTATATTAGGTAATCTAATCTTATCTTGCGTCAAAGAGAGAATGATGACTATGAAGAATTTGTATTTTGAATTTGTCCTGTACATCCTTTATTTTGGTGTGAAAGACGCATAAAGCAATTGCGCAGGCTCTCCCTCACTGGTCCGATCCCCTTCCCCCCCTAAAAAACTGATTAACGATGTTTTATTCCAAAAGTCATAGGAGCTAACTCCTGACCCTTCCTCCATGCCCCCCCCCCACCAAAAAAAAACTTATTAAAGATATTCTATTCCAAAAATCATGGGAATATAGTTTAATTTTATTAGCTCTTTCCGAAACTGTTCAAGACACCTATACTCTTCGCTAAAAAACAAGAGTATGGCTACTGCCCGTGTCCCTAACGGTAAAAGCATTAGACCTACTGCTTATTTGGTGCTTTACTAAAATGGGTTATATTACAAATATGTTTTTTGTACTTATTACAGCATTGAAAATAAAATGAAACATTGCAGTGAAACCAGACGAGGATATACTGGTAGGCCCACTAGGCCCTGTGGCCTTCACTATTCCCGTAGTTTTGGGGATTTCCCCGAAAATCTTGCGAAAGTGGAGCAACAAAAACGCTTGGGCCTAGAAGCATCAAAGCTTTAAATCCGGCCCTGGGTGAAACAAAATCTTGAACTGGTTAGCTTTCAGCAATTACTATCATTATACATCAAATATTCAGCTTAATTTTAATAGTTCTTTCCAAAACTGTTAATTTATTTGGAATAAGAATTATTTTGAAATAGGAAATTTCTTAAAAATTTGAAACTTTGGCAATCAGAAACGGACAGAAATTTATTTTTTAAACATATAAATTAAACCATATCTAATATACTTATCAGATTTTATTAGATTTAATCAGATTTAATTAACATAAGGATATGACTAACTTGAGGGATTTAAGAGTTGCAGAGTAATCGGGGATTTTTACTTATCCTAGCTAAAACAAACTCTAAGATTGTGGATCCAAGGGTACCAGTCTTGTATATCCTTATTTTTGAGTATTGTTTTCTATAGAAGAGGGAATGGATTGCGAAAGCAACAAATTTTAGCTTCTTTAGTGATCACAGCTGGGACGCGTAGAATTCAAAGAACTTTAAGCAGCGGTGCACTAGTAGAGATTCTATGTAGATATTATTAATATATTTGCATACAATACTTTATAGAGAGACACCTTAAATATTTATTTGTTTTTAGATTTAATTGAGAAAGATGCAACTAGCCAAAGTCTGGAAAAACCTTGTACCGATCTAGAATCGTCAAAAGCAGTACTTGTAGCAAAAGAAGAGGAAGTTAATAAACCTCTTGTTGATGGAGATGAAGCGAAGTCATTAAAAAACGTATTTGAAACAATTTATATAAAACAAGAAGGTAGTAATGACAGTGAAGTAAATGCGACGTCAAGCTGTGAAGAATGTCTGTTGTTACCTGAAGATGAAGTTCCAAATAAAAAAAGTCGTCAAAGATAACCCGTCGATGGGAAAAGTTGTCAATGATGACTTATCAGTGGCAGATTTTGTAAAATATGACTTATCAGTGGCACAAGTTGTCAAAGGTGATATATCAGCATCACAAGTATCGTCAAACAAAACACTTGTCTTGTCAATGATAAATTGATCGAGTCGCTCCAACAAATTCCGATACTCCGCTGTTAATTGAGGGTTTTGGAACAGTTTCAGACGTGAGTTGTTCTTTTCGAAGTCTTCCGAGTGATCTCACTTGTGCTGTGAAGGAGATCGATGCAGCCATTTCATAAAGTAGTTTGATGAACAGATAAATAGAGTTTTATATAAAGACATAGATATTAATCTCGTGTATATAATGCAATTCTTTTAATATAAATTAATATAAAATAATATTATTATTTTATAATAGTATAATATGCTATAAAATTATAACATTAATTATAAATTAATAGTAATATAATAAATAAAATATTTAATATAAATATAGTATTTGCGTAAAGGGATATTTCTACAATGTTATATTCTATTTGTAAACAAAGCTATATAATTATAGCACAGTTTCAAAAAATATAAAATGCTGTGTATAGTATCTTATGGCAGTTTATGAAATATGCACTTTTCAAACGTGAATTTTGCTTGTTAACTTGCGATAGAACAAATCACTGGATAAACTAGAAAGCGGGATCAAAGAAAAATTTTATACAGCTTTGATAGTGTATTTGATAAATTAATAAATGTATCTTCCTGTGACTTAGTAATTTCAGAGAAACAAAACTTAAAATGCATGTAAATATTTATTAGTACAGGAAATAAAATAACTAAACGTATATTTGCGTTGGTTTTTAGTGGCTTAGAGAATATATTTAGTGTTTTATCACAGGAAGATTCTTGCAAATCGACCCCGCATTTATTTATACATATCAAAGACTTGACCAATCAAAGGTATCGGAATAATTAAGATCTGTGCAAAAATTTCCTTGCTGTTGGTAATGCCATTTTAAAAGTGCTCACATTCACTCGTTTAATATGATATTTTTAAACTAGCAAATATTTGAATAATTTCTAACTATAGGTAGTTTCAAGTGATAGAATATAATATAAAAACTTGATAAACAAAGTAAGCTCTTTATTTTCAGTTCTTAATGTGCTTAAACTACTCAGTGATTCTTTGCTTAATCATGGTGGCGAATATGATCCACCAGTTTCATTAGCGTAACCCCACAGTATCGATTTGCCTCACGTCTGAGACCATCTTTCTCAAATCTGGACCAACAGTATTGGGGAACACTTTCCCTTTCCACAAATTTACGTCAGTGAACAGGCCTCTAAACACTTTTCTTCATTATCCACGGAGTTCGTGTAATACCAGGACTGACCTGTCTTACATTTCTAATTGCTTTTTTGCAAGATGTTTTGTACGAGGTTTCGCAAAATAGGATTAAACATTAGAAAGAATAGTGATTTAATCAATGCTATATATAAGTAATTTTAAATATAGCCAATTGCGTATAGAAATAGTGTGCATAGACTTTTTAGAGATTTAGTGATTTAGTGATTTAGACTATTTAGTGACGGTTTTAGGTAGATTTCACTGCATTTAAGGTATTACCAGATAGCCCAAGAGGAACAGTCGGGCTCTATCAAAACTGTCGTTTCTGCAATTTTTTTTTTAATTTATTGTATTATTTGCTGTTATTTTACTGCCTTCTGAACTGTTTCATTTTCAAAAAGGCCAAGTACATTGCGCAACACTCCACGCGTGCGCTGCCATTACTTAATACACAAGTGTGCTCTGTTATTATGTAACACTCACTTGTGCTCCTCCTCATTTACAAGCGGGGGTTCCCCATGGGCCCTCTGAGGTCTAGCACGTCACGCGAGATTGCGTCATTCCCAATAAATCAAGAAAGTCACGTAAACACGAACGTGTGTTTGTCCCCCTCAGTTACAGCAGGGACTTCTTTGCTTGACTAACGGTCTCTAACGTTTCTTATGATGTAATATGCACCTACATCTATTAGTTCCCTATGACGTAACATACACCTGCTGGTTGTCGTGGAATAAGGGGATGTGTTTAAAACAGGGCCCTGTTTAAAAACTTCCCATGTATGTCTTTAAAACGATCTTGGGGATACTACTAATAGCCTGTGTATAGTGAATGAATTAATTAATTCTCTTAATCAATAACATATAGATAAATGCACTAAAAAAATGAAGAAAAATAATAACAAAAAGAGAGAAAAAAAGACTAAATCCTCATAAGGGACCTGCTCTCACCTTGTATCTTAACCAAGTAGGAACTTTTTGATCTGTGATTTAAATGACGAAACTGATTCAGATCCCGTAATGCTGTCTGGGAGGTTATTCGAGAGGGTTACACTTACGTGACGAGATACACTAGCTGATCTCACAGTATTTCTCGTCTCATATACTAACTTATCCACACTCCTAGTATGATAAGAATGATAATCAGAATTAATAGAGAAAAATATCCACAAAACAAGCTGGAGATTTAAACATTGGTATACCAGTGTTAATAACTAGTTATCCCGTAACTGACCAACATTCAAAATCATAAAATGGGAATAACAAATAATTGATATCACTAAAATTAGCCCATTCCCCCAAAAGACGAACTGCTTTATTCTGAATCGTCTGGATTCTTCTATAATTAGCATAAAAATTGCTCTAAAGAGCATACCCATATACAAAATAAGGTTGGATAATCGTAACACAAATAACCTTAAACACTGAAACTGGAAAAGAATTACGAAAACGGCGAAGCAAACCTAAGCCTCTTGCTGCCTTGGACGATATAATTTCACTATGTTTCTTCCAATTCAAATTACAATCAACAAAAAATCCCAAATACCTCGTTTCAAAAACTTGATTAATAATAGTACCACCAAAGCCAATACTATCCAAAGAATTTATC
This sequence comes from Artemia sinica, assembly GCA_027921565.1. NCBI lineage: Eukaryota > Metazoa > Arthropoda > Branchiopoda > Anostraca > Artemiidae > Artemia > Artemia sinica. Next base: position 58,550,993 of record CM051262.1, read on the forward strand.
ACAACACCGGTACGGCTAAAAATCATATAATTAGTTTTACTAACATTAACACTTAAAAAACTGAGACTAGTAAATGTACTCAGGTGCTGCAGGACATCATTTGCGCAAACTAAGAGATCTAGAAGGTTTGCCTCTGCAATTGTTATTGCTTTGTCGTCTGCAAATGCTGTAAGAATTGCACCAGGAAGATAAAGTCTTAACATATCAACATATGCTAGAAATAAAAATGGTCCCAAAACAGATTCTTGTGGAACTCTTCAATTTACTTGCGATGATACTTGTAGTATCATCACAATCACAGTAATGATACTTTTAGTATCATTAATCGCAACCCGCATTGATCTTCCATGCAAATAGGATTTAAACCACTGAAGATAATTATTCCTGATACCTAAATCACTAAGTCTACATAGCAATAACTCAAAAGCAAACGTATCTAAAGCATTTAAAAATAAATAAAAATTGTTAACGGAATTTTTCTACTTTCAAATGCAATGTTGATATTATCAACCAAAGGATGCATCACATGTCTTGTTGAGTGACATCTTCTAAATCCAAACTCAGTATTGCATAGTAATCCCAAGGACTCAAGATATCTATATAGTCGCCCATGCATAGTTTTCTCAAAAAAATTTTGAAAATTAAGGTAGGATTGATATTGGTCTCCACAATTAGTCATTTATTTCTTATTTCCACCCTTGTGAAATGGTATGACTATTGCCTGCTTTAGAGCCTCTGGAAATTGGCCTTTCTCCATTGAGAGATTAATCAAAAATAAAATAGATGGTAATATATAGCATGCAACAGCTTTAAAGGCCCTTAGACATAGACCATCTATCCCGGCAAAATTTGACTTAATTGTCTTAATAAAACCTTTTAAGTTCCAGCATAGTACAAGGCTCAATAATTATGGGCGTTTTCAGACTCTCTTTCATCAATGAAGCCTTTACTAACACTCACATCACTAGACTGAGCAATATCAGTTTTAATAAAACTCCGAATCTTTGAAAAGGCGATTGCGCTGGCTATGATTAAAATTACAATCAGCAAAAGCCTATGGCTTCTTCTTATTTAGAATAGTCTCATTGGAGAGAGAAACTTCAGAGAATTAGGTAACTAACAAGTTCCAATATATGCCATGGTTTTCTCTTTACTAGGTTTTAGTCATCTTTACAGCCATGATACCGATGAAACTTACATAATCCCTATTTATTATTAATAATCACTATGGGCTTGAGTTTGTTCTTTGCTATAATTACTTTAAATAATTTCTTAAATCTTCTACATTGTCCAGTTTTTGACTCTTTAGTTTAATTGTCCGTTATTTGCATTTTGTAATCGCTTTGATGTTTGTTTTTTTTGTGTATTCTAGCCACAGATGTTGTCCAGCTTTTATATTTACTCAGAGAATTTCATTGCAAGGGCAACAGTTCGCTCTTTAATATTAACACTTTTTTTACCTTATCCTAAGAACGATTATTGAAGAGCAGTTCTACTTTCTCATTAAAACTGCTTCTAAAGGAATACAACCTCCCCTTTTAAGTGGAATGTAAAAACCCGATTAAAAATAGGAAAAAGTCTACGGCTTTTCTTCTTTGAAATAGTAAGAGACGAACCTAAAACAATCAAGTAGCTAGCTAAGTCCGATGTATGCAATAGTTTTTATTCCAATGATCGTCTTTTAATGTAAAATATTAAACTTACTATCGCATTGCTCTTTTTTAGAAACCCAGATTACAAACAGGAAAAAGCCTATGACTTTTTCTTAGTTGGAATAGTAAGGCACGATCCTCAGTAGGGCATCATACCCCAGATAAGCAACATTTCAAAAGATGCTTGTATTATCTTATTTTAGTCACTATGCGCTGTAGTTTTTTTCTTTACTAGGTTTCAGCTGTATCCATTGAAACTTACATAGTCCCCATTTATAATGAATTATACCGATCCATCATGTATGTCTTATATTATCTTGTCGAAAGATAAGCGCGTGTAAATATTGCATTCACTTATATTGCTATATAGTTACTACGATTATGACATTATTCATCAAGATTGGCCATAAAAATGCAGTTTCTAGTGGAAAAATAGATTGTATCTAAAATAAAATAAAAATTAATTACAAATGGCCTTAGGTCTAGTAATTTCCTTTCAAATGAGCCATTGAACAACTCTCTACGATGTTCCAGTGCCAAGCTATCTGTGGAAAAGAAAAAAAGATGCCGTTTAGGCAGATTTCTGTAGTAGCTGCCACTTTTCTTGATTTTCAAGCCAATATATTTAATTGGTGTTCAAGCCAAGGGAAAGCAAGTTTCCTATATAAGGGTTTTAGACATGGTGGTTCTAGTGGTTACTTTTTGTTTTGATTTGAGTCTTTTTTTAAGAGTTATGGGCTATAATATTTCTCAGCATTGGACGTAATCGTCTCTTACTAGGTTGCTAGGTACCGCTGCAACCTGGATCATTTATTACGTCATATATGGTTATACGAGAAATATCTTTTCAACATATTGTAAACGGTAACCTTTTCAATGTGATTTCTACGATACAAATCATCTTGATTTCTACATGCCGTAGTTTTTTCTTTACTAGGTTTTAGATATTTCTGATGGCCCCCGGCACTTGGCACGCAGCAGGCTTCTATGTATGAATTTTTTGTATGGACTTTATATAAACCATGATAACAAACAGGAAAAAGCCTCCGGCCTTTTCTTCTTTCGAATAGTAAGACACGAACCTCAAAGAATCAGGCAGCTAACTCAATCCAATATATACAATGGTTTGTTCTTCTAATGATCGTCTTTTAATATAAATCTTTGATTTAGATTCTATTAATCAGATATTTAATATATTCTATATGGTCTAGTGGTTAGGATAGCTGCCTCTTACCTAGTGGGCCTGATTTCGATTCCCGATATGGGAAATTTTTATCTATGATGACTTCTTAAGGAAAATTCATCATCTATATAATGATTCCATATAATACTTCTGTTATTATGGACTAAAGTTCGTTTTTTAATGTAAATCTCTTACTAGGTTGCTAGCTACCGCTGCAACCCGGATTCCCGGTATGGAAAATTTTTATCTATGATGACTTCTTAAGGAAAATTCATCATCTATATAATGATTCCATATAATACTTCTGTTATTATGGACTAAAGTTTGTTTTTTAATGTAAATATTTACCATAAAAAAATTTGAAATCCTTTTCTACGAAAATATAGCGCAAAAGATACGCACTTTAGAAGTTGAGCCAAAAAAAAATTTGATTCCAGGAGACAATTATAACTTTGAAGTAACACATGAAATAAAACTTTGTTGATTAAATCGAACAAGAAACAGAACTAATTTTGAAATTTTCAAGTATTTTTCTAGTTTGAATTGAAAAATTAATTATTGCTCAGACACCATAAATATTTTCGCAGTTTACATAATAACCTTTGCGATTCTGAACTTAAAACTAAAATAAAATAAAAAATTGAACGTATTTTCTACGGAAATATAGCAAAAGAGATACACACTTTAGAAGTTGAGCAAAAAAAAAGTTTTGTTCCAGGAGACGATTAAAACTTTGAAGTGAAAGATGGAATAAAACTTTCTTTGATTAAATCGAACAAAAAACAAAAGTAATTTTAATATTTTCAGGTATTTTTCTAGTTTAAGTTAGACAATTAATATTATTGCTCAGACACCATGAATATTTTTGCAGTTTTCATAATGACATTGGCGATTCTGTAGTGATGTAATTATAGCTAAGATTATAATATTGCATTTATTTTTAGGCCATATATGGTTACAACCTAAGTCATTCATCACTGTTGTAAATGAAATACAGTTCTTCGTAAAAAATTGATTTTGTTTCCAAATTGATTTCTGTTTAATATGAAAGGTTTTTAAATACGTCATTTCCTTTCAAATGAGCCATTAAACAACTCTCTATGATTTTCCATTACTGAGCTATATGAGGAGAAAAGAAAAAACGAAAAAATTCCGTCGATGCAGAATATTGCACTTCAAGCCACTTTTCTTGTTTTTCGAGCCGACATATTTTCTTTGTTGTTTCAGCAGAGACTTTAAGTTTCCTATACAGGATTTTTGGACAAGGCGGTTCTAATAGTTTGCTTCTTTTTTTATCTGACTCTATTTTAAGGTGTTATAGGCTATTGTAGTTTTTACTATGGTGCGTGATAGTATTTTACTAGGTTGCTAGCTACCACTGCAGCACGGATTATATAATAACTTTCGTAACCCTGAATTGAGAACAAAATTAAAATAAAAATTTGTTGTTGAAAAATAAATGTGTATAAATATTGAATTCACTTATTACGTCATTGAGGGTTTTACGAGAAAAATCAATCCCTTTGTGTCTTTTCAACATATTGTAAACAGTAATCTTTTTAATGTGATTATATGTAACTTATTTTTCATAAGTGTCCAATGGTACAATGGTAAGCATACTAGTGGTTAGGAAAGCTGACATTCATCAAGATTGGCAATAAAAATGCACTTTTTAGTGCAGTTTTAAATAAAAAAAAGTTTTTAATTTTAGTAAATTTAGATTTTTAGTTAAAAAGGCGCTAGAACTTTTAATTTTCGTTTGAATGAGCACTCTCGTGACATTCTAGTACCGCTGGATCGATACAATCACCCCTGGGGGAAAAAAACAAATAAACACGCATCCGTGATCTTTCTTCTACCAAAAAATACAAGATTCCACATTTTTGCAGATAGGATCTTGGAACTTCTACAGTAAGGTTCTGTAATACGCTGAATCTCATGGTGTGAGTTTCATTAAGATTCTTTGACTTTTAAAGGGGGTTTTCCCCTTTTTCGAAAATACGGCAAATTTTCTCAGGCTCCTAACTTTTGATGGGTAAAACTAAACTTGATGAAACTTACATATTAAAAATCGTCATAAAAATCCACTTCTTCTGAGGCATTTATTGGTTTCAAAATTTTGTTTTTTAGAGTTTCGGTCACTATTGAGACTAGTCGCTCTTACTTGAGACTAGTTGAAGTTGATTCCGTTCGAATGAGCCCTCTTGTAACATTCTAGGACCATTGGGACGATATGATCAACCCTGGGAAAAAAAACAACAAATAAACAAGCATCCGTGGTCTTTCTTCGGGCAAAAAATACAAAACTCCACATTTTTGCAGATAGGAGCTTGAAATCTCTGCAATAGGGTTCTGTGATACGCTGAATCTGATGTTGTTATTTTCATTAAGATTTTTTTTACTTTTAGGGGTGTTTTCTTCCTTTCTTCGAAAATGAGGAGAATTTTCTCGGGCTTGTAACTTTTGAGGGGTAAGATTAAACTTCATGAAACTTATATATTTGAAATTAATATACAAATTTGATTCTTTTGATGTATCTGTTGATATCAAAATTTTGTAAATTATAGTTTCGGTTACTATTGAGACGAGTTTCTCTTACTATACAGTTCGTTACCACGATTTGTTTGACATATTATAAATTTCAGTTTGTATATCTTAAAGTTCTTTCTTTATTAAAATAAATTTCTTAGAAACTTATAGTTAGGTCTTTGAGTAAACTTCAACTCGTAAATTTCTTCCATATATGAATACAACCCAGGGTAATTTTTAAGTTTGTTTTTCCATGATGACTTATCATTTTTTAGGTTTTGTTTAATTTCTATTACTTTAGCTTCATATTCTTCTTTCGTTTCAAAATGACCGAGATTGCTCCAAGGGAGCTTTCCTACCGTCAAAAAAATCAAGACATATCCAAATGATTCAAGGTCATCACGTCTTCCCTGAGTCCTACGCAAATGCGCATTTATCGATGCATATTTCTTGTTGCCTTCAAAATGACCCGTATTGATCTGTTCGTGGTGTTTTCCATTAATAATGTACTTTTTGGCAAGTCCAAAGTCGATTAAAAAATAACTGGCATTCTCCAGTCGTGTTTTATCCAATAGTGAATCTTTACTATTTTCTTCGAATTGTATTGTGGTATTCTCCGGCTTCAAGTCCCTATGTAAATAACCCAAATCATGTAGAGCCCTTAATGCCTCTAATATTGTCCTAGCATAGCGCTTAACTATGGAATATTCTAATGGTGTAGGATTAGTCCTATCACCTAAAAATTTTTCTAAAGATGGTCCTAGCAATTCCAGTATCATATATGCCATGTTTTCATTATAATTAAAATCGAAAAACTTCGGAATTCCTTTTTTTCCGCTAAGCTCTTCTAAAATTGTTGATTCTTTTCTTAGTGTATTCATAGCTCTGTTTTTGTGTTTTGATGACTTCTTAATTATCATCAGCTTAATTGCCACAAGCTTCCCTGTTGTTCTATCTCTTAGGGAATGAACTTCACCAAAGGTTCCTTTCCCTAATAAATGTAAAAGTTCGTATTGAAGTTTAAGAGAAACAGGCAGATCGAAAACATCGTTTTCATCCTCTTCTGTCAACTCTTTTGGTTGAGAAATGTCCTTTATTGTACACTTAGTTGCTGGTTGTTGAAACGAAAAAGAACCCGAGGAGGGTGTTGAGCCATTAGTCGTAGATTGGCTCAAGGCCCTGACCCCGCTTGATGATAAACTAGATGATGCAAGCGGTGTTGATGTACCGTCGTTGCTGCTTTCATCGTATAAGTACAGTCTATAAAATGCCTTCAAAGTGTCGTAACTATGATAAAGACCTTTGTCAATACCATTACATATGTCTGAAACACTAATACCATTTTTGCTTAGAAGAGTAAATAAAATGTGAGTTCCAAAGAAGCCTAAGATTTCGTATTTGTAACGCATTTGAAGCATTTTGAATGTAAAGCTCTATCCATAAAATGATGTGACAAGTTCAGTAAGAGGAAATAAAAATAAACATATATAAAAATTTTCAGATATTTCTCTAGTTTCAATTAAAAAATAAAAACTATTGCTCAGACACCATACATAATTTTGCAATTTACATATTAACTTTAACGATTCTGAACTGAAAACTAAAATAAAATAAAAAAATTGTTTTTTTTTTCTATGGAATATAGCACAACGTTATAGAGATGCTCGCCTTAGGAGTTAAGCAAAAAAAAAAGTTTGGTTCCAGGATATAATTATAACTTTGAACTGAGAGATGAAATAAAATTATTTTATTTAATATTTTCAGGAATTTTTCTAGTTTCAATTGACAAGTCAGATTTTACGTTAAAGCCCTAAAAGAATTTCTGCATTTTATACTATTATATTGGCATGCTTTTTATAAAATTAAAAATCGTATTTTGATCTTTGTATGCAAGACGATGTTTATTGCGTTTGCTACTCCAGTGTTATACAAATTTGCAGTTTTTATCAAAAAACTGATTACATTTAAAAAAATTACTTTTATTAATTACAAAATATTTTAAAACACATCAATTTCCTTTAAAATGAGCCATTAAACAACTATCTATGATGTTCCAGTACTCTGATCTGTAGAGAAAGAAAGAAACGGAAAGAAAAACGATGATGCTGTTGATACTAAATATCGTGGCTACAATCACCTTTGTAATTTTTCAAGCCAGTAGATTTCCCTTGCTGTTCAAGCCGTGGGACTATAAGTTTCCTTCTAGGGGTTTTGGACAAGGTGGTTTTAACAGTATGCTTTGCGCTTCGATCTGACATTGCTTTTAAAAGTTATTGGCTGTTTTATTTCTTAGCATGGGACCTTATCGTCTCGTTATCGTGGGAAATGATTAACCTCAAGTCAGAACAACACATATAATTTGTTTTCAAAACAAACTTTTACAATTAAGGTTTATCGAAATCATAGTTACTATTTCAAAACCTCCCTGTAATTGCAATTTTTATGCATTTATCAGATTTTTTACAAAAGTGTTTGTTACTTTTGCCTGCTATGAGCAGTTGTTAATTCTATCCCTGGCCTATTTTGAGATTGTGAGACATCAAATATAAATTATAGCCTATTTGCTCTGCCTTATTTGCTCTTTCACCAATCTCTTACTAGGTTGCTAACTACCGCTTCAACCTGGATGTAAACCCTGATTACAAACTGGAAAAAGCCTAAGGATTTTTTCTTCTTTGGAATAGTAAGAGACGAACCCAAAAACATCAGGCAGCTAACCAAGTCCAATATAGGCAATGGATTGTTTTTCTAATGATCGTTTGTTAGGGTAATTTTTCACTATACTCTATGTTTCAAGTTTTATCCATAAATTACGTGTCGAGTAGTTAGAACCTATCAAAAAACAAAACTAATTTCAAAATCTTCAGGTATTTTTCTAGTTTGAATTAAAAAACTTAAATTATCGCTAGGACACAATAAATATTTTTTTAGTTTACTTGATAACTTAAGCGATCCATAAAAAAAAATAATTTTATTTAAAAGTTTTCAGGAATTACTCTAGTTTCAATTCACCAATCTGATTTTTTGTTAAAACGCTAAAGGAATTACTACATTTTAAATAACTGAAATAACAAAACTAATTTTAAAATTTTCAGGTATTTTTCTATTTTTCAAACAGTTCGTGATAACGAACTATAAGTAAGAAGCGACCCGGCTCAAAAGTAGCCGAAACTCTAAAAAACGGAATTTTGATACCAATACATGCATCAAAAGAATCGTATTTTATGCTGATTTTAAATATATAAGTTTTATTAAGTTTAATTTTATCTATCAAAAGTACGAGCCTGAGAAAATTTGCCTTATTTTCTAAATAAAGGAGAAACCCCGCTAAAAGTCTTAAAATCTTAGTGAAAATCACACCATCAGATTCAACGTATTCGAGAACCCTGCTGTGGAGGTTTCAAGCTCCTGTCTGCAAGAATGAGAATTTTTTTTTTTTACCAGAAGAAAGATGACGGATGTGAGTTTATTTGTTTTTTTGTTTTTTCTTTTCCCCTGGGGTGATAATATCGACCCAGTGGTCCTCAAATATCTTGAGAGGGTTCACTCGAACGGAAATTGAAAGATATAGTGCCTTTTTGAGTGATGTAAGTAAAAAACAATAGAATAGAGTTACTGTTCACAAAAAAACTTGCATTTCTATGTGCAAGCTTGATGAATGATGACGTCATAAGTGTAGGTTTTAACCGGATATGACGTAATAAATCAATGCTATATATAAACACGATTACCTTTCGACAAGAAATTTTATTTTATTTTTGTTCTCAGTTCAGGATCGCTAGAGTAATTACGTAGACTGCAAAAATATTTAAGGTATCTGAGAAAATTTGTTTAATGTTCTAATTAAACCTAGAAAAATACCTGAAAATTTAAATTAGTTTTATTTTTTGTTAGGTTCCAGCTACCCGACGCGTGATTTAAATAATTATATAGAATATCGGTACAATTAATTATAAATTAGAATTATGTAATTTTCATCGGTATCATGACTGTAGAGATAGCTGAAACCTAGTAAAGAACTAACCACGTTACACATTGGACTTATTTAGCTGCCTGATTCTTCGAGGGTCGTTACTAACTATTCCGAATAAGAAAATGCCATAGGCTTTTTCCTGTTCGTAATTTTCTTTTTATGATTATATCCGGGTCGCAGTGGTAATCCGGGTTGCAGCGGTAGCTAAGCAACCTAGTAAGAGACGATCACGCCCCATAGTAAAAAATCAAATAGTCCATGAGTCCTAAAACTAGAAACAGATAATAAATTAAGTACACTAATAGAACCGCCTTGTCTGAAACTCTTAAGTAGAAAACTTGCCGTTCCTTGGCTAGAACAACAAGGGAATATACATTGACTTGAAAATTTAGTAAATTGGCTGCAACCACGATATTCTTCGTATATGGTATCTTTTTTTCTTTTGTACCGTTTTGTTTCTCCTCAGCTAGCTGGGTACTGGAAAATCATTGAGAGCAGTATAATAACTATTTTTAAAGAATGTTGATGTATTTAAAAATCTTTCATAATTAACAAAAATAATTTCAAAAATACAATCATTTTCTTACAAAAAACTGCATTTGTCAATAGCTCTGTAATAAGAAATGTTATTCTTGCTCCCTGGAACCAAAATTTTCTTGGCTTAACTCCTAAAGTGCTTATCTTTATTACTTTGTGCTTATTTCAGTAGAAAAAAATCTTTTTTTATTTTAGTTCCCAGTTCAGGTTCGCTAAAGTTATTATGTAAACTGCAAAAATATTGATGGTGTCTGAGCAACAATTTTAATTTTTCAGTTACAACTAGAAAATTACCTAAAATTTTTTAAATTAATTTCATTTATTACGTCATACAAGACGTAATAAGTTAATGCAATATTTATAGACGTTTATCTTTCGACAAGATTGTTTTATTACAGTTCTCAGTTCAGGATCACTAAAGTTATTATGTGAACTGCAAAAATATTAATGGTGTCTGTGCAATAATTTTAGTTTTTTTAATTAAAACTAGAGAAATGCCTGAAAATTTTAAAATCAGTTTTACTTATTACGTCATATAAGACATAATAAGTGAACGTAACACTAATAAACGTTTATCTTCTGACAAGATAATTTTATTTTATTTTAGTTCTCAGTTTAGTAACGCTAAAATTATTAATATATATATATATATATATATAATATATATATATATATATATATATATATATATATATATGTATATATATATATATATATATATATATATATATATATATATATATATATAATATATATATATATATATATTATATATATATATATATATATATATATATATATATATATATATATATATATATATATATATATATATATATGTATATATATATATATGTATATATATATATATATATATATATATATATATATATATATATATATATATATATATATATATATATATATATATATACAGACATTGTTGGTCTTTCTTCAGACATTAAATCAGATAAATCACTGACTACTGGAACTTCAGCTATCTTATATGAGAGGAATGACATCATATGATGTCATGGTGTAAATGATGTCATTGTAATTTTTGACGTACATGACGTCATTGTAATTTCTTAATACAGGACGTCATTTGCAAAAACAGAAATTAAGGTTCTGAACGAATTTTCCCAGACTTCTGACCTATCTAGATCGTTTTTGTGAGAGAATTTCCAAGATACCAATTTTCCCGAAAAAATATGGAGCCGTTTTTGAGAACATATATAATTATTGCTCATTTATAAAGATAGTATATAATTGAGCTATATCTTGAATTTGTACTTACTTAAATTTCACTGTCAGAGCTCCTTTCCAACAGTGAACATTTTCAAAGTGGCTGAGTTTATCCTGAGTTTACAATATAAGACTTAAAAAATACTCAAAATAAACAGATTTAAGTCTTAGCACTCATTTACTGAAGAATGACGTTTTTTTTAATGAAGTATTTATTTTATGTCATGAATTGGTCCAGCTTAGCCCCAAAATTTCTAAACAGGGGCGCCATTTGGGGGGGGGAGGGGCAGGGGTGGGCCATTTCCCACCCTAATTTTTCTGGGGGCCCAAGCTTCTTCCCAAAAAGCCCTTTTTTTTCTTTTACAAAATATACAGGAACAAAATTACAATTAGCAATTAGTCAAAATTTTGAAACTGCTACATTTATATGTAGATTAACTTAGATAATAGTAAGATTAATAGTGCAACTAAGTCGTGGCACAGGGTTGGCAACTGGACATATTTTATGTCCAAAGGACATATTTCTATGTGCCTGGACATAATGACATAATAGGGCAAAAAATGGACACATTTTAGACATTTGGGACATAAAGTGGACACCTTTTCCAAAATTATTATGTAAAACAAATTACTTTCATAAAAAAATGTATTTCATCACCAAATGGGTGCTAAGAGTTATATCTACTTATGTTTTAAGCTCTGTATTTATTTTCCGGGGTTGCTTGCTCTTCCCTGAAGCAAACCTTCTGAAAATGCCTTCAAAATTCTTTCACCTATAAATGGTATTATTGCCTTGATTTTTACTCGGCACGGTCAAGATAAAGGACAAGCTGTCGCCTTTTTCATATAAACTTACTTCCGGCATCCGAACGTCACACAAAAATCTCAATGAAAAGTTAACAAAATGAAACCTTTTGATTGTTGATGGTCAAAACTAAAGCCAAACTGTCAAACACCCGGCGTACACTCCCTCAGTTTGAAAATTTTCATCACGGGAAAGGATTTGAGAGAAACTCAAGTAAGTAAAAATTTAATATTAGGTGATATAACTCAATTATATATATATATATATATATATATATATATATATATATATTATATATATATATATATATATATATATATATAATATATATATATATATATATATATATATATATATATAATATATATATATATATATATATATATATATATATATATATATATATATATATAATATATATATATATATATATATATATATATATATATATATATATATATATATATATATATATATATATATAATATATATATATATATATATATATATATATATATATATTTATGTATAGGTAAATTTTTCTCAAATCATATTATTGACTTACGAAAAAAGTAAACATACCACTCGATGCCTTTTTTTATGTTCTTTCCAAATATAATAATCATTTTTGTCGAAAATGAATTTTACCCCCACCCCTATATATACTAATTCAGGGCATATATTTGCACATTAGGGGGTGGGGGTTAAGTTTAAACTTACCTCTCATTTACATCAGAAATACAATTTTCACCCCCCCCCCCCCCTTAATGTGCAAATATATACCCTGAATTAGAATAGGGGTGGGGGTAAAATGCATATCCGACAAAAATGATTCTTCTATTTGGAAATAGCATAAAAAAAAGAATCGAGTGATATGTTTACGTTATTCGTATGTCAATAATATGAACTGCGAAAAATTACCGACGGGTCTCCATGTCTGGTTTCCTTATACAGTATATAGCGGTGGGTACTGCATAATGCGTAAGTACCTATATATACATATAGCAGTAAATATATATAGTATACATAAATACTATATATATTTACTTAGTTTATAATACTATAAAGTAATATATATAGTATAAGCCTAAAATTGAGGCTATTGAAGAGGAGATATGTTAATAAGACAGTTCCTATTTTTATAATATGCAAAAATTGTAGTTATCAAACTTTGAAATCGATTTCGCTATACTTACCTCCCAGCCCCTCTAATATGCAGACATATAGATAGACTAATTGTATTATTCCCATGTTTCCCCGTTTCTTGCTTTCGTCAGCATTTATTTGATTTACGGTTATACTAGTTGAAAAAAGAGTGATGCATGGCAAAATGCATAGAAAATAATTAATTTTTACTATATTTTTCCACATTAAGGAGGGAAAGCATAGTGGAATCACTATATATATATATATATATATATATATATATATATATATATATATATATATATATATATATATATATATATATATATATATATATATATATATATATATAATATATATATATATATATATATATATATATATATATATATATATATATATTTGAGAAGGGGACAGCCCTTTTCATATACGGAATAATTTCTCTTCGTTTTAAGTTTTAATATCGCTCCTTACTTTCAGTTAAAAAACTTGTTTTTTTTATTTAATTTCTGAACGTTTTTGAATTAATGCAGCTTTGATGTTGGCTCACCCTACATGAATAATTAAAATGTAATTTGCATATAAATTTTACCCTTGTTGGTTCCCCTTTTTGCCTTGAGTGTTCACTGATCTGTTTCAAAATTTTGTTGTGTTTTTTTGATTTTGTAAATATACTTGATCGAGCAAAATTTTGCATCGTCATAGCCGGAGCGTGACTCCGACTTGGACTAAAGTATTTACTGTATGCAGCGAGCTGAAGAATTCGGCTACAGAATATACTTTAGTCAAAGCGTGAGTTTCTACAGAGGTTCGGCTTTCGTCAAGTTATAGGTTCGGAAAAGTGGAAGATTCCCAAACGGCTGGTTTTTTAACATCGTACATACCGTTTCCGCTTTCTTCAGATATCTGGCCTTTTCCGAACCTATGGCATAAGAGCGAAAGAAGGAAAGGCAAAGCAATTGAGACAATTTCCTTAATTTTTACGGTAACTCCCACGGAAGGCAATTTATTTTTTTTCGGATAAAGCTAGAGGCAATTTTTTTTTTTTATATACAAGCCTGCTTCGGGGCCCATGTCGATTGCTTGCCCACCCTAAGGTTTGGCTGAAATGGTGCCTCTGTTTCTAAAATATGTTCCTTTTTACCCTATTATGTCATTGTGCTAGCACAGGGGAATGTGTCCTTTGAATATACATGTAATGATACATTGTAACAGACATCGTCGTAAAACTACGTGGAGACCATCGATAACCATCCTTAGACGGCAACGGCTACATGAAATGGGTACCTTACTTCCACCTGACGCTATATACAGTATGTTCAGCAGGCAACCCTGAATAGAAACCCAGCTTTCTGGTCAGCACGTCAGCAGGGTTGCCACGGGGAGAGTGCCAAAGTACTATTTTAATACTCTTTAATCAAAGGAGTACTTTTTGAATACTTTCTATGAAAGTAGTACTTTTTGTTAAAAGAAGTGCAATTTGTTTAAAGTACTGCTTTTTTAAAATTGAATGTAAAATAAATCAACTTGCTTATTAGCTAACTGTTTTCTCGTGAAAAAGCAACGGATTCTTTCTTTTAAGCATTTTTGTAACGAGAAATAACATACTAAGATTTTCATTTATTGATTGATTTTTTGTTTTGTTAACATAGACGTTAGATCAGTGGTTCTCAACCAATTTGGGTTGAAACCTAGACATTTCGTAGATTCTAATGCCCCCCTCGTGATATTGAAAATTTTTATTCACAATTTAACCTGAAAAAAGTTTAAAAGATCAGTAACTTGGCCTCTAAGAAAGCTTCCAAAGAATAAGTCATCCATGAAAATAAAATGAAATAGCTAAATAAGTTACATTTCCAAATATATAATAGAGCTCTAAGACACAGAAAATACAAATATTTGAATGAAACATTTTTCTGAATACTTTGATTGTTTTCATTATTCAACTAGTAATAATGAAAAGTAGAAATTGGACTTGTCTTAAAATGTCTGTCAGTGATATCCCGATGGGTCATGTCTGCGACACAGAGATTTTCAAGCTCCAATTTAGTCAGCCTCAAGTCTCCTCGTTTTGTGATATCAAGTCGATTTCTTTTCTTTGATAACAAATCACTGATAGCACTAAAGCCACTTTCAGCAATATATGAGGATGGGAAAGTTAACACCAATTTTCTTGCAGACATGGTTGAACGTGGGTATTTAGTTTCTGTCTCATCACAGAGCTATGTCATTACTCCTTTTATATTGAACAAATTGAACAATTCCGTATAGTAATCCTGTCAAATCCCCCGTGTAACATCTATCCTGGAATATTCACCCCCCCCCCCCCCGAAATTTCCCTCTCAAAGGAAGATTCTCCTTATAGAAATCCACCCCAAGCCCAACCCCCCCCCCCCCCAAAAAAAAAAAAAAATCACAAAAAAATGTCCGTATATTTCCCAATAACAAATACTATGCGTAAACAATGGGTTAATTTCATAACTTACATGCCTCTCCCTACGGACTGTGGCGTTATTTTACAACTAAAGACTTATCATTTGATCTTTTAACTAAACTGAACAAAATCGTTCTATCCAAGTTTTTATCGGGTAATTTTTGGGGAAAATGGGCATGGGAGGGGGCCCAGTTGCCCTGCAATCTTTTCGGTCACTTAAAAAGGGCACTAGAACTTTAATTTCCATTTTTATGCACCCTCTCTGGATTTTTTCGAGGGGGGAGGAGGTACACGCAAAAAAAACAAAAAACGCATAAAAATTTGTTTATATTCACTTTTGTTGCGTTTTTTACGAGTCAGAAAACATTTCAGGGGAGTTCAGACCCCCTGCGCCCCCCCCCTGGATACGGTCTTGTGTATTTCAAAAAATCAAGCAGACTTTCTCAGGCTCGTAATTTTTGATGCATAACTCTAAACTTGATTATTCTTGTATATTTGGAATCAGCATAATAATTTGATTCTTTTGATGTATCAATTGATATTACATTTTTGTTTTTTTAGAGTTTCGGTTCGGATACTATTGAGCCGAGTCACTCCTTACTAACTGTCCGTTACCAAGAACTACTCGATTAAAAACACTTTTCTTTTAAATCAATGCTATCTAGGGTGAATGAAGCAACTGTTGCCCTCAATCAGGGCCGAATCGACTAAGTGTGGGGCCCGATTGGATGCTTTTGTGTGGGGCCCTCTCTATGTATTAAATTTTCTGTGACGGTTGTGCTGCTAAATTGTTTTTGTGATAACCTTCTCCACCTACTTTGAAGCTATAAACACTACGACTATTGGTGGTTCGATCATCGTTTGCGTTGAATGAAGCTAAAGCAAAACATGAGCTCAAGTTTTCTACTTGTTTGTGGAATTTTTTTTAGAGCAAGTGATGTCCTATAACAGGCCAAGCCAATTTATTCGGAAATTGTGGAGGTGGCAGTGCAGTTCTACCAAGCAAGCAGCAGCGTTCAAATAAATCACCCGTGTTGGCTACTTTTCCTGCGGGGAAATGGAAAACTCTTCAGTGAATACCACTGTATATATAATTAGGCAGTAAGTTTACCGCAGATGATTTATGGCTCTTCATTCTCTGTGCGAACAAAAAGCTCCTCCCACTTATTCATCCATTAGCGGGTTAGTGCGTATGCGTCAATCAATGAGAAATGGTTCGAAATTGTATTATTCGTAATTACGAAAGCAGAAAAAAACTTGGTGAGCCGGCCAAGTGGTTTGCAACTGTCCCATCTCACAGGTATGACTTAATTTATATACAAATTATGATTTAATCTATTATTTATATACAGTGGACTTAACTGATTGGCCTATGTAGGATTTCTAAAAAAGGGGACGGGGGGCTGATGAAATTTGTAAAAATAAGGATTTTTTTTCTTCTAATAACTGGTGGAATAGATGTGATGGTTTCAGGGGCGGATCCAGGATTTTTTAAGGGGGGGGCCGCAAAATAGGTTGATCCAATAAACTTACGTTAGGAGCAAGTTTAATTAATGCAAGGTTACGTTAATTGGGTAAATTACACTAATTTAGACTACGTTAGGGGGGGGGGGATGCGCCAATACCCCCCCCCCCCTTTGGATCCGCCACTGGATGGTTTATCATTTTTTTCGCATCGTGATATTTATTTTCTCAGATTGTAGTTCCTGTGAAACTTGAAAAAGGCTAATTACCTGTTTTGGTGGAGAGCTGAGATAAGAGCTAGTTTCGTTTTCAATCAATGTTTTCGTATGAAATGGGCAGACCTTTCCTGAACTTTAAAGAATAAACACCTCTGTTTGAAAATCTTTGCACTTTGTAAAATTAGATAGCGATAAGGGTTCCTGATTGAGACCAATTTTAGGACTTGGGTTATAATTATTGGTTGCTGTGGTAAAAGTTGCCACAATAGCCCTATCCAAGAAAATACCAAACGTCTGTTAAGAAGCGTTTTTCGTAAAATTCTTAGGGAGTTTTCAGAAAATTGAAGGACATAACACATTTTAGTGGCAGATCCAAAATTTTACGGGGCTTTAAGCTAGAAAAGCTTCTATTATAGAATATTCTTCCAGTTTGTTTACCAGAAAATAAATAAAATGCATTTCTTACTGCTGAGTCTATATAATCTTAGACCTTTTACGGCAGAATTTCTAAAATATTTCTAAAACTTTTTTCTAAAGGGGAACCATAAAAAATAATGCATTTTTAGCTATATATTTCAAAGATTTCAGCCGCTAAATTTTACGTTTGATTTTCCAGGGCAACAGAATGGCTAACAGTATGCGGCCGGGAGGATATTTTGAGAAAACCCGATTTTACTACTTATATAAGGAAGTATGCCAATGTATGTAACAGCCATTTTGACCAATTACCCTGGAACACGTATTTTGGCAGAAACTTTCTCAAAATGCCTTTAAAACCAACTCGAGACTTCGAAACCTACTTGTAATTCCTATAAACATCTGAACTAATTTTATATATATATATATATATATATATATATATATATATATATATATATATATATATATATATATATATATATATATATATATATATATATATATTATATATATATATATATATCGGCGCGTACAAACAGCTCCTCTCATTTAATCTGCCAGTGCCATCAGCGGTCCAATTACCCTGGAACACATGTTTTGGCAGAAACTTTCTCAAAATACCTTTGAAACCAACTTGAGACTTCGAAACCTACTTTTAATTCCTAAAAACATCTAATATTAATGTTGAACTTCTAATTACCGATTTTCATATATGTATTGGAATAAATTAATTTAAAATTAGTTTCTTCAAAATTTAGTGTTCCAACGTTGAAGCCAAGTTTCGCGTTCAAGAGAAATCTGACTTATCTACCCGTGAAAAGATCTAATGTCGCTTATGTTTATACGCTCTCTGGAGCACTCGCACCTCGGTCCGGGTTTTTATAATGGGTGAAATAGGGAAAGATCATACTGCTAATTATATATACAGTGGTGAATATATACAACTTCGAAGGGTACCAATCATTTGTAATTAACACTTGCGTAGTTAGCGTAGTTAACTGCATCTTTTTAGGTTTTTACTGGTTTTTTGCGTCACAGTTTGTTGGCGTTTAAGATTGTGATGGGGTTGTTCTTCTAACGTAATATTTCTTTCTTCTTCACTTTTATTTTTGATTCATTCTGATTCTCACTCTCGCTTATCTTCTATCAGCACAATTCTTTGTTCTTCATTGCCATTTTTGACACTTTCCAATACTCGCTCTCACGTTTCTGCTAACCCTACAATTCTTAGTTTTTCATTTTTATTTTTGACACGTTCTGATTCCCGCTATTGTTGTAATTCTTGCTGCCGCTTACCTTCTAAATGCACATTTATTTGTTCTCACTGTCGTATATATTCAAATCACATATTCCTTTATTTTTTTTCATTTTGATTCGTTCTTATCTTTATTGTTGCGTGTCTTTTAACCAAATATTTTTTTTATTCTTCACTTTCGTTTTTAAGCTGTCTTAATTCTGGCTGCCATCTTTTACCCTCATATTTCTTTGTTCTTCAATTTCGCTTTTGAATCGTTGTAATTGTTGTTTCCGCAAGTATTCTAAGTACATATTTCTGTTTTCTTTATTTTCATTTATCATTGCTTCAGATGTTTTTTCAATGTCCTTTGCCTTAGCTGCTCCGATTGGTCTTGTCACATTTGATGGTCTAAGTCATGGGTCGGCAACCCGCGGCCTGCGGGTCGCATGCGGCCCGCGAGGCGTCTTTGTGTGGTCCTTTAGATCCTCACCACAACGCACCTGACAGACCATATTACTCACCATACCAATACACAACGGAGTGAAAGGGAGCATCATCTAGCATTTTCGAAAACATCCGTAAACACCATCTAGTGTAACTACTTTGATGTTCATCCGTTCAGACCTACTATTTTTCTGTGTTACAACTTTTGTTTTTGATTAAACTTACCTCAAAGTTTGGAAAACAGCCCCAAAAACGTTTCACGTTTAGATTTTTTTTTTTTTTATTCTTTTTTAGTTCAGTAGAACATAATGCTTATGGTACCAAATGAAAGCCAAATTATATGTCCATGTTATGTGGCAATCTTGTGGCAAAATTTTCAGAAGGAAAAAAAATAACGCTGGATTTTGTAGATAGGTGTCATCTGGTATATAGAGGGACAGGAAAAAATGGTACACACTGGGACATATCCCAGTATGTACGAGATGAAACCCATCTATAAAATTGAGGGTATTTTTTTTCTTCGATAGTTAATTTTCATCAAAAGGGTTTAAGTACATCCAGGCTGTCAAAGGGGGTACAATACATATCCAGATTGTGAAAAAGGTGTATGTGCAGTATCCCAGGAAAAAAAGGGAGAGGGGGTTACATTGGAAATTTCAGAGCAAATTAATTATTGGCGATGTTAAACTAAATCAAAAGACACTATGTCTATTCATGCTTGTCATAAGGCATATTACAACATCATAGGAACCGGTAAAGGTTTTAAGTTGAAGCTTCAAGACCTATTGAAGGGATTTTATAACCAAATGTGAATGTTAAAATGACCTGTCTGCAATATATCTGGCATGGCAAAGGGTTTGACAATGAGATTATTAGGCGATATTCCAGTGTATATTGAACAAAATCAAAATACACTCTATGTATGCAGGTTGTCAAAAGGGCAGATGAACAGTATCTGAGGAACAGCGAAAAGCAATAAGTTGAACCTTTAAGGGCTGCTACAAATATTACTTATGCAATCAGTACCACTGTTATTGGGACTTTTCAAGTTGTGTCTGCTTTTAACTGTTTGAATTTGTGACTACTTGAAACTTCAATTACTTATGACTGTGACAGATTGCGATATAACCTCAAATACTTCTAACTACAATTGCTAATGCATGTGACTTTGACTGCATCAACTGCTTTGCTATAGTAAACAACAAGTCAATCCCTCTGAACTGGAGCAATTCCAAAGAGGCAGGGATAGACTGGCTGGTAGGCTCCGTCAGAACAAATAGGCCTTGGTTCTTGAGTTTTTAACTGATTTGATGGCAGAACTGAATCTACTCAATACACGTTTACAAGCAAAAAATAAATCTATACGCCGGATGTATTCAGATTTTGAGGCATCTGAAATGAAACTAACATTATTTATCATGCATATCGACGAAAGAAAGCTCAATCATTTCCAACTTGCAAGAAAGCAGTAAAAAAAAGCTGATATAAATTTGTTTGGCAAAATACTACTACTACTAACAACTCACTGCAGCACCAAGCCGCCCGAGGCTTCAAAATGAGTTTAAAAACTGGTTTGCCAATTTCAAAAGGATCCCACGTAAGATGGATATTTTTTTAAAACCCTTTCGCAGTGGATGTCAATAATGCACCAAGTGATTTGCAGATCAACGCAATAGGTTTGCAAAAAGGTACCGGGCTTAAAACAGCTTTTAAGGAAAAAAATTAGATGGATTTCTATGAAAGTTTGCCCTCTGAATACTACAAGGATTTAAAAAGGTTTGCTCAGCAAATAATTACTATGCTTGGTAGTACATATATTTTTGAGCATACTTTTTCAATTCTGAACTATCAAAAAAACAAACACTGTTCTCGGTTATCGGATATACATTCAGACGCAATACTACGGATCTCTACTGCAAAAATGCAAGCTAATGTAAAAAAATTGCAAGTCAAATGCAACAACAAAAATCTCATTGATTGTATTGACTACAATCAATGTCGTAAAAATATACATTAAGCGTTTTATTTTTAAACCTAAAATATTTGTACATAAGCAGCAGATATACTCTAATCATTATGGTATACCTACAATAATATATTACCGCGTAAGGACATGTGACCTAAGTGCGAACCGTGTAATATCTCCACGTTAGATTTAGGCCATTTTAGAACAAAAGGTTGCCGATTTAGGGTCTAGTTTATTTATCTTCACGCGTACATTTACATTTTGCAAGTCGTGGCCCCTTCAAACGCGGGGCTCGATCAGGCCCAATTGTTCCAATCACCCTTTATCCGGCCCCGCTGCTTCAGTTCCACCGATTACAGGGGGAGGTCTATCAGCCACCCTATTTCGAAAAATAAATTTCAAAGTCCTTGAAAATACATCTTTTTGGTATCTTTACTGGAAAGATAAAACAAAATTGACAGAAATACCGGATAAAAATTGCCCCTGAATTTTAAATGATGTGCGCATCCCCTCATTCCTGGTTTTTATTTCCCTTTTTGACATATTTTTACTGTTTCAGGGAAAATTTAATTTTTATCTTGTAAATCTGGGAACATTAACTAGACAGGCTAAGAAAATGATCTTATTTTTCAGCTCAATTTTCACTTAAAATTTTACCAAATTCATCTAATTATTATTTGATTTATTAATAAAGCTTTTAAATTATGTTCTGGATTGTGATAACTATTTAATGAAAAAATCATGGTTTTTACAGTTTTAAGACTTTTAATTTCTATTTCTTAAATGGGAAAGGTATGGCTGTGGCTTAAAATTCTGCTGAATTTTTGTATCAAAATATTTAGCTAGCTACAGAAAAAAAATTTTGAATCCACAGCATAAACTATTACCTTCAATAATTTTGTGTGTGATTTAGGAGAGTAGGTAGAACGTTGCCAAAACTCCATTTTATTAACTGCTAGCTTTTTTTAAATAAATTTCTCCCTTCGCTAACTCAAACCTTGAACTTCTACTTTGGAAGGAGCTGCTATGTAATATTTAAGAGATAGGAAAATTAACATCATGTTTTTTGATTTGTTTGAGCAATCATTAATACTTTAAACATAGGCTTTGTATTTGGAATAAGTGAATACAATTACTATTTTATTATATGTTTTAAAGCCCTTTTAAAGTGTTCTAAAGTCCCCTTTTGAACAACAACAATAATGATTCACAGGTTCAAGAAACTCGCAGGCGAACTGCCTCACATTTTCGACCTAAAAAAAGGGCTATATAGGCCTATTCCTAGGCTGATAGTACCCAGAATAAATTAACCCTGGTTCCCGTGTGAACTGTGAACTGAGTAATGAAATCATTTTCTAAAAGTTGAGTCTTCGCAGCACCTCCCTCCCATCGCCCAATTTTGGCACTTGGGGTAGCCTACCCTGGATGACGGTTGTTTTCGAGTCATCAGAGTGTCTGAGATTTATCGCTATTTTACTCACTGTGGTACTTCTAAGATGTAAAAATACTATAAGTTTCCTTAAAGAGTTAAAGAGTGAACCAATGGCTCGACATACAATCTCTCCAAGAGTTTTAACTATCATCAAAATCTCATTATGGTGTATTTTTCAGCTAAAAACAGAGGAAATTTTGCGGATCACGCAAATTGGTTGTTCTTCCATGAAAGCAGAGCAGGGTGAACCAAGGGTAAGCAAGCAAGGTAAAAGTAGAGTTAGATTAGGGGCATTTTTTTTTTACTTTAGCACGAAATTACTATTTTAGCACTATTTCATCATGTGTTTGACTGGCTTAAGGACAAAATTTGTCCGCATATTGACACCCGACAGTTTGGTAACTTAAAGAAAACTTCCACCACCCATTACCTTGTGCACTTAATGCATACCATCGTAAGTAACCTTGATAAACCAAATGTCTGGCTGAACCTTGTCTTAGTTGATTTCCAAAAAGCTTCTGACCTGGTTGACCACACCACCCTAATTCGTTCACTATTGGTGAACTTTAAACTTGATCCTCTGTTAGTAAATATTGTTATATCGTTTCTTTCAAATAGATCTCAAGTTGTTAACTACAAAAATATTTTCTCTAACCCCCTCCCTATATATTGTGGAATTCATCAAGGAACCTTATTGGGACCACTTTTATTTCTAGTCATGATTAACGATATTGGTAAGGACTTCCCCCAAAGGTGGAAATACGTGGATGGTTTGTCGATCCTAGAAGTATGTCACAGGAATATTAAAAGTGACCCCCTTGAAATTCTAACCCACATTTCAGATGAAGCTAAGAACCTAAATATGAAAGTAAATTCCACTAAATCAAATATAACGACGATAAATTTCTTGAAATCTACTCCCGCCTTCCTTGACCCTATCCCCCCAGATATTTCTGTGTCTTCCTTTAAATTACTTGGGGTTACAATTTCCTCTAATTTAAAGTGGGATATCAACGTGAAAGATATTGACCGTAGAGCTAATGCGTCCATGTCTCTCCTTAAGCTTTTGAATAAATTTAACGTCCCCCCATCCCATTCTTTAAGGATTTATACTTCCTTTGTCCGCCCGCATCTTGAATATGCTTGTCCAGTTTGGCATCCTGGCATCTCCCGTGATGAATAAGATAAAATTGAATCTATTCAAAAAAGAGCCCTAAGAATAATTTTTAAAGAAACTTTGGTACCATACTCACTCCTTCTAAAAAAGACCAAGCTGGAAACTTGAGCACAGGAGATGGACGCTTTGGCTCCGTTTTGCAAAAAATGCAATAATAAACCCTCGCACGGAAAACATTTTCCCCAAAAGACACTCCCCATCCAGACACCGCCTGCCACGTACTGTTTCTGAACCCGTCCCTATCTTGTCCCCCATCCGTTGTTTAACCTCCAGATCCAGATATGAAAAAACCTTTGTCCTCTTCATTACTGATGAAATAAACCACTAGTTTTTTTTTTTTTTTTTTTTTTGTTTTTTTTTTTTTTTTTTTTTTTTTTTTTTTTTTTTGTACTGGTGATACCCATGTTTGTGTCCGTTTGGTTCTTCCGTTCCCTCCCCTTTTTATATACTCTCTTTTAAACCTTTTTAACACTATTTTTATCTCATTTTTTTTTATTTTGTTTTAGTTTGTGCCTTTTTAACTTTCTTACATTTGACACTTTTTGTTTTCTAGACTAATGAATGGCTTTGCCTTTCTGATATTGTTGTTTTTGGCATTGTTTAGCCAGTTTTTTAGTTGTTGTGCTATTTCTATGTTTTTTTTATAATATGACCCCGAAATACGAATTCGGCCCTTCGGGGCTTGTGATAGTCATTTTTTGAAATAAATATCTTATCTTTATGTGTAACACTGTAGCATGTGCAACAATTTGTAGCACTTTCGTGCTACATTTTTTTCCAATTGGCATGGACGAAATAATGAGAATTTTGAAGAAAGGCAGAGGAATTAACAAAATTGCGGACCGCATTTTCCTGTATTTGTTTCGAAAGATTTGCGCTAAGTTTGAAATAACCACACACAACAAAAATTAAAAATTTTACCTAAAACTAATCTAACTGCACTTAGCGGGCCATGCGCGTGTCGCTTCGCAAGTAAAAAATTTCGTGGCGCAAGTAAAATAAACAGTAAAAAAAATTTACTATAGCAACAAAAATTGTAGTGAAACGCGCGAATTTGGGTAATTTTAGAACTTTAGGAACTGGCCGTTTTGGCAGTCTTAGTTAATAAAGGCTCTGGCATATTTGTGGCATCTGGCATCTGGCATAAAGGCTCTGGCATCTGGCGTATTTTTTGTTTCACCTTCTGGCAACACTGATTAGCTGTGGAATACTTTCTCTTTAGCACATTTAACCTATATTGGTTTAATCAAACACGATTTGGTGTATTTTCAATATGTAGTACAATTCAGTATTTTTTGTACTGGTATGTATTTTCCGTGTCGAATCGCTCTAAAAAAGGGGCCACTAGAAAAGGACTTAATAGGGCGATAACTAACAAGTTTCTCCAGGCTAGATAGATTGTCTCTATTTTTAATTTATTTTGGAAACAAATATTTTCTAATAGTTGAAGAAAGGTAGCTTTTTGTTAACTTGGGAAGCTGCTGTGCTGATCTACATGAATGAGACGTCGTTTCCCCATCACAGCTCTGGTGTCTAAGGAAATTAAAACAAGTTTCGCTAAGTGAGTAAACCTTCAGAAAATGCTCTTCAGTGAGATAAGAACCCAGGAAAAAGTTGCCAATCTCTCACAAGTAGGCCTAGGCTAAATAAGGCCCGAAATATAAGGATGAAAAGATCATTGGAAAAATAAAATAAATAGTATATTAAAAGAAACACCATTAAATTCCAAACAAAAGGAGCCCTTTTTATCTTCATTTCTGAAGGAACGTGACGTTCTATTTCGATATGACAAAATCATATGCATCACTTGAAACATAAGCTCTCTTACTTTTGGCTCCATAGGGAATGAATGCAGATTCATGAATGCACTTTCAAAATTTAAAAATGTTTCTTTTTCTCTAATGTGGTACCCTCCATTTTCCTCTCCGGGGATTAAAAGTCTGGTAATCTCCCTTTTTATTTCTTTGCTTTCTGCCATGAGAAGCCCTTTCTGTTGCAGTCACTTCATTATCTGGACTGAATCTTGTATGAAAGCTGGGGCAATTATCTTCGAACTAGTTGGGGTTTGCTCATGTAGTATGGGAAGCAACCAATTCTTTGTCGTTTCAAAGTTAAGTTGGGACCCATTTAAAAATTCGAGCGTCATCCGGGTAAGCATATTTTGGAACATTTCTTGAAAATCCAGAACACCAAGACCTCCAGATTTCTTTGGACGAAAGAGCTAATCGGGTATCACAGGGGAGTAGAGAGATGGGTCTCCAGTTCTCAATACTTTGTTTATCTCCCTTTTTTGGCACTAATTTGATAATCGCCAGAGCCTGTTCCGGTGTCGCTCCTTCACGAATCATTTCGTTCATTGCTGCTAAGAGAACTTCCGAAATTTCACTAAAAAAAACTTTAAAAAATCATAACTTAAACCGTCTCCTCCTGAGGCCTTTCTTGTTCTAGTAGAACTCAACGCTTTAGCTCTTGTTCAGTTATGGGCTGACTCAACATTTAATTTTTATCGCTAGAAACTTTTTTCTTTACTTCGAAATCATCAAAAGCATTTGCCTCTCCTTCTTCTTTTCTTTTATACAACTTGGAGACAAAGCCATAAACCGTCTTTTTTATTTCTTCGTGATTTTGCGTTATCCTTCCGTCACGTGTTTTGATATTTTTAATTCTGCTTTCCTCTCGATTCTTTTTGGCTTTCAAAATGGTCGCCAGGCTTATTTGCTCGCCTTCATACAGATCTTTTAAACGATTTTTTACTGTCCAGTTTTCAAACTCTTTTTGTTCAACTTTTTTCAACTGTCTTCTTATTTCATGGCATTCGAAAAACGGGTCTCCTGTCTTCTGGTCTATTTCATCTTTCAGTAGGCTTAAGTTTTTTCGTAAAAAAAAGTTCTTGGGCTAACTGCTCTCTTTCCCTTTCCTTCTCTAGGTCTTTTTGAAATTTTGTTATTTCTTGTTTAAAGTTGATCCATGTTGTGAGGTGGCTTTTTTTCTATTTTCTTCTAGTAAGTATTTGTCTGATTTTTCCTCGTATTATTTCTTCGTTTTCCTTATCCTTAAGAGTATCTGGATGTAGCTTCCAGTAGGGAGCTCTGACAAAGCTTGTTTTCATGTTTACATCACCTATCAGTACTCGAACAGCATAATGATCAGAGAAAAAAACATGCTCATGCTGAATAGAGTTTACAGCCTTTTCCATCTCCTTTGATATGAAAATCCTGTAAATTCTGCTTGCTCCTTGGTTTCCAATTCGGGTGAAAGAATTTTCATTCTTTTTCTTTACAATCCATACATCTCCTAAATCGTATGCTTTTACTAAGTTTTTTTTAGATCTTCACTCACTTTCTTTTTAAGATTCGCTCCCTTTCTCGTTTGCACATCCTGTTCTCTGGCTACGCAGTTGAAATCGCCCATCAATATTTTATATCCTGATATCGGAACGTATCTACGTATGATGTTCTGAATGAAATCAGCTCTGGCTTTGACGTTATTACTTCCCGAAGGCAAGTGCACGTTTACAAGCGTGACGCTTTCAAGCTAGAGGCTGCGTATGGTTCCATCTTTTTCAAATTTGAAGTTCTCCGGGTTCACTAGAATATGATTCTTTAAGAAAAAACCCGCGTCGAAAGATCCACTTCTTGAGTGATATAACCACTTTCTTTTATTCCTGAATTAACCTCCTGGACTGCTAATATATCAAAACCTGAGACTTTGGAATACTTTGTAAAAAGTTCCTGTCGTTTTTTTTTCTTTATAATAATAATAACTCTTTATTTCCATAATAGCTTATAGCTAGCAGCGGACGTCAAACAACAAGAAAATATAACACATGAGATCAGATAAATAAATATAAAAATAAATAAACTTTTTCACAACTTTTTATAGATTTCCTTTTCAACTAGTTCCTCATTATAGTGGTTCACGGAGTATGGAACAAACGATGATAGGTACCTTTTTGATGCCTTTTGGGGTGGGGGACAAAGGAGTTGGCACGACGAAGTGAGGGCTCCTTTACGTATTTTTGGCCGACTGATCTGTGATAGTTTCTGCAGCTGATCTCAGATAGTTTCTGAAGCCTCAGTTTCTGCAGGCTGTCCTCATAGGATGTATAATTTGCCCCAAGCATTATTTGGCACGCCCGCTTCTGAATATTTTCAAGCTTTTCGGTTTGGATAGCCGTTAGACCTGGGTGCCAAACGGGACAAGCATACTCGGTTTGCGATCGGACATACATACAGTATAGACTGCGCATAATGGAAATTTGGATATTGAACCGCGTTAGGCAAGCAAAGGATTTTAGGCATAGGGAAGCCTTTTGGAGGATAGACTGTATATGTGGATCCCATTTCAGGTTGCTTTTGAAAATTACTCCTAGGATTTTTATTTCATCTTTAGTTGTAAGTCCAGTGTCTTCTTGGGACAAAATTGCAGATTTTAAAAAGCTAACACGTAGAATATGGCTCTTGGTTTCACTAACTGTAAGCATTACATCTTCAAGATTATGCTTTAGCTAGGAAAATATTGATGAGGTGGTGATTTCCTCTACTAGGCTCGCTAAGGTGCGGAATGATATGCTTGACAGGTCGTCAACAAACTTGTAGCGACTTTGTATATGTGCTAGGACAGGGTTAAAAACAATCAAAAAGATCAGTGGTCCTAATTTGGTCCCTTGGGGTGCTCCGCACCATATTTCTTGGAATTCGGATGCTTCATCCTGCGTGAGTGAAACACATTGGTTTCGATTGTGCAGGAAGCTTGCAACAATTCTCACAAGAAACTGTCGAGCACCCATTTCTTTAGCTCGGTTAATAGCTATCAGGTGTTGGATGCTGTCAAACGCCTTTACTATATCGCTGAGAAGGATTTCTGCGTATGACTCTTCCTTCTCGAGATGTTTCATCAGATCGTCAAAAGACATACAAGATAGTGGGTAGTATTATGTCCAGGCCTGAAACCAAATTGCCGAGGGTCTAAACTAGCTTCAATATCTCCATATAAATATTCACAGATAAAGCCCTCAAACACTTTGGAAAGGCACGGGGTTTTTGAAATCGGGCGCAAATCGTTAGGTGAGAGGGTTTTTTTTTATTTTAGGAATGGGAGTTATATAGGCTGTCTTGAAGCAATCCGGGAATGTACCATCTATTAGACATTGGTTGAAACAGGCAGCCAAAATAGGACTAAGCTCCTCAGAGCAATGAGCTATCAACTCAATAGGAATTTCTAGAGGGTAATTACTCTTCCTGAGGTCCAGGCGTTTGAGCTTCTCGCATACTTCATGGGGGCGAATGATCGGAATTTGTTCAATGGGTCCATTTTCAGGTAGCTCGTCAAGAGGTGGGTGTGTGCGACAAATATTTGAAAAATGTGTGTTGATCATATCAGCGCTCAGAGGTTCACCATCAGAGCCGTAGATTGTCAGCTGCTTTCGAGTCCGTCCCATAATCTCCTGGATCTTCTGGTGGAATCTAGAGGGGTTAGACTTCCAAAGCTTGTTAACCACTTGAGCACCAAATTCCTTTTTAGATTTCTTTATTTTGAGACATATGACATTGCGCATTTTTTTAGCCTCATCTTGATATCCCAACTTGTAGAGCTCATTTCTCGATTTGATTAGATCCTTAATCTCTTTAGTCACCCACGGCTTATTTTGTGACTTGACCAGGATTGTCTTTTCGGGAAATATTACTTTATATTCATGGAAAAGCTGAGCAGTGACCTCTTGCATCATATTGTTGCCGTTCTTCATAGTAAGGACTTTCGACCAGTTTTTCCTAGCTAGCCACTCTCGGTAAATCTGGAGTTGTTCTTGAGTTTGTGGGCGGTACTTCACCACTGAGGGATCTGTCAGGGGGTTTTCTGCTAGGCTTCCATATTACAGTAAGGTGGTCACTCATACCAATAGCGGGGAGAGTGTAGGGGGGATTATAGAACTCCTCAATATTGGTAAAGATAAGGTCTAGTACTTTTTCCTCGCGTGTTGGGACTTCAACAACTTGCGTAAGTGAGAGTGAACTTGAGAGCCAGCTAGCCTTTAAATCATTAAAGTCGCCCAGGATCTGAATGGCAGCGTATGGGTATTGGGATCTTATGTAGTCAACCGAATGCTGTAGGTAGAGTACGAGTTTCCTTTCGGAACGATGCTCTTGGCGGGTAGTAGACTACACCAAAAATGATTGACGATACTTCTTTTGGTAAGTATCGGGGCCTTGTCCAAAGCCACAGAACTTCGGGCTCAGGTTTCCTAGGGATAGGTATATTTAGGGCTCGATTCGGAATTGCAGACTTGCAAAGAAAACCAACTCCGCCACCATGACTCACATTGGCCCCGTCCTTATTTAATCTTGGGAGTAGATGCACATCGTACCCGGAAATAACCGTGCATGTGTCAGACGCGGACCAAGTTTCGCACAAGCAAGCCACTTCAATGTCATTTTGTATGAGGGTGGTTTCCAGCTCTTCAACTTTATTCCCAAGAGAGCGGACGTTTGCGAGCAGGATTTTGGGAAATGAATACTTCTGCTTTGTGTGATTACAATCCTTTGTCGTATCGTGTAGAGTTCGATGTCTTTGGGCATCCATTTGAGCTGAGCGCTGAGTATACTTGGGGTTGTATTTTAAGGTTGCAACAGGTGTTTTCACTTGTTGAAGGTGACCTTTTTGTTGATTGTAAGGTGGTGGGATTTGTTCATGACGTAAAGCTTGATTTATTGGTGGTGGGATTGAGCGGTGGAAATGAAGAATGGGCTGTGTTAGACTAGCGACTCGATGAGCTGTGAAAATCCATTCCTCGTTGGAAAATGGGGAGTAATAATTTGGTGTGCTGGCGGGATAGTTAGTCTGATATCTGGTACGGGCCCGTATGGTATAGCTTGCCATCTTATTGGGGGTGCTGGTAGCCACGGTCTTCGGTAGGGGGGAGGGGGAGCTATAAGATGTATGCTGTTGTCTTTCCTCGGAGGTGTGAGTTTCAACTGCATTAAGGGGACAATTCTCAGTAAACGATCTCCTGTTCTGATATCTTGTTTCCCAACTTCGGATTCGGCTGACCCTTGTGATTACCTCAAATGGCGAAAATTCTACAGCTGAATTTTTGTTAGTGAGGGACTTCACCCATACGATCAAAGTCAGATAGAATCAAAACTGGGAACAAGTATCTAGGTCTCATTAACCTGGTACAATTAATTAGACAATTCACGTTGTGGTTTCTAAACAGCATTGGGTCTATTTGAAAGCATCAACAATTAATGAATTTTTGTCTTTGAAATATATTCAAAGAACTGAGCCTAAAATCCCAAGCATACGAGAACGTGCAGCGTCTTCTTTATAGCAAATGATTCTGAGATCCCCTCCCCCAAAATTTTTTTTGAAGAATCATTTTGTTTTGTTAGTCTTCCGTTATAGCGAATGATAGCCGATGACTACTTGTCATAATTAAATTATGTTTCAATTTAATTGATTATTTAATTTTAATAAAACATAATTTTAATAATAAACATAGTTAAATTATTTAATTTTAATTTTTTAATTCAATTAACATGATTAATTTAATTTAATGTAACTTGCCCCAATTGGGTTGAATTCCCCCTTGAGTCATTTTTGAAAATATTCTGTAATTATTAACTACTGAAATCTAAATGGAACCAAGATTCGAGTAGAATTGCCGCAGTGCAGGTTTTATCAGATATCGGCAATATTCCTTAATTGCCGATAAGCAGCCTAAGATTTAAATAGGGGCTTATTTCGAAGACCGAATTTGTACATTAGAATTACCAGAAAAACTTGCACTCTTTTCTTCAGAGGCAAAAATCTCATCCTCACGCGGGGAAGGGGGGGGGGGTGATTTTTATCTCCCTAATCAGTAGGTAGTGAAATCCCTGGAAATTTTCTGAAACTTCAGCATAAATACGCACTTATATTAGAACTCAGTGTCCACTGGAAAAAAATTTCTGATATGCTCTAAAATCTGGGCAGTTTTTTCATTCAAACATTTCCCCCTTTTTACAAGTGTCTCTTTTGACGTTGAGTGAAAATTTATTAATTCCATTATAATTTGGGCTGACAGCCCATAACTAATTTACTAAACAAAATTTTATTGAAGATCTTCTTTTTCAAAGATGATTTCTAATGTAAATTGTTTGCAGTTAGCAAACTATAAAATTAATAAAAAAAAGTAGGCCTAAGCCTCTTTAAGCTATCTTGATCTAGCAGTATTCTTCGGTGAATAGGCATTTCAGTAGTCCTTTTTTGGCCCCCCCCCCCCGGAAATTAAAAATGCTAATAAAATTAGGTGATGTTGTATGCATGTCATACTTAAGATGGCAACGATTTATAAGAAAAAATAACTAGAAACGTTTAATTCAGTTGATCTAGGGATAAACAAGAAGATAAGCCATTATCATGGTGATTAAGCCTGTAGCACATTACTCTTATATTATATTATTCATAAAAGATCGTGATTTTTTTTATGCCTCTTCAGCCCGAGTAATTTCTCAACAAACACAATTTATGACGTTTGGTAAAAAAAAAAAAAAAAAAAAAAAAAAAAAAACTAAAAAAAGAACAAGAAACGTGGGTGATTTTCAGTCGGTGGAAAAGAAGCGAAATGAAAAGATAAGGCAGATATTTTAGCAAAGACATTCGCCAATCTAGCCTCATAGCTCAATGCAAAAAAAAAAAAAAAAAAAAAAAAAAAAAAAAAAAAAAAAAAAAAAAAAAAAAAAAAAAAAAAAAAAAAAGAGAGAGAGAGAGAGAGAGAGAGACAGAGAAAACCCTGAGAAAAAAACCAAGCCAGAACAAATGAAAGACTATTTAAAATTACATTGGGAAAGAATTTTGTGAAATTAACGAAGCCGGCCTACTGTCCACATTTTTTATGGTTTTTTTTTTCGATTTTTATAAAACGTCATGTACCGCAAGTGTGGTCTTAAAACTTATTTAATGCAGTTTATGTAAAATTAAAATGAAAACTCGTGCGTTCATTGCCCCCTAACCAAAAAAAATTTATTGGATCCATAACAAATACAGTTCATGCGATTTTTTTATTGGACTTTCAAAGAATACAATAGGAGGAATTGGCCTTTTTGAAAATGAAACAATTCATAAGGCAGTAGGATAAAAGCAAATAATACAATAATTTCAAAAAAAGTCGCAGAAACAACAATTTTGATAGAGCACAAATTCCTATTGGGCTGCCTGGTAAAACCCTAAATGCAGTGAAATCTACCTAAAACCATCACTAAATAAAAAGTCTATGAACACAATTTCTATACGCAATTGGCTATATATAAAACTTACTTATATATAGCATTGATTAAATCACTATTCTTTTTCCAACATTTAACCACATTTGTCGAACCTCGTACAAAACATCTTGCAAAAAAAGTAATTACAAATGGAATACAGGTCAGTCCTGGCAATGCACGAACTCCATGTATACTCAAGAATTAGCACCATTTTCTTGTGTATCCGCTTCACTATGCTTCACTTGCTGTTGGCAACCCTGTTTCGAGCATTATTGGATCCTTTGTGGTTTTAGTAACAGAATCGTTGACAGCCTCTACAGTTTCGTCTTGACTCTGTAAAGAAACAAAAAGTTAAGAATTTGTATGAAGCCAAAGTGAGGCTATAAATTCTAAAGACTCATAGAGGGTATTACGAGTCTCTGGACTGGGGGGCCACTGCAATAGGGAACTTCCCACAATAGTCGATTTTCCCACAATAGTCGAAGTTTTAACTGATTACGTGTACTGTGATATCGCATACTATTCACCAGAGCATGCAAAAAGGGTGGCGAATGTGGTCAACATCTATCACGGTCATTTTGAAAACGTAACCTCCCAATCTCGCCATTTGTATCAGTGCGCACGCGCGCTTTCAATGTGCATGTGCATACATGACGGATATTGAAAAATGCCAGAAGACATAAATTCAAACCCGAAAAATGGTGAAATGGCTCTTTAATTGGACGAAAGTGGTCGTATGACATTACTTTCAACTAATCAGAGGCGTTTTCAACTGACGGAGATTTGTGGAAAGGGAAAGTGATATTTTATACTTTTAAGTAAAGTGCAAATTTTGTTCTGGCCTTGGGAAGGCATAAGGGTTTTGAGCCCAACTTATGTTATTTTCTGCTCGTTTTGAGTTTGACTCGGTTATTTATTGTAATTTCTGTTCGTTTTGGGCTTCATTTATTATCGATGCTGATTTGTGGTAGTTTCACGCTTGGTAGATTATTTGATTTTATTGTTGCTCATTTTTTGTTTAATGGACTTCTTTACTTTTCTTTGAAAAACTTATTTTGTGAAAAAAATGTTTTTTTAATTAATCTCAAGTAAAACCAGAACCCCCCAATACTGTTGGTTCAGATTTGTGACAGATGGTCTCAGATACGAGGCAAGTGGCATAAAACCTTTTCTCTCTCTCTCTCAAAAAAAAAAAAAAAAAAAAAAAAAAAAAAAAAAAAATACAATACTGTGGGGTTATAAAAATAAGACTAGGAGACCACGGTCGCCACCCTGATTAAGCAGAGAATTACTGCGGAGTGAAAGCATATCAAGAACTTAAATAAAAATCTTACGATGTTTATCAAGTTTCTTATATCATATTCTATCACTTGAAACTACTGATAGTTATAAATTATGCACATATTTGCTGCTTTAAAAATATCATATTAAACGAGTGAATGTGATCACTTGTAAAATGGCACTAACAATAGCGAGCAACTTTTTGCACAGATCTTAATTAATCCGATATCTTTGATTGGTCAAGTCTTTGATATGTATAAATAAATGCGGGGTCGATTTGCAAGAATCTTCCTGTGGTAAAACACTAAATATATTCTCTGGGGTATGATGTCGAGCTTGAGCAACTTCTTTACCTAATTCCCTGTATGTGATTTAAGTTTGGCCCCATAGGGACAATCTAATAAAGAGAGAAGAATAGCCTATAATAACCAAAAATTTAAAACCCTTTTAAAATGGTTTTCAAGCGAGGAAGAATCACCCGATTGAAGAGAAATGTAACCCAAGTTCAATAGTAGGATCACTTAAATTTGAAATAAAGCAACTTTCTAAAGACATCCAGTCCCTTGATTTCATCCTCACGTACCTCATCCACTAAAAACCAACGCAAATATATGTTTAGTTATTTTATTTGCTGTACTAATAAATATTTACATGCATTTTAAGTTTTGTTGCTCTGAAATTACTAAGTCACAGGAAGATACATTTATTAACGTATCAAATACACTATCAAAGCTGTAGAAAAGTTTTACTTTGATCCCGCTTTCTAGTTTAGCCAGTGGTTTGTTCTATCGCAAGTTAACAAGCAAAATTC
The DNA here is from genome assembly GCA_027921565.1 of Artemia sinica. NCBI lineage: Eukaryota > Metazoa > Arthropoda > Branchiopoda > Anostraca > Artemiidae > Artemia > Artemia sinica. The sequence continues at coordinate 58,586,189 of CM051262.1, forward strand.
ACGTTTGAAAAGTGCATATTTCATAAACTGCCATAAGATACTATACACAGCATTTTATATTTTTTGAAACTGTGCTATAATTATATAGCTTTGTATACAAATAGAATATGAATTTTTAGAAGTATCACTTTACGCAAATACAATATTAAAAGCATTGCCTTATATACATGAGATAAATATTTATGTCTTTATATAAAACTCTATTTATCAGCTCGTTAAACTACTTTATGAATGATCTGCATCGAACTACTTCAGAGCACAAGAGAGATCACTCACAAGACTTCAAAAAAGACAACTTACGTCTGAAACCGCACCAAAATCCTCGATTAACAGCGGAGTGTCGGAGTTGTTGGAGCTACTCGATTCATTTATCATTGACAAGACAGGTGTTTCGTTTAGCGACACTTGTGCCACCGATATATCATCTTTGACAATTTGTGCCACTGATAAGTCATCTTTGACAACTTCTGCCACCGATAGGTCATCTTTGACGACTTTTGCCATCGATGAGTCATCTTTAACCGCTTCTTTATCTGGAACATCATCTTCAGGTAACAACAGGCTTTCTTCACCGCTTAACGTCGCATTTACTTCACTGTCATTATTCCCTTCTTGTTTAATAGAATCAGTATCGGGTACAATTTTTGATGGCTTTGCTTCATCTCCATCAACAAGAGGTTTATCAACTTCCTCTTCTTCTGCGACAAGTACTGCTTTTGACGGTTCTAGATCGGTACAAGGCTTTTCCAGACTTTGGCTAGTTGCATCTTTGTCAATCAAATCTAAAAACAAATAAGTATTTAAGGTGTCTCTCTATAAAGTATTGTATGCAAATATATTAATAATATCTACATAGAATCTCTACCAGTGCACCACTGCTTAAAGTTCTTTGAAGTTTACGCGTCTCAGCTGTGATCACTAAAGAAGCCAAAATTTGGTGTTTTCGACGTCCATTCGCTCTTCTATAGAAAACACTACTCCAAAATAATGATATACAAGATTGGCACCGTTGGATCCACAATCTTAGAGTGCGGTTTAGCTAGGATAAGTGGAAATTTCTGATTACTCTGCAACTCTCAAATCTCTAAAATCTGATTAGTATATTAGATCTAATTAATTTATATAAGAACTTACAGATATAACTAATCAGATCTAATTACTAAAATTAGTTAACGTTTGAAGCCAAATTCTTAAAGCATCGGATCCTAATACAATAACCAAACAAATTAAAAAAAAGGAAAAACGAGAAAGAAGGGTCGTCACATTTGCAACAACAGTGGTTAGTTCAGTAGTTGGCTGTCCACTCACCGGTCTGCCTATGTAATCAGACTATCAAATGGCCACCTAAATGTGGCAATTAAATATTCCACTTGACTTTGAGACAAAGATCCAAGGCCGTACCTAGAGAGGGGGTTAGGGGGTTTGACCCCCCCCCCGAAATGTTTGTCTGACTCGTAAAAACATAACAAAATAGATATAAACAAAGTTTGTATGCATTTTTTGAGTTTTTTTTGTGTCAACCCTAGCCCCCCTCCCCAAAACTTGTTTGAGTAAAACACCCTCCGAAAAAATCCTGGGTACGGCCTTGCAAAGATCCCTGTGTTTTGATACCCCACGTTCTTGCATCTATTAAACCAAGTGTTTTATTCCAACTAAAACCTCTCATCTTAATAAAAATATTACTTCCTATTAACACATTTAAACCGCTTTACACTTTTTACCATCATAAGTATTTACTGAGAAAATATCAAACCTCGCCGTCCTTGGAAACTTTATCCAGTCTTATAGCTTTATTTGAAAAAGAAGATTTAGCAGTTTTTTTCTTTTTTTATTAAAATAGGGATTATACAGTGGAATAGTTTAGAGAGCCGAGGAACATTAATCGATTACCGATTCTTTTTCTTACAAAAAGTTGATTATCTTGATTCCGACTCATCATTCTCCAATCACTATATATATAAAGAAAGAGAATTGGAAGAAAAAAACGTACCCATGGTTACATTTGCATTAGCAGTGGTTACTTCAGTGGATGGCTGTTCACTGACAGGTCTGTCTATATAAGCAGACTCTCGAATTGCCACATAAATGCCATCTCCTACTGATTCAAGAGACACAGCAGACAGAGGTCTTGACCTTGGAGGTGATTCAGATTTGAGCCTCTCGAGACAAGGGTCAGATGGTATCTCACTATAAAAATATTCAAAATATAAAAAACTGAACATCCAAAAATATAAATGGATGGGTTAAATCTCTAACGTTTGCCGTGGATATATACCATATAAGTTTAGTTAGTTTTTGTTTCATACCTTGTTTGATTTATTTAGTTTTACTTGAAATCAGACAAAAAAGAAATGAAAATTCTTATTTTGTTCCAGATCACTAAATGCAGTGTTTTGTATGCGCGTCGTAAAAAGGCACAAGGTTTTACCTTTGTCCTTTTTTATTTTTAATTTTCAACTCTTTTGACTCTCCCTTTTGTGCTAAATAAGTTAACTATCGGTTTTTAACTTTTTAATTTTTAAAACAACGATACTAAGAAAAAATCATTTACTTTTATAAGTTCTATTTGTTCATATTTTCTATGTTTCGTTGCCCTTGTTAAGTAAAATCTCGCAGCAGACTTATCTATTAGTAGGCTTCAGATTGATTTTTTGTACTGATTTATTTAATATTCGTTTATTAATTAATTTAGTTAGACCATTAATTTTTAAGTTCGTTTAATTAATGTACAGGTTTTACTCCCTAATTTAAAATTCTTAAAACAATAATAAAAAAAAAATCATTTCCTCAATTCACTTATTACGATTTTCTATTGTTTCGTTTCCCTTGTTTAGAAGCGTTTCCCTTGCAGGCTCACCTTTTAATGGGAATCTGATTGTTTTTTTGTACTGATTTTAAAATAGACTAATAATTTTGATAATTAAATTTTTGGCTAATTTAGTTCGTTAACTAAACCAGTTAATTTAGTTTATTTAATAATTTAGTAACTTGAAATAATTTGGAACACTACTAGGCGACATAGGCAGTAAGATGATTCCAATCCAAAATAAAATGCAAGGAATTGAGGCAGTGTAGATCGTTTTTTAGGCTTAGAATAAAGTTTCGGCAACGTTGACACATTTATTCTGAGGAAATAAACAACTAAAAAAGGCAAGGCTTTCAAAACAAATCAATATAAACTACTGAATATGATTTTCTACCGTACTTTAAAGCATTAAAACACTAAATGAAAAATTACAATGTTCAGATTATGTTTCCAGTAAATCAAAGGATTGAAGCTTAGTGTTGGAGGTTAAGATTTTACCTCAGCAATGAGGACAAAATCTTTTTTATGAGATTTCGCACCTCATTTTCGAGATAGAACTCTGTTTACATGCAAAATTAAAAAACAAACAGTTAAATAAATCGTTTTTCCAAACGCCAGCGAATAAGAGACGTTACAGATTGAAACTAGCAAAAGCCACACTGATCAAAAATGGGGCTGATACACCCCATCATCCACTCAGTTGTAAAGTTGAACTGGTTACCTATCGTTAAAGATTGGAAATAGCAAAAACCCACACTGATCAGAAGTGGGCTGATGCTTCTCGTCATCAACTAACTTGTAAAGTTCAACTAGTTACCTATCGTTACAAACTGAAACTAGCAAAAGCCACACTGATCAGAAATGGGGCTGATACACCCCATCATCCACTCAGTTGTAAAGTTGAACTGGTTACCTATCGTTAAAGATTGGAAATAGCAAAAAACCACACTGATCAGAAGTGGGCTGATGCTTCTCGTCATCAACTAACTTGTAAAGTTCAACTAGTTACCTATCGTTACAAACTGAAACTAGCAAAAGCCACATTGATCAGAAGTGCGGCTGATGCACCCCATCATCCACCCAGTTGTAAAGTTGAACTGGTTACCTATCGTTAAAGATTGGAAATAGCAAAAAACCACACTGATCAAAAGTGGGGCTGATGCTTCTCGTCATCAACTAACTTGTAAAGTTCAACTAGTTACCTATCGTTACAAACTGAAACTAGCAAAAGCCACACTGATCAGAAATGGGGCTGATACACCCCATCATCCACTCAGTTGTAAAGTTGAACTGGTTACCTATCGTTAAAGATTGGAAATAGCAAAAAACCACACTGATCAGAAGTGGGCTGATGCTTCTCGTCATCAACTAACTTGTAAAGTTCAACTAGTTACCTATCGTTACAAACTGAAACTAGCAAAAGGCACGCTGATGCACCCCATCATACACTCACTTGTAACGTTTAACTGGTTACCTATCTTTACAGATTGAAAGTAGCATAATCTACACTGATCAGAGGTGCGGCTGATGCACCCGATTATCCATTCACTTGTAGCGTTCAAGTGGTGACCTATGCTTTTCCTAAAACACACTTCGGTGCAACAGCCACGCTGTTGGTAACTACAAACGTTTGGTCAACTTAAAATAAAGAAGAATTTTTAGGTTCTGAATGTTCATATACTTAATATTAGTTGCAAAATGTCTTCAAGGACAAGGACACCCCCCCCCAGATTTTTAAAAAAATACCTTGTTTGGTATTCTCATTACAAAAGATTTGAAAAATATTTTATTTTGAAAAATATCTTTGTATCTTATTAAAAAAACACATCCTTGGCCCCTCCCCTACATTTTCTCATCTATGCTTTTTGTATCAAGTAAAAGAGACAAAAGAAAAGATACCACCAAAACAATAGATAAATGTTAAAAACTAATTAAAAAAAGTGTAGTACAAAAAAATATCACTAAACAATTAAAACAAATTAGTAAAATAAAATCATAAATTATAAAATATAATCAAAACCAAAATAAAATCATAAACAGCAAATTTTCATATATATATATTCATAGTCATAAAAACTGAAAGCTCAATACAATTAGAAGAAAATCTCTCTTGGTAGTAAAATCATAAAAAAGAATGGAAGAATTTCTAACTCCCCACCACCTGGTGTATATCACGGAGCAACCCTTATTTTCGCCACGAGTGGCACACTTCTACCATACCGCGCCTTATCCCTCAATGCATGGCATACTTCGAACCACCCATGCGGTATTCCAATTACACATGATTTTTAATATGACCACCACGCCAGGATGACTATTTTACTGAAAATACAATTTACAATAAGAATTTTTCAAAACCTCATATTATCCCATGTGAAATTTTCTTTATCTCAGTTTCCGAAAAAAATTGCGAAGCATGAAAAAATGCCAGAGACGCCAAACGCTAGATGGCATTTGGTGATTTTTCCCCAACTAGCAGATTTTGATCTTTTCGATATAGCAGTTTGACGAGTAACGCTGGATGGTTAACTAGTATGTAACAAGATGGTAAACTGAATTTGAAAAAAAAAAAAAAATTTATACCTCTCAAGTAATTCTACAAGCTCAGCTCCGACATCATCAGATTCATCAACTTTTTGTGGAGCAGAAACTTCCTCTTCAATATCACTTTCCTCTTCCAAACTTTCACAGACAAGGGATGGCAGACATGTTTCTGTAGTATCTTTGACGTCCTTTATCGACAGCTGTTCTCGCAGACGTTGCATCTCTTTCTTCATTTTCTCATATTCAACGTCTTTTTCATTAATAACAGCCTGGAATAGGGTGTGATGTTTGGATAGAATAGAATACAGTACACAGAAAAGTTTAAGATAAAGAAAAAAAAGTCTGTGAAATAAAATATTTTGGGAAAAGTCAATAGAAAAGATCCCTGAATAGACTTAGAAAGAATACAAAAATGAAGAAAATCTAAGATAGCAGAAGTAGTTAGCACGATTTCATTAGAGCATGCTTCTTGGGTTTTGAAGTCAGTGGAAAATTTTTTAACTTTTAGCCAGTTCTAAAAGGACATAATTGAAAGTAATATTTTCTGAAAGCTTTATAAAAATATTTTAAAAAGTTATAGTTTTGACCTCATGAAGAATTTCTCACATTCTTTTCCCTTTGTTTTTACTTTTACAAGTCCCACTTCTCTCAGTGAAAGAAAAAAAAAGAAAAAAAAAAAAAAAAAAAAAAAAAAAAAAAAAAAAAAAAAAAAAAAAAAAAGACGTCACCAGCTTTTTCTCTTTTTTTTTATTAAATAACAGCCGAACTAAAAGGCATCCTCCCACCACAAGAAGTCTTTCTTACGGTGGCCTTTCTTACAATTTCAGACTTTTTCCAAATGGTGGTCTGTCATATCTCCCACATAAAACAATTTCACGTTCTTTTCTACTTGTAAGTAGTTTTTCCCAGAATTATTCAAGAAAATAAATTTTCAACTCCTATCAATACGAAGTTGAACCAAACATTTGTCTATTTGAAAAGCTCTTTTCATCGTGTCATTGGATATTCAGGCATCGAATCAAAATTCATCTCCCGTAATAATAGTTTCGGCTTTATCTACGGAAAAAGCAGCAATTCAAAAAATATTTTCTCTTTTTCACTCCAAATTCATATTTAGACCTATTTCAAGTAGCTCACACTATTCCAATAAGAAATTTTTTTTTTCCTTCATTGTTAAAATTACTTCAAATGAAAGGAAAAAAGATGAAAAACCCAACACACCATCAATTGTGTCAGCTGTGAATTTAAAGACGTCACAATGGGGACGAGCCTATGGGACGCTAAGCTAGGCAACTTCATAATTTTCCTCAATGTTCGTGGACTGACAGGCTTGTGCGACTCACGCAGATGGAAAGACTCGTGCCGAGAAATTGGGTCACACTCCCTTGTCGGATGAACATGTTCGATTAGAGGGCGAATTAACACAGGCTCTCGACTGTTTGTTGGCTCACTAGATGCTGCAATCGCTTCTTCTTCTGTGATTCGGAGTGAGTCGTTGAGCACTGTGGTTAGTTTGCTCGCTAAAAAAAAAAGAGAAATATAATAATACATACTATTTGAAGTTAAACATTTTAAACACACAGAAGAGGCAGGCCATCATAAAAGACGTATGAAACAGTAATATATCGACGTACGACTACATTCGCAAATACATTTATTTACTCGCAGAAAAAAAAAAACTAAAAAAAAAGAAATTGTATAAAATTAAATAAACTTGTTTCAGAAAATACCTCGTACTGGGTTTCAACTGCATTTTTCTTCTTTTTTTTATATTACTTATAATAATTTTCTTCATACAGTCTAACGTTAATTCATGCTTTACAGCAGGAAACAATAGGAAACAATCATCCTGCTCCAAGGACTACAAAATAGTGTCCTACTCTAAAAATTTGTAACGTTCCTTTCCACTCATTATTTTCACTTTCTTCTTAATTTATTTACATGTCTATGCGATCATAGGTTCTGATATAAGAGGGGGGGGGGGTGAATTTGTCAAAACTTCTAAAAAAGACGTGTACATATTGAAAAATATTAAGATTATGAGATTCTGAGAAAATCATACACAATTATTCACATTTCCCCCCCCCCTCCTCCACCAGTACGCCAGTCTGAACTTGTATACAAAGCCAACTTTTCGGGTGCTGAGCAAGATGAAAGGATTTTTTTCTGAAGGGAACTTTTTCTACAGAAAGCTTCTCCCACTTGATTGGTCTTACTCAAGCTCCACACTCCGTAAAATTATCCCCTCCCGCGTGTTACGTAAGATAACTTTAATAAAATCTCTATAGACCTAGATTTTTTTTTCTTTTACCTCTGGACAGAAAAACACAGTTGCATATTCCAATTTAGGGTTGCTGGGATTGATGACTTTTTTAAAAGTTCAGATGCCTTTATGGTCCACATAAAACTCATTATAGCCGAACAAGTTGAAACGGGCATGCAATGGAAAAGGCTTCAGAGAGAGCATAATTAGTTTGTATTTGAAAGTTAAAATGAAAATCTTGATTAATAGTGATTATATTCTAATAAGGAGAAATGGGACATGATATACATAGAAACATTTTAAACCACTGCACCCCCCCCCCCCCATTCACAATTTCACCACCGAAAAATCTGAATCTATAGCATTGTTATTTACTAGTTGCAGCTACCGCTGCAAACATGAAAGCTTTTGTATATGTTTCCGCATTGAAGGTATTGCTGGAAAACGTTCGAGCTTTAAAACTTGGCAAAACACCATGCGACAGTTATATTCTTTTCTGTCAAAGAAATGATGTTACCCAAACAATGACTTAATTTAAAATTATTATTTTACAGGCTATGTTCACTAGTCGGTGGAGGTGGAGGGGTACCTGTGACATCTGGCGGATGGATTTTATCTTACAACGGCGTTAACACTGCTATATATTTTATAAAGTGCCAATTTGCTCCGTCTAATGTTTGTTAACATTGTGTAGTTGGAATTGAATTTTAGAAGAGTTATGTTTTATCTTGGGTAGAGGGTAATGACACAAATACAGGAGACGAAAATTGGAACATTTTAGCGTTTTGATAAAAAAAAGGCCCCATAGAGTAAAAGCATTACGTACTTGTCTGGGGATCTGGTCGCTGTTTTAAACTACTGAAAATCGTAGTTTTACGCATTTTACGATACAATTACAAATCGTAATTACGCAAAAAAACCTTAACCCAGATTAAACATTTGAAGTGTGGGCTAAGTTTGTGCTAAAATTAAAAATTGCGGCAAAATTCCGTTCTATGAGGCTGATTTTCGAGGTGCATTCCATATTTAGAACAAGACAAAGAAATATATCTAGTTAGCGAAATGACTTGACCAAAAACGACTCCAGAAAACTACAAACGCCAGAAAATATAACAACGGCTCACCTTGCATTATGGCAGCAAGAACTAAGTCTCTCGCTTCTTGGGCTTCCTGATTAGCTCCCTTCAAGGGAGTCGAGTCCAGTTGAACGAGTTGGTCTAGCTCATCAGGTGAGACGTGCAATACCTCCGCCACGAGTCTCTGTTTTTCCACAAGGGCCGCTCGTATTAACTGATCTTTCCGTCGAAGTTTTTCCAAAGGTGTTAAGACGGGCTCAGCAGTGTGTACGTCTCCCTAAAATTAATTCATTTCATTAAAGACAACGTCATTAAACGTTAATTAACGTTATAAAAGACACATGGGAAGACAAATAAGAAAACTTAGTCATTAAAGACAACGTTTGGGATTAGAAGCAGTGATAAAGAGCTGTAGGCATAATCATTATCCCAAAAAAATTTATAGTTACACAATACAATTCCATCCCTTAGCTCATTTCCATTTTTTTTTTTTCATACTCAAATATTGAGGCATAAAAGTATACGTTCCTATAAAATACTATATTATTTATAGTTAATATAAAATAGGCCTATACACAAAATTAGGTATGCACGTTGGCTACAACCAGGCACGTAAAAAAAAAGGGGGGGGGGGAGGGTGAGGTGATTCCATTCCATTGACTTCCCCTAAAAACCTCGATGGTTCTTTATTCTCATATTTTCCACACAAATCCCCAATTGTTTGGGGATTTTTTTTTTTTAGATATGCCTCCTGCTACCAGAATATATTGTTTCCGTATTTGATCGATTTTGATTAGCCACAAATCATTGACTAGAAAAATCTAATATTCCAATGGTGAGGGGGGGGGGGGGGGGGGGGTAGACATTCGAAAAAACAATGACGGACATATCAAAATTAGAAAAAAACGATTTTAGATCTTTAAACATACAGTATTACATCATATTTAATGTAATGCATGTAATATTTGTAATACAACATATGTAATAGCGTTAGTCTGTCTCATCATTAGGCATTTTGTAGAGATTCAGTAATCCATTAGGAAGGAGGAAATATGGACGTATCCAGCATTTTTCTTTCGAGAGGGGGGGGAACCAAAAACTCAAAAATGCACCAAAAATTTGTTTATATACGTTTTGTTATGTTTTTCACGAGTCTGACAAAACTTACCGGGGGGAGGGGGGAGGGTCAAACCCCCTAACCCCTCCCTTGGATACAAACCTTGGGAGGAAAGTTAGATTTTGCAACCCCCAAAACATTTTGAAATGTTTATGTTAGCAATTTATTTGCGCTGTCAAAGATTCGCAGAAATTTAGCTTTGTTTGCTGCTAACAGTTATTTTAAACAAAAATATAACTTATCTTATAGAAAAACAGGGGAGAATCCGTTTGTGATATTTTGACAAGTAGTTTTCCAATATTTTTGTCTAAAATTAGTTTTCCTATCATTTAAATTGTCTGAAAACTTATTCAGAACTGCGTTTGCTTACCTTTGTATTTTCTGCTCTGGAACGAGAGGGATAGCGCGACTATTGGCTGAGCGTATGACTCCTGTATTTTCAAATAGCTTATGAGAGATACTCGCATTATTAGTCTATTTACGTTATAGGGCTTTGAATTTCAATTACTGAATATAAGTTTTCTGTGGGACTGACTAATATTTCAATGAAATTAGCTTTTTTTTTTGCCAGAATATTTTGGCGTCAGAACAGCACATAAAACAACATGAATATTATAGCGACTAACATAACTTATCGCAAAAATAATGGGAGGGAAGGGAACAAGCACAGATGACCCAAGTATACGTGTGAAAAAAATAAGAAAGGGGCAACGTCTGTCCAATTTCTTTTTTATTATTTTTTTATTATTATTATTTTTTTTTATTTACAGATATTCATTACCCAAAGTGTGTAGTTTATAATCATAAACTCTAAATAGCACAGCAGCCCCTTAAACCCTAGAAATAACCGTAGAAAATAACCCCAATCAAAAGTAAAAAATTTATAACATTAAAGGAGGTTTAACGTTGCACAGGCATGGACAGTAACACAAATTGAGGGGATGGGAAGTGCCCCCCCCCCTGCCCCAACGTTTTTGTGAGTTGGAACTACTGGGAAAAGGCCTGCACATATACCATACTACTAAATTTGCCAAACCCCCTCCATGAGCAGTAAAGTGGATAGCTTCAAACTGGGTATAAAACGTGTCCTTTTCCTGCGAAAACTGATTCGTCAATGCAAAAGTACACTTCTCATGACACCTACAATTTTTATATAATTGTTTACATAATTTCTTTTAAAGTATGTCCAGCAGAGTCTAGTCCAGTGGTAGGCAATCATTGCAGCCAAAGAGCCAAATATACACAATACAATGATTAAGAAATTCCTGAGAGCGAAACCTGGTTATTTTAGTAACTATTTATTATAATTTTAGACCTAAGCTAAATGAGGAGTAAACTGGATAAAACTTTATTTTATAGTTAATAAAGATTATATCTATTGATAAAAAAAAAGATAGATGGAAAAGCGAAAAGGGAGAGAAAAGAAAACCATTTTTCAGTTGAACTTACGATAAAAAAAAAAATTCGGCGTTGAGCATGATCATGTCTGCCTTCCCCATGTCTTTCAAAGGAGATCCCTTGTTTTCAGCTTTGAAGCTTACATTCATTTTACTCCAGTAATTCCTAATCAACTTGTAGGCATTCAAATTTAGCAACCCATATTTCTTGATTTTTTAGATCCAACAAATGTCTTTCAAAGTTACCATTGTCAATGCAAAAAGGAGACAACTTCAAATCTGTTACATAATTTATTAGGGAAGTACCCAAGGGCAACGTTCATTGTCAAGTAAATACAGAAGAGATCTTCAGGTCAACTCCCCCCCCCCCTTTTCAAAGACTAATATTTCAATGTTTTGCTTATTATTCCCTATAATAATCCTTTTCTTTCTGTTTCATTCACCAATAAGAAGTTAATAAATAATAAAGACCAAACAGACAAATGGAAACACACGAACACAGATAACAACACAGAACACAGAACAACAGACACACGAACGTCTTTTATGGTCGTATCAATCATGCCTCCAAACAAGTGACTACACTTCAATATCCAGAGTTTTCTCTATAAGAGCGGAAAAATATTATTTTTCGAAGTGTGACTCATGATTAAAAACGCACGAATTCTAACTCATTGTTAACTTTTCAGATGGTGACAGGATTTATGAAAAATGTGCAAGGGTGCTCGGTTTGTTATGTTCTTTGTTTGCTTGTTTATGTTTATTGAGACCAGGCAAATGAGACCAGGATGAGTACAATTATTTATAGATGCAAGGAATGCAAAGTTGCAGAGTTTTATAAGTACTTGCAAAATTATATTTCGGGTAAGAACGAAATCTGATTTTCAGGTAAATATCCTTTTGGGAAAAAATCTAAAAATACTTGGGATTTCCCAGAAATCCGGGGATAGTCGAAGTACAGATGCTGGGCAACAGTAATCAGACTTGTTAAAGCGCACGAGTATCCACCGTGCTGTGTACCTCACACTGAAGTGCCGACTAATACCCTCAGCGCAACTTGCGAGCTGGCTCGTAGATATTCTAGCCGAAGCCGAACTCAAGGGGTCAAAGAGTCACGTGCGGCTTGAGACACGCAAGTTGCCGACCACTGATCGAATCAGATTCTTTGGATAAATAAAGCCAAGGTCAATCCATTATAATCTGGTTAGAAAACTTAGAAAACTACACAGCTTAGAAAACTCATAAGACACAAGAATCTAGAAGCAGTGATACAATACACATACAACGATCAAGCTTTGCTTATAGGGGGTTTCGACCCTTGGGTAGCTGTCTTAGGCCAGCTACAGCACTACCTTGATTAGATGTCTTCCTTTCAATAATTTTTGTTTCAAAACTTTGCAAGAAGATTTGGCTTTGTAATGTGTAAAATCGTCCAATATACAAGATAAAAAAAACAGACAATTCTCCCCCTTATTTAGGCATGAACTTATATTTCAAAATGTAGATAAAAAAAAGCGAAAAGAAAGAAAGAGAGAGAGAGAGAGAGAGAGAGAGAGAGAGAGAGAGAGAGAGGAGAGAGAGAGAGAGAGAGAGAGAGAGAGAGAGAGAGAGAGAAAGAGAGAAAGAGAAGAGAGAAAGAGAGAGAGAGAAAGAGAGAAAGAGAGAGAAAGAGAGAAAGAGAGAGAGAGAGAGAGAGAGAGAGAGAGAGAGAGAGAGAGAGAGAGAGGAGAGAGAGAGAGAGAGAGAGAGAGAGAGAGAGAGAGAGAGAGAGAGAGAGAGAGAGAGAGAGAGAGAGAGAGAGAGAGATAGAGAGAGAGATAGAGGAGAGAGATAGAGAGAGAGAGAGAGAGAGAGAGAGAGAGAGAGGAGAGAGAGAGAGAGAGAGAGAGAGAGAGAGAGAGAGAGAGAGGAGAGAGAGAGAGAGAGAGAGAGAGAAGAGAGAGAGAGAGAGAGAGAGAGAGAGAGAGAGAGAGAGAGAGAGAGAGAGAGGAGAGAGAGAGAGAGAGAGAGAGAGAGAGAGAGAGAGAGAGAGAGGAGAGAGAGAGAGAGAGAGAGAGAGAGGAGAGAGAGAGAGAGAGAGAGAGAGAGAGAGAGAGAGAGGAGAGAGAGAGAGAGAGAGAGAGAGAGAGAGAGAGAGAGAGAGAGAGAGAGAGAGAGAGAGAGGAGAGAGAGAGAGAGAGAGAGAGAGAGAGAGGAGAGAGAGAGAGAGAGAGAGAGAGAGAGAGGAGAGAGAGAGAGAGAGAGAGAGAGAGAGAGAGAGAGAGAGAGAGAGGAGAAGAGAGAGAGAGAGAGAGAGAGAGAGAGAGAGGAGAGAGAGAGAGAGAGAGAGAGAGAGAGAGAGAGAGAGAGAGAGAGAGAGAGAGAGAGAGAGAGAGAGAGAGAGAGAGAGAGAGATGATAAGATAAATACCTGAGAAACCTTCACCTCAGTGGGCTCAATGAGAGGCGTCCCTTCAGCAATTTGAAGAATTTCTACCCTTTGAAATCGTCTTCTTGACGGATTCTGACTCGTACTCACAGTGGAAGCTGAGCGACTTACTGATGTTGAAAGGTCTTCTCCGCCTAAAATCAAGAATCTTTCTGATTCCCCAAATAGTAAAAGAAGAAATAAAAAAGGTACAATTTGAAAATTGCACTATTTTATATTAGAGTATTCTGCTTTCTTTCTCTGTCCGAAACAAAACCCGTGTTCCGGCTTTAATTAGGATTGGGCCTTTGATAACTCAAACTAAAGCCTGACAATTAAAAAATGGCCTGACCAGAATATTGCTAGGGCCAGGGGCGGTAGGAAAGGAGAAAAGAGGCCTTAACAAAGGTCATAAACCTTGACACTTTAAGGAACATTTAAAAAATGTATTCTTTGCTCCAACTTTGGTAGCAAACGTTATTTTAAATAAGTGGACGCATCACCCTCAGCTACCACTATAGGGTGTCAGTCTTGTCATTAATTAGAAATCAAAAGGCAATTATTTTATTATATACAATTAAGTCATTTTCTCAATTTAATTTGATTATAGGATATATATTCTTATGAACAACAACAATATATATATATATATAATATATATATATATATATATATATATATATATATATATATATATATATATATATATATATATATATATATATAAATGACTAATTCGGCAAAACAGTCTTTTCTCAAACAGTTCGTGGTAACGAACTGTAAGTAAGGAGCGACCTGGTTCAATGGTAACCGAAACTCTAAAAAACGGATACCAATTTTGATACCAATAGATGCATCAAAAGAATCAGATTTTAATGCTGATTTCAAATATATAAGTTTCATCAAATTTAGTCTTACCCATCAAAAGTTACGACTTTCTCGTAACTTTCGACTTTCTCACAGCTCTATTTTTTTAAAACAATTGAAAACGTTAGCGTAAAGAGCGAGACGTTGAGGAGGGGACAGCCCCTTTAATATACGGAATAATTTCTGTTCGTTTTAAGTTTTAACGTCGTTCCTTACTTTCAGTTAAAAAAACTTTTTTTTTATATTTAATTTTCATATTAAGACATACAGTCACCTATTATTAGGTCTAGGTTTAGAAATGGAACTCACGTGTTATCAAATACACTGGAACTCTTTAGCCCTTATTTCCCAGCTTGGGATTTGCGACACCCAGGGGGTCGCAAGCTCAGAGAGGAGGGGTTGCATTTGGAAATAAAATGTTGATGCTTATTATATATAGTCCTTGCCAAAGAGTATAGGCAGGTTATAAGAGTGGAAACTTACAATAGCATTGAAATAAAAAAAAAACTCCAATATCATCTAGCGTTTGACGTTTCTTGGAATTTTTTCAATGGCATAATAAAGCAAAAATAGTGTAATAAGCATAACTGGCAAAAATTACTGTAAAAATAAGTGTCTAATCTCAGTTTCTGGGAAAAATACAATCAAAAAGCATGTAAAATTGCAAAGAAAATACGTAAGCTGGATGGCGTTGGCGATTTTCTTAGTCGAAAATAGCGCCAGTTTCCAGGATTACAGGTTGTCCATATTATTTGGTTATAACCCTAACATTGCGCTATATCTTTACAC
Organism: Artemia sinica; assembly: GCA_027921565.1. NCBI lineage: Eukaryota > Metazoa > Arthropoda > Branchiopoda > Anostraca > Artemiidae > Artemia > Artemia sinica. Next base: position 58,601,454 of record CM051262.1, read on the forward strand.
CATATATATAATAACAGCGTTTATATGAATTCTTTCTATTTAAAATTGCGAAACGAATAATTATTTTCTGGAAGAAAAATTTTTCCACAGAGAATCGGAGAATATTGGTGAAACTTTAAATAATTTTTGGAAAGTGGTAACGCTGCATTATACCTTGAAAGAAAAGGCTTAAATGAATGGTTACATTGCGATTTTCTGGCTTCTAATTGTTTATCAAAATACTGTATCACCTTCATGACAACAAAGAGGAACTAAATCATCTTGGCTTTTGTGGTGTCATTTCACCAATATATTTCTGAGTCTAGCTAATTTCGCTAAAAGAGAGAGATCTACATACACTTATGCTTATATGACAACAGGAAAATAAAAACATCCCTGTTAAAACTTTTTCCACATTGTGCTTGAAGTGTCGAAGATACATTTTATTCTATTGTTAGAACGCCATCAGTAGAAAAAGAAAACTTAGAAAAAAGGGAAAAATTACTCGGTTTCAGAGGTTCCGGGGATAATAAAACAACAGCCGAGTCAGTGGACATCTGTTGTTCAGATTCCGGCTTAATGTCACTTGTACTCAAAGAATCCTGAGATACAATGTTTAGGCCAATACCGGAATCAGCGGACGTTTTGTCTACAGGTACTTCATTTGATTCATCACTGTAAAAAGAAAAGAATAATAAGATAATACAAATTGCAATCATAAAGACAAAATACAAGTGAAAAAAAACACAAAAATTAAAAAAAAAATTTGATTAATTTTTTGTATTTTTCTTTGTTCCCGTTGAGGTGACTTAAAAGGTTCCATTGATGGAAGGTTTTCGGACATGGAACTGAAAATTTCAGGCTTAACTACTTTATTCGTCTGAAATGAAAAGAATATCGACGATATCCTGAATAGAGGTTCCTCTCAACCTCTCAATGAAAAGTCAATCCGTTGGTAGCATTATTAGTTGGCATTTGCATTATTAGTGTAAGATGCAAAAGTAGAATAGCCAAGGCGCAAGGCTTTCTTTTTTGAGTTGAAGAAGTTGAAAAGCAAGTTTGATGACTAGCCCACGTTTTATGGATGAAGGATTACAGATTATCAAAAATTCGGCTTTTCCAACACCCATCTGGTGGTGAACAAACTGCAAATCGTCCTCGGATCAGCACTAAGAAGCTATAAGACACTAAGAAACTGTGCAAGAGTGAATAAGGAGTGAGGCTTTGACCAAACTGGAGTAGACGGGAAGCGTGCATAGCTCTGTGGGAATTAGGCGGCTTGTGCTTCAATGAGTTACTAGTAGTAGTATATGTCATTAAAATCTTTGATGTTTTCAAATCAAATCTGTTTGATTGGTCGATCCCTTAAGCACAGCTTAAAAAATTGTTTATTAAGAACTCTTGAACTAAAGTCCACCAAAATTTGCACATATGGAGGGGGGGGGGGGCGTAAAGTTACCCTTACGTACGTATGTGTTCGGGTACGGGCCTAAGTACTTCCTAGGCTTTTATAAAAAAAAATAAAAAGGTTCATTCGGTATCCTAGTTTTGGAGAATTTGAAGCGCTCAGGTTGGGCCGTTCTAGATGAGTGTTTAACGCGCTGGACTTCTAATTTTATGCCCTTCAGGGTGGGGGATCAAGTCCTGGTGTCACTAAAAATTTGATTTGGAACAAGGGTCAGTAGTGTGACACTGTAAGCTTAACCAGAGTCTACCCATCTCCGAATGAGCACCTAGAGAAATCCAGGGAAGGTAAGAAGGAAGAGTGTGTGGAAGAATAGGATGACCCCCCCCCCTCCATCACACTTTATGGCTGAAGGGGGAAGAAACGGATATAAGCACCACCGATAGGGACTGCAAAGACCAGTGCCGTATCCTTTACTTTTTTTCTATTTGGGTTGGCCGATAAAAATAAGTTTACATTGAACTTTGTGATAAAAAGAAAAATACAACAAGGAGCGCCAAGGTGCCGTGCATGATAATTTGTTTAAACAATAGCTTTCAGCTAGGGCTACAACTTAATTAAACTTAAGGCAATACCAGGAACCAGGAAGTTTCTCCGAGGGGAGGAGGGGCAAGTACTACCATGAGTTTCGCTTTTAGCACTATTTCTTATTTACTTCTTTTTGTTTATTTTCAAATGTATTCATGCTTCGAAAAGGAGGGGATTGGGGTATCCACTGGAAAGAGGCAGGTATTAATTAAGACTTTTTTAAAAACAACCGAATATTTTAGCATTATCATGATAGCGCCCACTTTAAGATGTTGACTTGATGTTGCAACAGGTGAGCTAAAACTACTTACCTATTTGATCTATCTTGCTCGGAAATCAAGCTGGACGATGAGGTTTGGGCCGGGAGGTTTATCAAAGTGACAGTTGACTCCGGCCTCTTTCGACCTTCTCGATTCATATAACTCTCCGTTGCTTCTGTGATATGTTTCAACCATCTATAAGAGAACAAAACGACATTAGGACTCCCTATCCTCAGAAATTATAATATCTATCATCTCCACAGAAAATGAATTTTGGCCCATCTCTTCCACATAATCTACACTACAACTGTCAGCCATCCTATATATATATATATATATATATATATATATATATATATATATATATATATATATATATATATATATATATATATATATATATATATATACATATATATATATATATATATATATATATATATATATATATATATATATATATATATATATATATATATATATATATATATATATATATATATATATATATATATATATATATATATATATATATATACATATAGAATTGTCAGGCTTCCTAAATACCACTATAACTGTCAGTGTAGGTATAATGAGAGTTACAGCTATAGTGACAATATAATACTGTAACTGTAACAGACACTATAACTGCTAGGCTTTTTATATATACATAGTTAGAACTGCTGGAAAATTTTAAAGAGGCCATGATATTTCAGACAGTATGATCATAATTTCTTTTTTTAACTAGTTCTTTTATAGTTGTTGCGAGCAATGAATATCGTCATTATTTTTATTGTGCTCATTATTTAGTTATTGGAGTATAGCAGGAATAATTTTCTTTTTTTGATTTTTTAGAGAGAGAGGATTGCAGTACAAACTACTATATAAATTTTAGCTACATATTTTGCTTTGTTCGATTAGATATTACATATAATCAAAGAAAAGACTCTTATGGAAGATTCTTAAAGTTTCGCTTTTGTTCTGCTTCAGACGAAGCTCGGGCCCGCGACTCTCCTTCGCACTTCAAGAATCTTGTAATATGCACATTTACCCCAAGAGCTTGTCATGTCTTAGCTAAATAAAAGCTGGTAAAAAAAAAACTGGTGTTCCAAGTTTGCCTCTCGACCACCTGGACGTCATTCGACCTCTTTTAGGTACAAGAACAGGGATATCCCCCAATTCTTGCTCTCAGACCACATAGCGGAGATAGCTAGATCTTGGCTAAATTTTGTTTGGTCGCTATCCAGCCTCCACAGATGGAGGGGCCCCCTAAATTCTTGTCTTTAGAATATCTACAAGAATGTGCAGTCGGGTCTCAACCAAACTTGGTGGAAAGTTAGAATGGGCTAATTGTATTGGCATTACCTTTCTGGGAATAGTACCTTTTCCCAACCTTACGGGGCGGGATCCCATTTATTCATAACAGTTTTTGCGGGATTTAGATCCAATCTCACGTCTCTGAATAACAGGGTAGGGATAAGGGGGGGGGGGGGGGCTGCTAAATCTGTCTAACTGGGACATCTACCAGAATACATTGTTGAATTTTCAGAGTTATATAGGAAGAGTGGCTTTTAGGGTCCGAATACGATTCAATCTTTGAACGGGGGAGGGGTGTGCTAAATTTTGTCGTCTGAGCATCTATCAGAAGAGATTGTTCAATCTCAACCAAATTTAATGAGATATAACAGCTAATTTCCTAAGTAGCGTGAGTTTTGAGCGTCCAGAGCCCATCTGAAGTCTGTAGGAGGGGGGGGGGGATACATAAATTATACTCATAAAACTATCGAACAGAATGGTTCAGGATTGATTCAGGTTCAGGATTGGATACGTCCGACCTCTTTGGGGGATGAGAAAGGCAGTAAGACCCGAAATTCCTGTTATAATCAGGTTTACAAGAAAGGGGCGTCCAATCCCTGCCAAACTTAGTGAAAAATAAGAACTAGCCTCATTTATTTATTACTTGTATATGGTTTGCAACTAATCCAACCTCTGTGTAAGGGTGAGGGGGGGGGGTCAATTTCTGTTTTCATCAGCCTAGTAACAAAACGGGCTCGCAAAACTCATTCAATAAAACCCGGTCAGCAGCTATGGCAGCTATTCGAACCCCAGTGGCCCCACTCTTTAACTTTCTTTTTCTTCTTCTCTTTTGTTTTGTCGAATATACATATATATATATATATACATATATATATATATATATATATATATATATATATATATATATATATATATATATATATATATATATATATATATATATATATATATATATATATATATATATATATATATATATACATATATATATATATATATATACATATATATATATATATATATATATATATATATATATATATATATATATATATATACATATATATATATATATATATATATATATATATATATATATATATATATATATATATATATTATATATATATGTATATATATATATATATATATATATATATATATATATATATATATATATATATATATATATATATATATATATATATATATTATATATATATATATATATATATATATATATATATATATATATATATATATATATATATAATTACGTAAACCAACCGCAAAAATAACAATATTATGGAAAATAATGTTCCGAATAAGAAACTTTCCCTTTTGTAACCCTTTTCTGGTACTTCCGTATTCTCAAGTAAGACTAAATATATTGATGCCTAGGTTATTAATAAGCTGAATTACTGATAATAATGTGGGTAGCAAAAGAGCCGCTTAAAGCTTACGTTCAGTTTTACAAAAACCATATGGAGAAGAGTTGAACAATGTGACTGAATACTATTGCTTTATCCACAGGTTTAAAGGGAAAAAGAATAAACCAAATTAATACAGACTTTAGCATATTCAATAGCTCACTTCGTTGCAAACACAAAGAGAAGATTATAAGGAACTGATCTGTTTGTTAGCAACGTTGAAAGTTTGAATTTGGCGGTCAGCCCATTCAAAGGCTAAAAGTCATAAAAAAATGCATACTTTTCCTAATCATCTTAAAGCAAATGCTGAGAAATACCAGGCTGCCTCAATTTATTCAGATATGATAGCTGGGCTAACACCAAAATGATTCATGTTTTGCCAGAGACCAATTGAACGGCGGCGTCAGGAAAATATATCAGGAGATTAGATACCGATTTTTTTTTCTAATTCCTCAATAGCATGAACTGATTTTTAGATATGTAGAGTACTTCTAATGACAAAATCTGATACCTAAATTGTACCCCCCCCTCCTTCCCAAAAATTAACTGACGGTATACTTTATACGTTATACCGCCATACGGTAAGGTATCAAACAGTTCGTGGTAACGAACTGTAAGTAAGGAGCGACCCGGCTCAATGGTAGCCGAAACTCTAAAAAAAGAATCAGATTTAATGCTGATTTCAAATATATAATTTTCATCGAGTTTAGTCTTACCCATCAAAAGTTACGCGCCTGATAAAATGTTGCTGATTTTCGAAAAAAGGGGGAAAGACCTCCTAAAAGTTATAGAACCTTAATGAAAATCACACTATCATAATCAGCGTATCAGAGAACCCTACTGTAGAGGTTTCAAGCACCTATCTACAAAAATGTGGAATTTTGCATTTTTTTGCCAGAAGAAAGATCACGGATGCGTGTTTATTTGTTTTTTTTTCTCCCCAGGGGTGATCGTATCGACCCAGCGGTCCTAGAATATAATGGGAGGGGTAATTGGGACGACAATTAAAAGTTCTTGTGCCCTTTTTAAGTGACCAAAAAATGGAGGGCAACTAGGCCCTCTCCCACGCTCATTTTTTTCCCAAAGTCATCCGATCAAAATTTTGAGATAGCCATTTTGTTCAGCATGATCGAAAATATGATAAATATGTCTTTCAGGATGACTTAATTCCCCGAAGTCCCCGGGGGGAGGGCTGAAAGGAATGAACTTTACCCAATTTTAACATATAGTATTGGTTATTGGGAAGTATACAGACGTTTTGAGGGGGGATTTTTTCTGGTAGGTGGGGGGGGGGTGGGTGGGTGGTTCGGGGGTTATATGGGAGGATCTTTCCATGAAGGAATTTTTCATGGAGGAAGGGACATTGCTATGAAGGGGGCGCCGGATTTTCCAGCATTATTAAAGAAAAAGATCAGAAATTAAATTTAAAAAAAAAACAAGTTTTTCAACTGAAAGTAAGAAGCAACATCAAAACTTAAAACGAACAGAAAATATTACGTATATGATTGGGTTCACCCCCTAGTCAATACCTCGCTCTTTAAGCCAAAGATTTTTTAGTACTTTCATAAGAGCTATTTATTCTAATTAACGGTTTTAGTGATTAAGGGGTCATTTTTAAAGAATTTGAACAAAATTCGAACTTAAGCTTAAAGAGCAAGGTATTGACTAGGGGGCGAGCCCCCTAATATACGTATTAAAAATCTATGAATATAGAAGTTCGTTACGTTGGTTAATTCGTAAGTTACGTATATTTATTACTAATAAAAACGTTCGTAAATAAAATTAACAAGTTTCGAGAAAGCCATTTAACCAAATAAAAGTAAATTTAATATGCAAATTTTGTTTTAATTGTTCATGTACGGTGATCTAAAATCAAAACCTGCATTAATTCAAAAACGTTCAAAAATTAAATAAAAAACAAGTTTTTTTAAACTGAAAGTAAGGAACGACGTCAAAACTTAAAACGAACAGAAATTATTCCGTATATGAAAGAGGCTGTCCCCTCCTCAACGCCTCGCTCTTTACGCTAAAGTTTGACTTTCTCACTACTCTATTTTTTTTAAAACAATAAAGAACTTTAGCGTAAAGAGCGAGGCGTTGAGGAGGGGACAGCCTATTTCATATACGGAATAATTTCTGTTCGTTTTAAGTTTTAACGTCGTTCCTTACTTTCAGTTAAAAAAACCTGTTTTTTTATTTAATACCTTAAAATAAAACAAATCATGCTCGAAATAATTTACCGATACGTAATTATGACAGTAAGATTCAAAGAACAGATCATTCCATACTCGGGAATTCATTACTCGGGAGGAGGGAAATTCATCATAAAAAAGACTGAGAGACTATAGAAAATGATGAAAATAATACAGGTACATAGGACTTCTAAGGGGTTTGGAACCCCTACATATAACAGTGGTTATATCCAGCTACTTATATCTAGCGTCTATTTTCCCCGAAAGCTTTGCATAACTTCGACCGTTTTTTGCATTCCTAGCAAAAATTCTAAGCTTAACAATTTGTACTACCGATTGTTTATCCGTGAACCCATAAAGAAATTGTCAGGTGGCATTGTTAGAGAATTTCTCTAAAAATCGGATCGTTCTTGGATAATCTGAAGTTGAAGGCTTCAGAACTGACAACGCAGCAGAGCAGGATGCGAGTTTCTACGTTATAAACTTTGGCGGAGAAATTTCTTCCCATAGAGATTAAATTGTGCGCAGGGTTGCCACCGTCAGTAGGATTTTACTAGATCTAGTAAAAAAAAAAATCTAGTAAATTTAGAGGATCTAGTAAATTTCCCGAAATCTAGTAAAAACTAGTAAAAATTTTATAGTAAACAAAACTTTTTTTATTTTCCATGAATTCAGGGAAAAAAATTATCGTAAACATATGACAATTTACAATCTTTGCTTTTCTGCTTTACAATTTTGCTTGTCTTTCTCAGAGACAGACAAGCAGTCACCTATTTTCATAAACAGACACTTCACTTCCGGCAACTAAAGGTCGACAAAATCAGCTTTCTGTGTATCAAATCTTACCCACTAAAAATGAAGCTATAATGACACTTGGGAATCTATTGGAATCAAAACAAAAGCCAACCACCCAAGGTGATTAGGTGAATCTCCTCAGTTTGAAAATTTTTATTGAGTAAAAAGGAGCCTGCTGAGAGAAATTAAAAGTAAGTAGAACTGTAACATATATATATATATATATATATATATATATATATATATATATATATATATATATATATATATATATATATATATATATATATATATATATATATATATATATATATATATATCATACTATGAAAACGAAAGAAAAGAGGAAAGGAGAAAAAAGAAGAAAAAAGAAGAAAAAAGGAAAAAGAAAAGAGGAAAGGAGAAAAAAAAGAATAAAAAAGAAATGGATTATCCTCCTATAGTAAAAATCGATGTTTGATGGTGAGCGTGCGGCGTAGCCGCACGCGCAAAAAATTTTTTTGAGCATTTAGTAAAAACAGATGCGATCTAGAAAATTTTTTCTCTCCGATTTAGTAAATTCTTCCAGGTCAGGGTGGCAACCCTGATTGTGCTTGTACACCCAAAAGACAAGAACACTAGACTTGACGTCATTTCAAGTTGGGTCGAAATACGACAATCCCTACCGGTAGATGTTCTAAAAAAAAAAAAAAAATCAAAAAGTAAATAAAAAAAAAAAAAAAATCAATCAGAGTCCCTTTCAGGGCCGTATGCAGGATTTTTTCGGGTGGGAGGGGGGGGGGGTCAAACCCCCTATCCCCCTGGAAACGGCCTTGGTCCCCTTGTCTGTCCCTCCTATGATTTGGATTTACAGCTGGACTTGTTTCCATGTAGTTCCGCAGCCAAGCTTTGAATGCCTCTCAAATTTTGGAATATCCAAACTAAATAGCAAAATTCATAGAAATGAAGCAAAATTGGAATTTAATGTGTCAAATTCCAATTTTATAATTATTCCCAAGAAATCTAGAAAAGATGCAGAAATTCAGCCTCAGGTCCTCGATGAGACAATTTCATATTCTATAACAGAGTTCGACATTACTTGATCCCAAAAAGTTTTGCTTTCAGAGCTAAGATAGTTCCGTTTTGCTGCTTGTTTTTACGACCTACCACGTTTTGCTACTTGTCTAATACGATCCCCATATTGGAAGAAAGTATCGATTTTTCTAACTGCCCCTATCGACTTAATCACAAGAAAAACAACTACGAAAAAAGTAATGCTGCTCTGCAACACGATTAATAGTTTACACCGTTTTACGAAGCTCCCAGCTCTTGTCTCTCGTATTCTTCTCTCTAAGATCTTGATTGAAATATCCTAACCCGATGTTTCTTTAACCTCTTGAACACTTGTACTGAGGTTTTCTTCCACTTGATACACGATTCCTCCTGCCTCCTTGAGAGTCGTCTTTCTTTTTCTCCCCTTTTAACGCTGTACGTATGATCAAACTTATTCCACAGGGTCACAACAGCATTTTTAGAGATTTTGTATTTTCCAGTAATTTTTCGGTAGCTTTGGTCTTCCTTACGATCTACACCCATTTTGTTTCTGGTACACAAAGTGTCAGCTCTAGGCGCCATTTTGGTTAAATTTCAGTCTTTTATTCTCCTCGTATACCGATTAATTGCAAAAACATGAATAAATCCCCATAGAACTTGAATCGCACAAAGTTCGACTAAAACTAAAACGTAACCTCAAACTGGTCCAAAATAAAGCTTTCAAACGTGTTTTCTACAAAACAGGCTTAAAGGTTTCCGCATAAAACCATCACCCAACTGTCACAAATCCCAACAAGATGAAAATGTGCTCCTACCTGACATAGAAACATTCTTCCTTTTTTTTTCTTTTTTTGCGACCCTGTTTCTGAGAAACCTATGTCCGCAATTAGAGCCATAACTATACACCAATTCTGTCACAAATCATGATGATCAAACAGTAGCGGACTGTAATTAAGAAGCGACGCGGCTCAATAGTCTTGATAACAATAGATACATCAAAAAAATTTAATTTTGATGCTTATTCACAATATATAAAAATCATCAAGTTTAATGTTACCGATCAAAATTTACGAGCCGGAGAAAATTCGCCCAATTTTTGAAAAAGACAGGAAACACCCTCAAAACATCAAGTGAGCTTAATGAAAATCGCAACATCAGATTCAACATATCAGAGAACCCTGATGTAGAGGTTTCAAGCTCCTATGTATAAAAATGTGGACTTCTGCATATTTCGCTAGAAGAAAGATCACGCGTTTATTTGTTTGTTTTTCCCAAGGGGGATCGTATTACCCAACCAGTGATCCTAGAAGAACAATAGAAGGTTTATTTGTTCGGAAATCAAAGTTCTAGTGCCCTTTATAAGTGACCAAAGGTAATGGAAAGTAGCTAACCCCCCTCCCACACCCCTTTTTCCTCGAAATAATCCGATCAAAATTTTGAGATAGCCATTTTGTTCAGCATAGTCGCAAGATCTAATTACATGTCTTTCAGGATGACTTGACCCCCCATGACCGAAGAGAAGGGCTGCAAGCTATGAACTTTGCCCATTATTTACATATAGCATTGATTATTGGGAGTATACAAATATTTTTGGGGGGATTTTCTGTGGGGGAGGGGTATTTTCTACGGGGAGAATATTCCATTGGGATGGAAGTTTCCGGGAGCGATCTTTCCGAAGAGAATTTTACACAAGGGGGAATTTGCCAGAATTCATATATAAATTTACTCATTTTCCGCGGGAAAAATTCTCCATGGGGACTTATCACCAAGAATAATTCTTCGTGGGAAAAATTTTTCGCTGAAGAAACATTCCATTGGAGGGGGAGGGGGAGAATTTTCAATTTAGGGGGGATTTCCGGTATGAATTGAAAAACGATCAGAAACTAAAAAAAATCAAGGGTTTTTTTCGAATGAGAGTATGCTAAGAAGAATTTTCCAGGCGAAATCGTGAGCAACAAACTTTCTGGGAGGAAATTACAGCAAGGATGGAATTGTACGGGGGTTATTGGGTTATTTTTATAGAGGGAGAAGCGGGTTTCCGTTAATATTTGAAAAACGATCAGAAATAAAAAAAAAACGTGTTTTTTCAACTGAAAGTAAGGAGCAGCATTAGAACTCAAAACGAACAAAACTATTCCGTATACGAGTGGGCTGCCTCCTCCTCAATGCTGACTCTTTACGCTAAAGTTAGACCTTTGTCCGAATTCTTAAATAACGAATTCTGAAACACAACGACCGTTTCATTAGAATAACTAACATTTTTTTTTGTAAAACTGTGCTTCGTTTTTAAGTGCTTAAAAACTTTAGCGTGAAAATATGGGTATTTTCAGGGGTAATAGAGGAAAACATGAGAATAGAAGAGTAGAGAAGTTGTGACTAAAACAACTACCGTCAAGGGACTAGCTGAAACAACCGGTAATAAGCAACAATTTCAAGTTTGTTTGTAACAATAGAAAGCATAACGGTTGCTGTAGAAAGTTTCAAATAATTTGAATGCATCTTTTTACGCTGCAATCAAGCACATAATCAGAATGTGGCCATCACTGAAAGTTTTGCGGAACAATTCTTAGTGCTTTTTTCAGCGAAATTCAGTTGTTTGGAGCATAAAAAAGAGTGATTTTTTAAAATGCAGTTTTATATGCTAAAGTCAAAAATGCAATTAATTATTTGTTCCTGGCACCCATTGATTTCAGAATAATCTGCTGTTAGAATTTGTTGAGCTTCAAAAGAAAACTTCAAATGACTATTACATAAAACTGCGAAAGGAGGAAAAACTACGACTGCACACGGGAAAATTTACATTTAAATTAAGCAGTTCAGGTTATACCAAGGGGCCGATGATGCAGATGACAAGAAATCAGTCCCTCCCCTAATGAGTTCCAGTCGGTGACATATACCTAATATCACAACAGTAGCTGTTGACCAGGTGTTTTTAAACGAGCTCAATCAGCACGTCTTGTAAAAACACACACACACACACACACACATATATATATATATATATATATATATATATATATATATATATATATATATATATATATATATATATATATATATATATATATATAATATATATATATATATATATATTTGTACCCTAGCTCTTGGTTCTTACCAAGTTTGGTTGTGATCTCAAGTTTCTTCATTAACATGTTTCTGACAAAAAATTACAAATCCCTTCATTTTTCACTACATAGGTGTAATCTACCCTTAAAAGAAATAAATAGAACATTAATTGTTACCTCTGACATTTTGGTTGATATCCAACAGATCCTTTTAATAGATATATATAAATACATACAATAAATGCCATAAATACAATAAATGCCACCCCCAACAGAATTCATGCTGGCGGCCCCAGACCCCAATGAGCTAAAGTTGAACACGGCTGACACCTTGCGTCATGTTTAGTTGATATCGAACAACTTCTTCTGGCAGTTGTCTCGATGACAAGGAGTTATGGACTCCTTTCCTCCTACAGTGGTCGGACCATATGAGAAAACCAAGAATCCACAGGGTGGAGATGAGCTATCGTGAATCACCAAGTTTTGCTGAAAACCGACAACTCACTCAGATGATATCCCATTGCAAGAAATTACATGGCGGCAGGAATGAATGAAGACTCTCCCCTCCAAATTTTAGAATATGTACGGGACTCAGTAAGGCAAAACTAAGAAAATACGCTTCGTCTTAGTTTCAACCAAGATTGGTTGCGATCCAACAATCTATCTGGTATATGTCCCAATGTTCATAGTTTTGGAGTCTCCTCCTTTAAGCAGGGGTTGAAACAAATATTAGCTTTCATTTCCAGTACGTTTGGTTGATATTCGATGACTTCTTTTGAATATGTCTTGATGACAAGGGGCTAGGACCACCCTTCCTCCTTCCCTGTAGAAGTTCAGCCGTTGACATTAACGTGAAACATCACGTTAATGTAAACTTCAGACTAAAATTGGTTGAACTTGAGACACTTGCTCTTAGTTTTCACCAAAACTAATGTATATCCGGTGTGCTGTTAGATGACCTGATGAAAATGGTTTACGCCCCTCCCCTTCATCCCTCGCTGAGGTCAATTCAGTTTCTGATCTCCGAAAAACATAGTTAGCACACTAGAGCTTACATCCTGCCAAGTATAGTCAAAATCAGACAACCGCTTCTGGCAGATGTCCCAATGACGAACATTTAGTTTGCCCCCTCTTCTTGATGCCACGATCCAAGTAAAGGTTCCATTTTGCAATGGCATCCCAAAGACATAACCAAGATGCTACATTTTCTTTCGTGTCAAATTTTCTTGACATCTCCCTGCATTACTGGCCATTCTCACTACATTCCCGGTTGTAGAGCTATGCAGGGACTATATAATATTTTATATGCTTTCATTGTTTAAATTTATTGTCGAATTATTGAATGAATCTAACTGTCTATCTATCTATCTATCTGTCAGCCCCTTCAAGCATATGTGTGTTGTATATGTGAAGGGATAAGAGTCCACAGCTTCTGCCTCCTCCCCACCTACGATTCGGACGGCAGCTAGCCTTTTATCAGTCTATTTATAGGTCAAGTCTTCTATGTAAACAAAACAGGAATTCATAATTTCCAGATTGACTTTTCCATGACAATTTTCTAGAAATATAGAAGAGATACAGAATATTCTATGTCAGGACTAGCTCTGAGAAGCCTGAAATTTCGTTTCTTGTTTATTCTGTTTGGTAGAGCAGATAACAATTATTTAAATTTTCCCAACAGAATTAATGGAAATTGTGCAGCTCGTTGCTCTCCGTTTCAAGATCCCTTCCCCCAAAAAAAGCTTAGTATAGGCTATAATTTGAGCTGCTACAGTCTGGAACAAAATACTTTAAAGTCACAGCCTCACATAAAGGATAATAATGAGGAGGTTTATGGACCATACAGGAAAAAAGATGTAGTTGTTAAACTTTTTTTTTTCTTTTTTAGAACAGTCGCCTAAGACATTGTATGTCATTTTAAGGCCTACGAACTGAGCTTATGTTTGTGCGAGGTGAGCCACAACCCACAGAGCGGACAGTCAATTTAAAGAACGCACTTACAATGCCGTTAGGCCTTTGAAGCACATTTTTGTATGGTAAACACCGAAAGAGCCAGCAAAGCCAGCTCTTTGGCTTCCATACATATTTATGAGGAAAATAGTTTTATTATTATTATTATTATTTTGAAAGAGCAAATAAAACATAAGTTAATGCATACAGCTTTTTATAAAAATGAAATAAAAAAAACGTTTCTTCAACTGAAAGTAAGGAGCAGCACTAAAACTTAAAACAAACATAAATTATTACATATATGAGGGGGATTGCTCCTCCTCAACACCTTGGTCTTTAGGCTAAAGTTTCTTTTTAGTACAAATAAAAAAATCTTCTTATTGTTCTAATTAAACGAGCCTTGTGTTTCAGGAGTCGTTCTTAAAGAATTGGGACAAAATTCAAACTTTAGCGGAAAGAACAAGGTGTTGAGGAGGAGCAGTCCCGTCATATACGCATTAATTTCTCTTCGTTGTAAGTTTTAATGTTGCTCCTTACTTTCATTGAAAAAACTTGTTTTTTTATTTATTTAGTTTCTGATCATTTTTTTTTTCTTTCTCTTGACAATTCAATCCTAGTTAAAATTTACCCCGGGCAATTGTCCTTAACATCTCCACACGTAAAATTGAGACAGCAAAGAGAAAGCAAGACATAAGAAGAATTTCGTATAGGAATTCTAGTAAATTCCCCCATTGTAAAATATCACCTGAAAAATTCACCCACTGCAAACTTCCCTCCCCACGGAAAGTCCCACCCCAAAAACGTATGCATACTTCCCAATAACAAATACTATACGTAAACAATGGACAAATTTTATAACTTAAAGTCCTTTCCCCGGGGGCTGTGAGGGGTCATGTTATCTCCAAAGGCATAGATATTGGGTCTATCAACTATGCTGAACAAAACGGCTATCTAAAAATTTGATCAGACGATTTTGAGAAAAAAGGGGCGTGGGAGGGGGCCCAGTTGCCCTCCAATCTTTCTTGTCACTTAAAAAGGCCACTAGAACTTTTAATTTCCGTTCGAATGAGCCCTTTTCCCAGATACCAGGACCACTGGATCAATACGATCACCCCTGGGAAAAAAGAAAACAAATAAACACGCATCTGTGATCTTTCTTCTGGCAAAAAAAAAAAAACAGAAGTAAAATTCCACGTTTTTGCAGATGGGAGATTAAAACCTCTACAGTAGGGTTCTCCGATAAGCTGAATTTGACGGTGTCATTTTCATTTTGATTGTATGACTCTTAGGGGGTGTTTACCCTTCTTTCCAAAATCAGGCAAATTTTCTCAGGCCCATAGCGTTTGAAGGACAAGCCTAAACTTATTGAAACTTACATGTTTGAAATCAGCAACATAAGCCGATTCTTTTGATACATCTATTGGTATCAAAATTCCGTGTTTTTTTTACAATTCGGGTCGCTCCTTACTTACAGTTCGTTACCACGAACTGTTTGATAAAAACCAATCCATACTTCCAATGGGCAAAAACGATCAAATGGTAGAGGGAATCTGCCTCCCCCTCAGTCTCCTCGAAGCACAGTATAGTTCTCACTGAACTTGAAATGTCATAAGACAGAGGAAGATAAAAGAGCAGCAGATAAAACAGGTCTGAATTTAATAGGGATTGTGTCCTGTTTATACTATCCCTTCGATTCTCTTTTTATATTGATCCTTTTGCAATAGCCTTATGAGGTAACTAAGTCAAGAACCGATCGAATCATTGATTAAATAAAGAATATGAGAACTAGAAGAAGGACCGCGGAAATGAATTGGGGTACTTGTGTATTACTCAGTACACACTCGAGAAGTGTACTTGTGTATTAGTTAGGTTTCTAACATGACCTGTGCTACACTTCCAATAATGTACCTTCTCGTATGAATATAAAGTCATATTATGTCAATTGACGCACTGTTTTCTTTTGGACATGAACCCTTTATCCTGGAAAAATCTAATTACCTCTTCTTCAGTCCTTGGCAAACCCCAAATATAAATTTGAACGTCCATGGCCAAACACTTTCTTCTTTCATTATACGTTGCAAACTAAATGAGTTTTGTGGCTATGTAACCGATTTGTTTTCGAGTGCGCAATGCACGAGTGTGTAATCTCGACTGAATAATACACAAGTACCTAAATTTAAAATGCATCAAATGCCTCGAAACCAGGATTGCCTCCCCTAATGATTTATCACTATTTCTAGAGATTTTTCATATTGCCTAAACAAAAAATTACCAAATTTGAACATAAATCACTAGATTATTGAGGAAAATCACTAAATCAACCAGAAAATCACTAAAATCTAGTGATTTTTTGTCTCCGGGTGGCAACCTGCCCGGAACATAGGACGCGAATATATGTGACCTTAAAAAAGGTAATTATGGCTGACCCTAGCTTCACTTAGTATATCAAAATCGTGGGCTAAAATATAATCCAAGGACATGAGAAGAAAAAGCAAGAATATAACTTTTAAACTGCTCACCAGCAAATATTTTTAGGTAGAAAGAGGAGCCCCCTTTTTTAAATGAGAGCTATATTCGGTGTTTGAGAAGCCATAAACCTTTTTGGCTTTTTAATAACCTGTTCCAATTCTTCAGAAGGCTCCATATTCTCGAAAGCTGTGTCGACGTTTATATAAACTATCCTTTAAGGCTATATTTAGAAGCTTAACCACAAAACAAGATTAAGGCCAGATCTTGCTATAAAAAAGCAATGTACGAGAGAAAATGAACAAAAAACAGTGGGCGCTTACAAGGCCGTATCCAAGATTTTTGTTCGGGGGGAGAGGGGGGGGAGTACAAAAAACATACAAAACGCATCAAAAAATATTTATATGAATTTTGCTACTTTTTACAAGTCGGATCAAAATTTCGGGGGGGGGGGAGTACTCAATTCCCGATTTTGTTGCTTAGAAAAACCATGATGGTAATAATCTGATTATTCGTCCTGTAAAGTATTTGGGATAAATTCGAGAAACCTTCTCCGGGTCTCATATTGATAATGCTGTGTCTCCCCCCACAAGTAAGACGCTCTTTTCCTCTCTCATCAGAATATCTATCGCTACTATGTTTAGTTCTGTAACTTACCCGACCACGAACACTTCCACGCCCACGACCTTGAAAACCTTCATCATTGAGTCCAAAATTCACCCTCGTCAGAGCAGAAAGATATTCATCGGAAGAAGGAGACGTTTCTCAAAATCAAAAGCATTACTGTCGGTATATGGTCTTTATTTAATAACGCGAGAATACACATACAGAGAAAATAAGGTAGCAGAAGAACAAACAACTAAGACGAAGGCGAAAGATGGACTGACTTTCAAAGTATACACTTGGCCCCAACTCACTAGAATCGGAAGTCCCAGCGCTTGGCTGTTCGACCGGCCTGGGAACGAACCGTTTCTCACGACTAGCCTTAGTCCCAATAGTGCCCCCCTGGACCGAGCTTTCGTTGAAAGATATATAACAAACTCTTTTACATGAGACCCGGAAAAGGTTTCTCGAATTTATCCCAAATACTTCACAGTCCCATCACTATGGATTATGTCTGACCCCAGTTAAACATAGCATTCCGAAACTGTAGGTTAAAGACATAAGGACACAAGAATAAAAAATAGTGATATACCTTTGAAATCGCTCACCAACCGATATTTTCTTGGACGAGAGAGGAGTTAGGGAGCCTCTTCTATCCTGAATGGGAACTATGTCCGGTCTTTGAGGAGCCGTAAAAGTTTTCCTTCTAAACAAAGCTCTAGTCTTATCCATTTCAGTCGAGGCAAAGACACTAACTAGACACTAATCAGTCAAGCCCAAAATACCAGTTAGTAATTGGAAACCATGTAATAAATATCACAGAACCTAACAAATTTAATGAATTTTATCAACCCAAAACAGGATAGTCAACAACTGGGATTGAAAAAAATAGAAAACCAACGCATTAATAAGAACAAAGAGATTGTGAGATTAGAGACTTATTAATGCGGTGGCAGGGTTCAAACTAGACAAGCGAACAGAAAATAAATGGCTTGAATTTAGCATGCAGATTGAAAAGAGGAAAGTAAATAAGGAAAAACACGGTATTTTCCTTAAGAGTAAGTGAATAAAAACCTGTTAATCAAATCTTCTATCATTTATGATGAGTTAACTAAAAAAATCGTATTTGCCATATGAATAGACAAGCAGAAAAGCTTGCCCAAATACCGGCTTACCAAAGTCCTAAAAGTGTAATAAAACTAAAACTTGAAAAATATACGACATTATTAGCTGCAAATTTAGATCAATTTAATGGTGTCATAATTGCAGTATTATACCGTTACCCTAAGGTAGCTGTAGTTATTAGTTTCCATGACTTTTTTTTAGAAAATATATTATAAACGTTAAGCGTAAGTAAAGGTACCATTCCTATTATCATTCCATCTTGTCTTATAACATCCCGGGCCTCCAGAATAATTAACCAAATATAAATAATGGAGGGGAATAGTAACTAGTGAAGTGAAGAAAATTGCGAAGTCATCCACTCTACGCCACCTAGCGTAAATCTTGGAATGCTTCCTGTTACATCTTGTTTGGAACACTGCCACCATACAACGCCTCATCGCACCACGCATAGCAAACTTCGCACCACACTTGGCACGCCCAACCTAATGTACACAGTATTTGAAATTGATAACCCGCCAGATCGACGGTAGGTGTTGCCAAGCTGTTCCCTTCAGACTCTGGTCATACTTTTGGTTAAACCTCCTAAGCGTCTAACGCTGCATCCGCTAAGAACGAGATTTCCAAATAACTTTTTCTTTTTTTGTAGAATTACATTTCCCTAAGCAACGTTACCTATGCATAAGGCATGCAATAAAGTGAGTAGCCCCCTAATAACTGATACATTCCTGTGTTCCAAATTATATTTTTCATCTACGACATTAGACAGCATTTGTACTTATGATAATCTGAGTCCAGATTAGTGTTGGGCGATATTGAACATCAATATCGATATATCGCACCAAATATCAATATCGAAACATAAATATCGATATCGAAAACAATATTATTTCGTCTTTTTTGGTATCTACAGGTGAACAACCAGCAGAAAAGATCAAACAGAGAAAACTGTTTCGTAAATGGTCGAGAAGAAGACTAATGTATTCAATCCATTGACCCATCTGTGCTGATACACAACATGCACAGCTGTATCCAGAAGTTGACATAGCCTGTTCGCAAACTGTGTTTAGTGAGGATTCTCAAATGTTGCTGAGAACCTCACAAAGGCTTGACTAGATAAATTACCTTCTAGGCTATAAGATCACACTCGTCACGATTGCCACATATTTCAGTTCGCGTTTCAAGAAATTATATGTTACCCATGACGATCTTCTCCAAGTTGAGAGTAAAATAGCAAGATACATGGATTTCGTCTTACTTGAATCTGTATCAACAGACGCATGTTCCATGACAGACCCTACGATTCAGCCACTACAGAATCAAGCCAGTTTGTGGGGATTACATGACGAAGTTTCAGTAGTCAATGCAAGGCATGCTTCCGTCAGCAGCTGCATCTGTCACGGCTTTCCAGATTTTCAGTAGGAAGTCTTTAGTTCCAAAAAAAAAACTGATCCTCTCAAATCATGGAAGTCTTGTAATATGGGTCTCAGAAATACCTATATAAATTTTTCATAAAATTAATGTCCATGTCCGCCACCAATGCCCGATCTGAGAGTGGATTCCAAGCCTGATCGGCAAATTATTCAGTTCGTGGCAACAAATTTTATAAGTAAGGAGCAGCTCGTCCAAATAACAACTGAAACTTTAAAGCACAGAATTTTGACAACAATAGGCACATCAAGTGAATTGGATTGTACGCCGACTCCAGACATATAATGTTCATCAATATGGGTCTCAGAAATACCTATATGAATTTTTCATAAAATTAATGTCCATGTCCGCCATCAATGCACTATCTGAGAGTGGATTCCAAGTCTGATCGGCAAATTATTTAGTTCTTGGCAACAAATTTTATAAGTAAGGAGCAGCTCATCCAAATAACAACCGAAACATTAAAGCAAGGAATTTTGATAACAATAGGCACATCAAGTGAATTGGATTGTACGCCGACTCCAGACATATAATGTTCATCAATATGGATCTCAGAAATACCTATATAAATTTTTCATAAAATTAATGTCCATATCCGCTATCAATGCACTATCTGAGAGTGGATTCCAAGTCTGATCGGCAAATTATTTAGTTCTTGGCAACAAATTTTATAAGTAAGGAGCAGCTCATCCAAATAACAACCGAAACGTTAAAGCACGGAATTTTGATAACAATAGGCACATCAAGTGAATTGGATTGTACCCCAACTCCAGACATATAATGTTCATCAATATGGGTCTCAGAAATACCTATATGAATTTTTCATAAAATTAATGTCCATGTCCGCCACCAATGCACTATCTGAGAGTGGATTCCAAGTCTGATCGGCAAATTATTTAGTTCTTGGCAACAAATTTTATAAGTAAGGAGCAGCTCATCCAAATAACAACCGAAACGTTAAAGCACGGAATATTGATAACAATAGGCACATCAAGTGAATTGGATTGTACGCCGACTCCAGACATATAATGTTCATCAATATGGGTCTCAGAAATACCTATATAAATTCTTCATAAAATTAATGTCCATGTCCACCATCAATGCACTATCTGAGAGTGGATTCCAAGTCTGATCGGCAAATTATTTAGTTCTTGGCAACAAATTTTATAAGTAAGGAGCAGCTCGGCCAAATAACAACCGAAACTTTAAAGCACGGAATTTTTATAACAATAGGCACATCAAGTGAATTGGATTGTACCCCAACTCCAGACACATAATGTTCATCAATATGGGTCTCAGAAATACCTATATAAATTTTTCATAAAATGAATGTCCATGTCCGCCACCAATGCACTATCTGAGAGTGGATTCCAAGTCTGATCGGCAAATTATTTAGTTCTTGGCAACAAATTTTATAAGTAAGGAGCAGCTCATCCAAATAACAACCGAACCTTTAAAGCACGGAATTTTGATAACAATAGGCATATCAAGTGAATTGGATTGTACGCCGACTCCAGATATATGATGTTCATCATGTCTCATGTACCCATCACAAGCCATGGAAGTCTGAGAAAATTTGCTTAACTTTCGAGAAAGGGCAAAAACGCCCCTAAAAAGTCAAACGATATTAATATAAATCGCACCATCAGATTCGGCATGTTAGAGAAATTTATTATAAGAGTTTCTAGCTTCCATCTGAAAAAAATGTGAAATTTCTTGATTTTTGCCAGAAGAAAGATCACGTATGTGTGTGTTTTTTTTTTTTTTTTGTTGTTGTCAGGGTGATCGTATCGAACCAATGCTCATATAAGATCGAGAGAGGGCTTGCTCGAACAAAAATTACAGTTCTAGTTCCCCATTCTGTGACCGATTGGTTACAAAACGATTGGGCGGTAGCTAGATTCCCCTAACACGCCCCTTTTTTCTCAAAGTCATCCGATCAAAATTTTGAGACAGTCATATTAATCAGCAAATTTAAAAAGTCAAGTAATCCTGTCTTTGAGGATAACACGGCCCTCAAGCCCCGGGGAAAAAGGTTGTAAGTTATGAAATATGTCTAGTGTCTACATTTAGTATTTGTTTTGGGAAGTAAACAGACATTTTCTGGGAGGGTATATTTTTTGCGGGGGGATTTTCTGCAGTGGGGATTATCCAATAGGATATTTTCCACGGGGAGGGAAGTTTCCGGGATGAGCTTTCAAAGGGAAACCATACACGAGGGAATTTACCGGAATTCGTATACTAATTCCCTTTATTTGACTTGTTTTCTCTTTGCTAATTTAATTTTACATGAGGAGATATACCGGGATAATTGCCCAGAAAAAATTTCCCAATGAGATGAAATTGTCTGAGGGATTTTTCCGTGGAGGGGGGATTTTTCAAGAGGGAGATTCTCTATGGGAAAATTTTACGCAGCAGAAACTTTCCATTGAGACATTGGGAGGGGAGAGTTTCCAGGAAACATTTTCCACGGAGGGAGGATTTCCGGCATGAATTCAAAAACAGTTAGAGATTAAAAGAAAAACAAGTCTTTTTTTCAAACGAAACTTGGTTCAAAATAATTTTCCAGGCGGAATAGTCCGGAAGAAGTTTTCTGGGGGGAATTTTCAGCAGGGATGGAATTGTCTGGGGGAAGGGGGATTTCACTCGGGAGGAACTTTCCAAGGAGGAGTTTTCTTGGGGGGGATTTCTCATGGAGAGAAAAGGCGGATTTTCCGGCATTATTTGAAAAATAGATGAATAAAAAAAATCAGGTAAAAGTAAGGAGCAACATCCAAATTTAAAACAAATTTCTCTTGTATGAGGAGTGGGTCCCTATCCTCAATACCTCGTTTTTTACGCTAATTGTAACTTTTTTCCCAATTATTTAAGAACAACTCCTGAAACAGAACAGTCGTTTAATTAGGGTAAGGAGATTTTTAAAACACAAAACATAATTGGTATGAAGAGGCAAAATTAGCCAGTATCTTATTTTTCTTTATCCTGAATTCGAGTAATTCCAAATCAGGGTTTTTTGTAATTTTCATTCATATAATGGAGGTTTTTTTGTATTTTATTCAAAATTTGGAAAACGTCGCTCAAAATACTTTTTAATTACAATTTTTGCTATAGAATTTTGGCAAAACCTAAAGTTAATCTGATCAAAAAAAATGACCAGAAATATCGAAATTGATATATCGACTATCGAATATCGAAAGTAAAAATATCGATATATCGTTTAATGAAATCCTCGCTCAACACTATTTCAGATCACACACATAAATAATACGGAATATACGACGGTAAAACCAAATAAGAAGCACTTACCTTCGAGAGGTGAAGGAACAACTCTCCAATCTAACATATACTTATTTTACTCTTTTTGCCTTCTGAAATATGTACTAAATTTCAAGATTATCTTCTCAAAATAAAAGATAAACATTCTGGAACCGATCGACCTACCAGCAAATAAAAAAAAACCCCAGACAGCATTCTAGTTTGTCTTTAGAGGTGTGTGTGTGTGTGTGTGGGGGGGGGGGTAAAGCCGGAATTTTCGAAAGGAGTGAGAGATCACAAGGAGGTTGAAACTTTATTTTCCTTTTGGCAAAAATTCCGTGAACTTCACACCTTAGTCCATCAGGACCTAATAAAAATCTCTTAGCATAACCTTTAACGTGACTTATTCTTTTAGTATAACTTAATTAGCGTAATTAGCTACGATTAGCATTAATCAATATTTAGCATAACTTATTCTTAAATAGAACAATAAAAATTCAATATTAAGAACATGTGGTGTCATTGAGATGTCATTCGTTTGCTATTTTCTCCTTTGAATTTTGACTACTTTTCATTACAGAAAAATGTAGAGCCACCTAAAAGGCGAGAAACTCCGCCTCCAGTCACCACCTTACATTTTCCCGATTCACGGGAAAAGAGTTCCGTCCAGGGAAATAGCATGATCCAACAACGCAATACGATTCCAACTAATTTTATAAATAGACAAGATAATCATATCGTTTCTCTCAAGACTTAAAACGATCTTTACAAAATCTCTGTAAAGAAACAAACAAACAGGAGAGAGGGGACGGAAAAGAAAAAGGAACAGTTTGGATTACAAAACATTGACGGCTTGTTTGTTATTAATAGTAGCCTAAAGGTGTTGCTCAACTCGGAAATGGATAGGCCTCCTTAACAAAATATACTGAACGTTGATTTGAACCTCGTTTTCTCATAATAAAATATTGACCTTTCATAATGTAATTATTTCAGGATTATTATGACGCTCCACGATATTGTCAATATGCAAAATTGACTTGTTTTCTTATAATAATACCTTGTTTTCTTATATAATAAAGGCATTGTGAAAAGTTGAGAAGTTGAGCTTATGGATAATCTAGCTTCAAGGAAGGGATAAGCCATTTACATTCTGATCACTCTCAATATGGCATTAAAAAATATAATTCCTTTCCTCCAATGAAAGTAAGCAATTCTCAATAAAAATTGCTAAGAAGGGTTGATATACCATTGCTCTGTGTTAGATTCGGTCACATCATTTTCATCCATATTATGGACTTTCTCGGTGGGGTAATTTACTGCATGTTTCCAGAACTACGCACATGTTCGTATACTAATAATTTTTATGAACAATTTCAAGTTTAACAGTTTTTCGAATCTAGAATCAGCATAAAGGATAAATTTCTATAATGACTAAAATTCCTTAAATCCAAAAATATGGCTTGAAATAATTAGAAATAAGAATCAAGTAGCAGGTAATTCATTTTTTTGTAAGTAGAATATTTTCTACAAAGATGGAAGTAGCTAAAATAAAACAAACGAAATCACTACCAATTCTAGGGTAATTCTTCGATTTATGAGCATCAACAAATACACAATTTTGGAAAAAAATTCCCATTTCTGGCAAATACGGAGACAAAAAGACACATTTGTCATTCAGTAAGTTTATATTTTGTCTGTTCAATTTTAACATTACGGGAAATTGAGGCGCCTTTTAATCCTTAAAACCATACAAAAAATTGTTCAAAACAAAGAAGAAAAAAGATCAAATATAGAAGTTTTACATATTATATGTTTATAGTCGCTTGATATAGCTTACATAACTGGACTACGAAATTACGTCGATTACGTTGCGTTGTATATTTTACTAAACATAGACCTTCTCGCACTAGTATGTACCTTTTCATATATATTAAAAATAACATGTCATAAAAAAAAACTAAAGCAAGGCATACACTGTTACATCGGCGATTTTTTTTCACCCGATCTGACAATGAAATGTTGATGCTTTCTGTCACATATTTAAATTTGAAAGAAGAAAATACAAAATAAGAAAACCAAGATATCACTAGGTTATGCTTATATATGCACCTGAAAACAAAGATTTGTTTGAGCAACTTAACCTACTGCAGGGTATGATGCTTGGATGGAGAATATATATATATATATATATATATATATATATATATATATATATATATATATATATATATATATATATATATATATATATATATATATATATATATATATATATATATATATATATATATATATATATACAATTTTATATATATATATATATTTGTATACAATTTTGTATATATATATATATATTTGTATACAATTTTGTATATATATATATATATTTGTATACAATTTTGTATATACAATTATATATTATATATACAATTTGTTGAGTTTTGTCGAACCCATTTAAAACAGTCATCAACCCCAGTACCTGAAAAGGGGACTTGATTTTCCCCATAAAAAGGAAGAATCGGTTTATATATATATATATATATATATATATATATGTATATATATATATATATATATATATATATATATATATATATATATATATATATAAACCGATTCTTCCTTTTTATGGGGAAAATCAAGTCCCCTTTTCAGGTACCGGGGTTGAAGACTGTTTTAAATGGGTTCGACAAAACTCATCTTTAGGTTCTCCTAGCAAAACTTGAAAAGCATTTTCATCTTACGGGTTTTAAGCGTGGTGAACACGGGTTCTTCAAAACTAGAAACTTTTAAACACAACTTAAGATAAAAACAGATATCGATCCCGTTTCCTGGGCTTCCCGAGTTGAGAGAAAAAAAAAAAAAAAAAAACACCTTAGGTTCGGTTAGCCCCAAGGGCACAAAATCTATGTGATGTAATGCAATTTCATGGGGAAAACGGTCACATAATACCGTGCCAAAGGTTTAACTGAGTACTGCCATAATATTGAAAATGATTTAGCAAGTAATGTTTGAGAGGAAAGGAGTTTTAACTGGAATAGATCCCGTTTTATACTGGCAGTTGGATTGTTTGTTCCCAATATCAAATTTCCCCTAAGCTAAAAACTGTTGGAGTACAGAACATTTTATTTGTGAGAATACAGGTAAGATGTATAACCAAACGCTCTAGCCTTTACCTCTTTCCTAATTTTAATAAGCTTCCCTTCCTCCCCTCTTAACATCCTTATAAATTTAGTTATTTTATCAAAACTTAGGAATTGATAAGTTAGAAATTCAAAAAAACCTGGAAAATATGCTGAGCTTCAGTTCAGAGGAACCATTGAAGTAGAATAATTCTTAGTTCAACAGAGCATATTGTAATTGATTGCATTTAAGTTCAATAACTTATTGAACATAAAAAAAAAAAAAAAAAAAAAAAAAAAAAAAAAAAAAAAAAAAAAAAAAAACAGATAAATATTTTAAGATTTTCCTATCAGTAAAAAGACAAATTACAGCTAATTGGGCTATGAAGCGCAATAAGCAAAAAATTACAGTCGACTCTAGCTAACTCAAAATTCACGAGACCACGATTTTTCTTCTAGTTATGTATTTAGTTTGCTAGGACATAGACACCTGCAGATTAACAGAATCTGATGCCAAAATATATTAAACTAAATAATTACATATTGAAGTTTACACGTTGCAATCTGCATACCGGGGGTTTCGATTAACAGTGGTTCCTTGAAAAAACTTCGAGATATATGTGTAAACATTCACTTGTGGAGGTAAAGTGAAAATTAAATGACGGCTTCTCTACTGAATTTCTAGTTATAGAGGTAACTTTCAAGTCACTTCAACTTAACAGAGGTAAAATATAACCACAAAATTATTTCGAGTTATTCATGGTTTTTTCTTCGACTTAGACAGGTTTTTCCAAGGGGATTGAAAATAATTCAAGATATCGAAGATTTCGAGTTATTGAGAGTCGACTGTAATGCAAAGGGTTTCAATAAGTGCTTTTGAGCGTAATTCAATAATTGCAATTCGCTATTGAACGTTAAAAATTATAAAGTCAGTTGCAATAAGCATAGTGAACACAGGGTAAGATTATGTCATCTTGAATTAGTATCAAAGATGCCGTTACTGAAAGTCTAAACATAACACACTTAAAAAATATAATAATAAAAAAAAAAAAAACATTTTTTCGGGCCATTTATTTCTACCTTTTGAAACAATGGAAAAGCTGTTTCTTCAAATTTTCGATCATAAAAATATGGTTGATTGGTTGAATCGGGTGAAGTTCACCCGAATCAACCAATGGCCCGAATCAACCAATCATCAAAAGACCCGAATCAACCAACCAATCAATCATGGGGAGTAAGTCCCGATGACGAGATGTTTAGTAGTCGACGACACAAAAAAGATTTTATAGCATGTTATGGTTCTACATGGAGACAACACGTTACTAAAATTGAGATATATTTAAATTCATCTTGATTCACAAGGCTTGAGAATATATTTAACGAAAAATGCCAAAAAAAACCTGCGCTATATTATATCTCAAATTATAAGCGCAAAAAAGGGCCATGGAGTTTTTAGGGGCAGTTCTTTGCTTCTAATATCCCGAGCGCTTGATATTTGAGACCTATCACCTTTATGTTCGTATTACTAAATAAAGTAATTCGTATCCTGGGGGGGGGGGAAGGGGTAAATACCTTTTTCTCAACCCGTTACTAAAATAATCTTTTCCTCATGGATTAGGACAGAAAAAAGATTTTGTGTGGTTCATGCTATGGTTCTTCACGGAGACAACACGTTACTAAAATTCCAAGAAAATGTTAAGCACTTTAAAAAAATGAAAACAAAGGAGCTATTGAAGAACATTAAACGCTATGACTAGTTACTAACTAGTGATCACTAATGAATGATTATTTATGTTCTAAAAGGAAAGAATTAATTAAGAAATAACTCACGCTTTGCGTTCAGAGGTAGAGGAAGAAACCATTTCATACATCTGAGGGCTTGTCGTTGGCTGGTCAATTAGATAAAATGCCGTACTATCTGAAAACAAAAGGGACTTACAAAACATTAACTATACCTTTTGAAAAAATTATGGTACTTTCCAAGAGCGTATTCAGGATTTTTGTTCGGAAGTGCGGGGAAAGTGGATGGTTGTTTAAAAAAAACATTAAAAACTTATCTATATGGATTTTTGGTACGTTTTTACGACTCGGCCAAGAATTTCAGGGGGGGAAGGTTCAAAACCCGTACCCCTTCCCCTAGATAAGGCCTTAGTACTTTTAAACTATGCCGTAGAACCTTTTACACTAGCACAACTTAAAACTGTACGTTACGTTGTGTTCTCTTGCAAAGCAAATTTGTTCCTTAAAGTAGGCATTACTCATCCTCTACATAATATTTTATATTAAGTAATGGAAAAGCCAACATAGTAGCAATAATATGCTGTTTCTGGAGGAGCAATCCTGGAGTGTCTTTTCATCAAAAGCAATACTTCTGCAATAACAATAAGATTATCATCTAAGTTTGAATCCCGATCTCCATTCCACGATTTTAGCTTTGAATAGTTTGCTTTTGATAACTGCGATGTTTTGATCAGATGATCCTGATGATTTTATGGATTTTTACCTCAGCCTAGTGTGAAACGACTCGTTTCAATGTGAAAGATTATACTTTAACGTAACGTAAATGAACCACCTAACATGAAAAATTGCGTGCATCGTGTGGAAGCCACTTTAATTTAAGATGTGACAGTCCTTCAATGCTCCCATGTTCAATTTTCAGAATTCAACGAACAGAATCGGATGGTTGAGGGATGAATCCTTACTCAGGGGTGTCAAAAGTCCTTCAATGTCCTTCAATGCTCCCTTCAATGCTCCCATGTTCAATGCTCCCATGTTAAATTTTCAGGATTCAACGAAAAGAATCGGATGGTTGAGGGATGAATCCTTACTCAGGGGTGTCAAAAGTCCTTCAATGTCCTTCAATGCTCCCTTCAATGCTCCCATGTTCAATGCTCCCATGTTCAATTTTCAGAATTCAACGAAAAGAATCGGATGGTTGAGGGATGAATCCTTACTCAGGGGTGTGAAAAGTCCTTCAATGTCCTTCAATGCTCCCATGTTCAATGCTCCCATGTTAAATTTTCAGGATTCAACGAAAAGAATCGGATGGTTGAGGGATGAATCCTTACTCAGGGGTGTCAAAAGTCCTTCAATGTCCTTCAATGCTCCCTTCAATGCTCCCATGTTCAATGCTCCCATGTTCAATTTTCAGAATTCAACGAAAAGAATCGGATGGTTGAGGGATGAATTCTTACTCAGGGGTGTCAAAAGTCCTTCAATGTCCTTCAATGCTCCCATGTTCAATTTTCAGAATTCAACGAAAAGAATCGGATGGTTGAGGGATGAATCCTTACTCAGGGGTGTCAAAAATGCGTTGTAACTGAGGGTAATAATACAGATTTACTGTTTCATTTATAGTTAGTGACATGATCAAACGCTCAAATAGTTATATAATATTCTTAAGGGCATTCCGCCCACTTCTATTTCAACCCCTAGTAGCTACAGCATAAACTATAATTGTGAATACCATACTATTTAACGGGTATATGACTTCTTTACCAATTTTTACGTGGAATGATTGCTTGAAACACATAAATCGGAGTTCCACAATCAAAACAATAGGATGTTTTAAAATTAAATAAAATATATTAGGTAAGTAACTAAATTTGACTACATCGCGTTGCTAGAAAGTCGAATTAAAGAGGTATCAACGACACCCTTCTTATTGGTTGAAAAGATAAAAACTAAAATGTTTGACTATAGATGCATGAAAATACACGGAAACAAATGTGCTATATTGTTTTCAAAATTCTACCCCATAATTGCCAGAAATAATATGGATCTTAGTACCGCTGATTCCGCAAAGGCGCTACAAAAGAAAGAAAATAAGAAGAATTTAAAAAAGGTATTAGAAAAGGGTTTTGTATATTTTCAATATTATAGTCTATTAAAAAAAAAAAAAAAAAAAAAAAAAAAAAAAAAAAAAAAAAAAAAAAAAAAAAAAAAAAAAAAAAAAAAAAAAAAGTCCACTTAGTCACTATTAGTAAACATAAATGTAATTAAATGACGAGTATATGTTGTTACAAAATAGACAAACAATATTTTTCGTGTAACCGAATCCAATAGTAACAATACCAAATATCAATATTAAATTTGAAGCGAAGGTAAAAAAAAAAAAAAAACATTCACAGTAGAATGTTAATTGTGGTTATCAATATATGGAGTTCGTTGATTTTCACGAGAGTAAACATGATAATAAAGTGTAAATGTATAAGGCACAAAATTTATCTCAAATCTACGCTCCCAAGATTTTGATTCCAGATTGGCAATAGCGTTGAAATCTACTCTAAAACCTAACTTAATAAGTACTAACGACAAACTTCACAAATAAATAGTCTATTTTAAATCATTCCTAAAAATTTGTGCAACATAAATTGAGAATGTTCTTAAAAGTTGAAATAGCATCATTATTGTAATTTTATATCCTAATAATTTTGGGATGTCGTCTTTTATGTTTCATTTTCGTCGGAATTAAATTTTGTCATGACAAATTTACGGCTTTCTGAAAAATAGACATTAATTTGTCTACTAGATAAAAAACCAATAAAAAGGATAAAATTACATCTTTGGGAATCAACCAAACAAGTCTTTAATCTAAGAGAAATAAAACTTCCTCAGAGAGACGTGAGGGGAAGGAATCGGGGGGTGAAAGGTTCTGAAATGGTCTTCATTTTTTCCAAAAGATTTCCATGGGAAAATGTCACTTGTGTGTCTACCTGAAGTTAACGCACAAGTCAATACGGCTCCACCACCAGCCTTCGACCAAATCCGTAGATTTATTTTATAATTTCTAACTTTATTCTTCAAAGCAGGTCACTCGTAGATATTTTATAGGCAAGGAATAGTAGGGAGAATGTACGCCTTCAAAGACTTTCTTGGGGAGGAGAAGGGATTGAAAAAGTTTTCGTCCACAATATGTAATATTCTTTCAAACGAACAAAAAAATCATACTTATGAGTGTTTTTTTTTTTGTAATTTTTCATGAGAGAGAGAGGGGATTCCCCCCATCAGGAGAGGGGACCGTGATTATTATTCAGACTCTTCCAAAAGGACGATAATAGGAAATTGGAATGGTCGATAGCTACATTGTAATCTATCAATAAATGCGTTTAACTTAACTTTGACTGCACTGAGTAGTCTAATAAATGGTTAATAAATTGTTTAAGCTTTTCATGCAACTTGTTATAAAATGTTTTTCAACAACAAGGGGATTTATATTATGAGTCAATGCTGCTCATTTAGCCACTAAGATTAAGTCCATAATATTGTGATATAGAATTAAGAGCCGAAAATAATGAAGCAATTAATTCCTGAAAGTAAACAGCGAAGGAAAAGGAAAAAAGACACATTGCTAGCTTTATTTATTTTGCATTTTGTATCACACATCTGGTCTGATAAAATAGACATGACTGTTTGTTTCCATCACGCATTCGACACAACAGAATTTGTTTCAATATGTTTTAGCTTCAGTTAGCCAACCTAACTTTAAGAAACAGAAAAAAGGGCGAACAAAATCAAGGACAAAAAACTGATCAATGATGAAATACCATATCATTTTGGATTATAACTCCTTATCATCACCTAACTTCATTCTGATCATTTAAGATTAATGATCAAGTACATAATATTAAAATTGCAGGCAATTTAAAAAATTCAATCAATCGGCTTGGCTTCTCAACGAATCAGGACTCCAACCTCAACAATAAGGCTAGTGTTCCATGGGTCGTGGGTTCAAATAGATTTGACACCAGATGTTACACAATAAATCTCCGTTATTGCAACAGACTTCCATAACTGACGCAGTTTTCCAAACACACTCGTTTGATCAAGTGTCAATCAATTAGAAAAAGAACCACGCGAGAAACTCCTCTGAGAGATGGGGGGGGGGGTGAGAATCTTCAAAAGTGTTTCGAAAATTCCGAAAGTCTTTAATGAACCTTTTGTTTATCAACTGGGCGATTCCCGGGCTAGTATTTTTGACCAACAAGTATCAATCAATGGGAAAAATGAACTGCACAGGAGCTTCCTCTTAGAGGTCAGGAATTCAAGGAGGATTGAGAGTTTTTTAGTGTTTCAGGTTTCCCAGGAGTTTTGATAACCTGTTTTTTTTCTGCTTAATAATTCCTTGTAGGATTTGGGCAACTTTTCTTTCCGGATTTTTGTCTTATTTTTAACTTTGTTTCTGGATATGAAAGCAGCAAGCAAAGTGGCCAAAAGTTTTAAAATCCTTATTAATTTTTTGTTAATTATTTAATAGATTTATGTGTGAATTCTACGTATTTTATTTTGTTATTTATATACAGCTACTACCATACAAGACTTAAGGCAGGCTATAACTTTCCTTGCGATTTCTAAAGAAACAAGCGAACCAGTTTTATTGAATATTACCAATAAGCGAATTTTATAAAGTATCACCAATAAAAATTTTCTCATAGAAATTTTAAAGGAAAAAGCCGAGGGAGAGAGGATAATTTAAAAAATTGCTCCAATTTTCCCAGTCTTTTTGATTTTTGAAAAATTTGGAGTTTTTGTAGTATTCCTTCCCTATATGTGGAGTTCCTATTTAGTAATAACACCCGATTTGCAGAAATTAAATTAATCAGAAAGAAAAATAGTTCCATTTCTACTTTTTTTATTTCATGTTTTCATGTTGCTTTTTTCAACTTACTAATTCTTAAACTTCAAAATAAATTCATTTGAAAGGCTGCCAAGAAGGGAAGCCACAAAGGGTAGCTTCAAAAAGGGGGATAAAAACTAAAGCTTTCTGGAATATATCATAAACCAAATGGGAATAAAACTGAATCTTGTCCTCGCTTCTTTTAATTTGGAGGCTTCTGCTATTTCTAATGATAAAAGTTTTCACCATAATAGGTGTTAATAATAATTTGTTAAAATTTATGGTCATGGTTAAAACAAGTTATATGATCCCTTAATTTGAACGCTATTTAAGCTCCCTGTCAAATCAGATAATATACATAATCTCTGCCATTGAAAAAAAAAAAATCAAACCATAGAACTAACAGTAATATATTATTTTTTTTCTGAAAACAGAAAATAAATTCTTATACTTCGAATTGGTTAATTTTGAGGCAATTTTCTTACTTTTGTATCTATTGCCCATATAAAATTTGCCAAAGTTGACAGTTTTACCAAGGTTCTGGGAATTTACCTTTTTTCTATCTAGAATTAACCAACAGTTCACAGGACTGTTTCTTTTTTTTAAATTATTAGTACCTCTATCCCTCCAACTGTTCACTGGCTAAGTAGCTAAAGTTGATTTAATGGTTAGAATAAAAGCAATTTAAGTTACAATAACAATGCAATTATCAATCATTTCGTATTCGCATTATCAATGTAGTGGGGGAATAAGACAGAATTTTTATTTATATTTCTTTTTCTAAAACCTTGCAAAAAAACAACAATAATATCGATTTTTTGCTTTATTCAAAGATTACAATGTGCTGGGCGTGGGCGTACGTAGATTCTTCTCTAGGGGGGGGGCAGCTGATTCTGTGATGAAGGGTGGGGTGGGGGGCTGAAGTTATATTAGCAGTTCACAAAACCTTACATTGCCAGCAAGTTCTATCATACCTATGAAATCTTTATTAATAAGTAATCACCAAAAATCACAAATCATCAATAAGCTTCAGCATTAATCAATCTTCTTGGATTAGAGCTAAACCTTTCCAAAACATTATGGATAATTGCTTCTTGTTTGACTTTTATTCTGTCATTCCAGCTGTTTATTTCCAGCTTTTTCAACCATCTACCTTTTATCAACTGCTTTTTTAGCCATCAACCTTTTTCAACTGCTTTTTCAACCATATCTAGTGTAAATTTGAATTTCTAGGGGAGGGGAGCAGCTGCCCCCCTCTGCCCTCCCCCCTTCCGTACGCCCATGGTGCTGGGGGATGGGGATACTGGTAAATATGGAAAGTGCTTAAATTTCACATCAACTTTTAATTTCTTGTTTCATTAAAAAAAAAAATATAAAATACCAAGACAAATAAGAAGGAATTCTAAATTTATACCGTGCATCTTGCAACATAAAACCTTGCAAAAGATCAACATTAATATAACTTATTTTGGAGGAGGGGGGATACTCTTACCTGTGGAAAGTGCCTACCTTTCGTATCTTGTTTTTAATTTGTTGCTTCTACAAAAAAAAAGAAAAAAAAAAAAAAAAAAAAAAGAAGACAAATATAATTATCTATTATTTTGTTTTTTCAAGTAGGGTTGGGGAATAATAAAGAATTAATAGAAAAGAATTAATTAATAATAAATAATAAAAAAGAAGCTTACCTCTTGCATCTGGCTTCAGCAGAATCGATGTGTACTTAATTATAGGACTACATCGAACCGGTTCACTGCCACTGGTGCTACTTACAGTGTGATACTTGAGAACGTATTTGTTATCATCTTTTTGTAGTAGAACAATAGAATCTTCAAGGACGAGGACATGAAGATCAATCGGACGTCTGTCTTTGCACCGCCAGGTGAGCGGACCCTCATGAACCAGCCTCCGTCGAGTAAGGTCGAAGTTCTTAAAAGTAAAGATATGTCAAATTCATAATGAAACACTATTTATCTCCTTTATACGTTATAGTGTGATTCCTTTTATTTTATGAATTGATTGGGTAATGAATAAAGGATGAATTTAAGAGTTAAGTAGCTGTTTAAGGAGAATTTTTGTAATTGTGTATACAACTTTTTTTTAACGCAAATGAACATGTTCCTGATTGAAAACAAATCACTTAAAAGGAAAAAAGAAAGAAAAACTATAAAAACAGCTGAAAAATAACAATATGAATAAAATAGAGCAATAATAGCATGGAATTTCAAAGTAAGATAGAAGGCAAAGTGGACAAATTTAAAGCCGCGTAGGTTGGCCGTCGAGGGCGACTCTAAGCAGGAACTTAAGCGGAAACTTGAAATAGCTGCAGGAAACTGAAGGGGCTCGTAATCCTATTGGTTTGGAGTCTGAATTCAGACAGTCATTATTAATAATTTTTTTAGGGGACCTTCACGCTAAAAACAACAAAACATAAAAAGGGATTTAAGTCGCACTCGGAACACCGTAAGAAATATGACAAGAGTGAAAATTATAAACGAGTAGACTAATCTAATTTATCTTCTTTATTATAATATAGTGGGACACAGGGAATAATATCCGGGGTTCATTCTAGCCTAAAGTCTAAAAAAAAGATTAACGATATTCTCCTCGAATTTTACCATTCTTTCTTAATTTTGTGGGGGGTGTTTTAACGACACCGGCTGACCCGGATATAAAAAAAATGAAGATCCCTATTCCTGACTCTTTATA
This sequence comes from Artemia sinica, assembly GCA_027921565.1. Lineage (NCBI taxonomy): Eukaryota > Metazoa > Arthropoda > Branchiopoda > Anostraca > Artemiidae > Artemia > Artemia sinica. The sequence goes on from CM051262.1 coordinate 58,636,791, forward strand.
TATCAGCGCCCCAAACTCGACTGGGACTTAAACACATTTTTGCAAATTTCATTATTGAGAACTCTGAAAGATGTTCTGCTATAATTCTCCCTTCTGATTTAAGAAATGTTTCTATAATCTCCATGTAAGATGTTTCCCATCTCTCGTTTTCCTTTTCACTTTAATCTCTTATTTTTCAAGGGAAAAGGAGGTAATTTTTTCTTCTCTATTTTCCTTTTTCCCTTTTCAGCTTTTAATTTTTCAATTAGACCTTCAAGCATACTTGCAAACTGGGGAGGGGTCACAGGAAAGACGAATTTATCTTTCTGAGACAAGGCCAAATGAGACAAAAGAAAGCTTTTCTGTCACATCAATCCTCTAGGTCCATACAAGACCGTTCAGTGAGAGAGAGAGAGAGAGAGAGAGAGAGAGAGAGAGAGAGAGAGAGAGAGAGAGAGAGAGAGAGAGAGAGAGAGAGAGAGAGAGAGAGAGAGAGAGAGAGAGAGAGAGAGAGAGAGAGAGAGAGAGAGAGAGAGAGAGAGAGGGAGAGAGAGGGAGAGAGAGAGGAGAGAGAGAGAGAGAGAGAGAGAGAGAGAGAGAGAGAGAGAGAGAGAGAGAGGAGAGAGAGAGAGAGAGAGAGAGAGAGAGAGAGAGAGAGAGAGAGAGAGAGATTTATTCTAAACAAACAAACAATTTAACATCAGTTTAGCGGCCATCCCAAGAAGTAAAAACTAGTCCAAGGGGGTGGCAAAAATACACTAACATAACAAAACAATAAAAAAAAAAGAAAAAAAAACAACCTACCTATATCACAGTCCCCAAACAGCACCACAAACCTTACACCTTAATATTTTCATTAAATTTAATATCATATTCATAATCATAATCATCACCCCCAGGACCCATAAATATTTACTAATATCTTAAAAAAAACAAACAAACAAACAAACACTAAAATTCATACTTACTAAAAAGCATCCCTTTAATTACTATCTTGAACGAAGAAATATTACCTATATTTTTTATATTTTGATCAAGATGGTTCCAACTTCTGATCCCCCTGTGAAACAAAGAAAACATCGATCGGGCCGAAACAACCAGCGGAATATTAATCTCTACAGATGACCTAGTATCAAGAGATGACCTAGTATCTACAGATGAGGCTTCTACAATTGTCTTTTTTTCATTTTTGCAACAAACTACATTCATCCAATCCGAGCAAAGATATAATTCTTGGTCACAGTATGTCATTATTATTATCATTTTAGTATGTTATTGAATAAGTATCCATGAAACTTTATATTAAGTTATGTTTTCTTTCCTACAGTTCCAGTATTCACCTGACTTTGTATACCGGACAATTTAACTATACTCGACTGCAGTTAAAGTCCAGAAGCAGTTCACTCGGTAGTGTCAACAAAGATACTGCATAAGTTTTCCTTTTCACTTTCATCTCTTATTTTCCAAGGGAAAAGGAGGTAATTTGTTCCTCACTATTTTCCTTTTTCCCTTTTCAGCTTTTAATTTTTCAAATAGACACTTCAAGCACACTTGCATACTGGGGAGAGGTCACAGGAGAGACGAATTTATCTTTTTAAGACAAGGCCAGAGGAGAAAAAAGAAGGGCTAAATAGACAAAAGAAAGAAAACTATGAACCCACCAGTGGACAGAGAAAACCTCGTATATGAAAATACAAAAAAACCGTCAAAAAAAAAAAATGTTTTACCCTTAGTTCGTGATCCGATTTGTCCCCAGACGACTTATCTAATCGTTTCTGTAGTTCTGCTAATCGATGCTGATTCTCTGCTTCATGAATAGAGGCATTGACCACCTTGAGAAGTGCACGTGATTTTTCGAGTGCGATTTTGATTGGTTGATGATCTGCGTGTTTCACAGGGGTATGTCGTAAAAGTGACTCCAAAAGAAGGGGATATTTTGTGAGTCGCTGCATTCCAGTGGGTAAGAGATCCTATAATAGAATTTCCATATTCTAAATATGATGGCAGCATACAAAAACAGAAAAAAAAATAGAAAAAAGAGGACTATACATTCCTTAATGAATAAAATCTCTTCGAACGTGAGTCCCAAACACTTTTCCCTTACTGCTAACTGCTAATTAAATTTTTACCTGCATTAAATGGTGTATGTTTAGTATGACTTGGATATCAGATCATGTTGAACCCTTTAGTCATCTTTTTATAAATGACCACATTACTAGAGCAGCACTATTATATACACCACCAAACTTAATATAGCAGCACAATCTATTAAATTGTTCGTTTTAGTACATCATAAACTTAATATAGCAGCACAATCTACTAAATTGTTCGTTTTAGTACATCATTCACTTTAGTAGGATTGATCTTCAGGATATTCATAAATACCTTATAAGCTTCGAAAATACAAGTAAATGAACCTGAACATTTTATCAATCAGATTCCAAATGAATCCGTGGAGAAAACATAGCGACAAAGTTTAAAGGTTTACGCTATATGTGAAACATACGATTTTGCGACAAAATCATTGCTACAATTTGCACCAAAAGAACAAAATACTTATCATTAGATTAATTAGTTTCAGATCTATCCATTCGCTGAGCCAGAATTATGATATTACTTAAACTTTTTTCTTAAAAAAATTATCTTAACATACTTGAAAAAAGTATATTTTCCTGCTTTCGCCTGTTTTGGTGTATTTTCAGCTTAATTTTTTAATCTAAAAAAAATAAACACAGTAAATTTTGAAAAGCATTTGATGTATGGATAAAGCAAAATCTCACATATCGAAAGATCCCAGATTTTATCATTTTACGTTTAAAAACTGAAATCGTGGGGCTGCTAAAATAATAAACTAAATCAAATAAAAGCCAGGACTTAGACAGAAAAATAATGAGCTAATAATTTAAATAAATATGTATTTATTTACATATTTTATTTGTGTATTTATGTAATATTTATTTATTCATTTGTAAACACAAATTTATTAATATTATTTAATATTATTAAGTAATATTAATAATAATAATTTTAATCGAAATAAATAATAAGCCAAAAAACAACTGAACCTGCACAAGCGACATAAACACTCCTACTCCACACAACAATATATTTTAAATACTATGAAATATTAATAATACTTATATAATATTATAATATATATTTAATATTAATAATAATAATTTTAATCGAAATAAATAATAAGCCAAAAAACAACTGAACCTGCACAAGCGACAGAAACACTCCTACTCCACCTGACAATATATTTGAAATACTTCGAAATGATCAGAACAAAATACTCGTCCATACCACGAAATAAGAGCGTTGTAAATTGGGCCAAGATATGTTTCTCTATTATTTTTTTTCTCATTTGTTTTTTACCGGCTGTGAATTATATCGTTTTCTCGTATTGTCAGGCTTGGACACCGTGGTCTATTATTATTTTTTTTCTCATTTGTCTCTCTATTATTTTTTTTTTTATTTTCATTTATCTCTCGTGGTCTCTATTATTTTTTTTCTCATTTGTTTTTTACCGGCTGTGAATTATATCGTTTTCTCGTATTGTCAGGCTTGGACACCGTGGTCCCTGAACTTATTTATTTATAGCTAAAGTTGCATACGTTAATACCTTATGTGGGCTTACCTTAAGTTGCAATCTTCGACAGACCGGGTTCATTTCAGCATCATAAAGGAATTTATCAAGTTTTGTTTCCTTTTTGCGTCGCTCCTTAAGGGCTTCAAGAGCGAAGGATTGATGCTGACAAAATTGACTGGCCGCCCTTTGCAATCTTTCACCCTCTTGCCCATCAAACTGCAAAGGAAAGAGGAAATCAAAGTTAAAGTAATCGCTAGGTTCGTCTTAGGGGAAGGATTTGAACTGGCATTAACAGTGCATAAAAGCTTTGTCAGAGATTTTGTGAGGAGTAAGAATTTTTTTTAAGGAAATTTAGAATTAGAACCTTTTACTTACAGAATCCTGTTGCTAAAGCATATAACTTTAACAGATTAATTATAACTAAGAAATAGTGGGCGACAAGCGCTTCAACTTTACAATATTTCCCCCCTAAACCCATGCTGTGACAAAAGTTTTTTTTTTTGTTCTAGACTCTTCAGTTCTTAAGCAAAGCGTTGATCATGAGCGTTGACCAATCAACAGTATAATCCGAGTCAAATTAAAACACAGCTGAAGGAAAAGGCCCTCTCTTCTAGATTCAGTCTTAACCAATTACTGAAAAAATATGACTTTATAAAACGTAAAAAGTAATTAAAATAAAATGTAAATATAATAATAATAACAAATAAAGTGTATAATAACAGTAAACGTAAATGCATAAAATAAAAGTGAAGAAACATCCCTTCGAACACTTCTGGCTCATAATTTTGCTCACTGAGCCCAATTAAAACAAATTGTTTGTTTATTCAACATTTAATTTTTTATAGGAACAATGTCAACAGTGGGTTGAAATTTAATAAAATAACTATAATTTGATATTTTCATATATAATGTAATAAATGTAATAGAAATAACTGAAGGCTTTTCAAGACTATCTAAGCCTATCTATGACTTGGCCTATCTAAGAAAACTACCAACCAAAATTTTGGAGAGAGTAACCAAGCAAACAGGTTTAGGAAGAAGAAGAAAAGAAAATAAAAGTAGATAGAATTGGAAAAGCAGAAGAGTAAAGATGGACAACAATACACACAATTAAAGTATGTTCGATAAAAATAAGAGGAACAGGCATAGATAAATAGAAAGAAAAAATAGCTGAAAAAGGTAAGAGAATTTCAATAATACCACAAAATATACAGTATTTCTTCCCCAAGGACTCAACTGGATCTTAAAACAACACCAACATACCTAATTAAGAAACGATAGTAGAACTTTCATTTCCCGGGAACAATAAATAACTTGAGTTGTCCAGTAAGAGACGTGACACGAGTCAAAGAAACAAAGGTTTAATTAAATCAGTTACGCCACAATTTTAAGATTTCGGGCTTTTTGAAGCGCAAGAAAAACAAAGGCTAGGAAGAATTACGATCTGGGAATGAAAACCAGTAGTTAATTTTTAAATGTTTATTCTCAAAGCACTGAATATTCTTGCTATAAGAAATAGCAAACAAACAAAATTAACCTGAAAATATAAAAAAAAAGAGATTCACCGGCTTTTTAAAATCACGGACCAGATACCCTTTTCTTCAGTGCCCTTCGACACTCGACTTTGAAAAAGTTGCATAAGCAATATTACGGAATGGAAAGCTATTGACTGTCAATTTTGGTGTTGCTTATTAATAAAAAGAAGAAAACGAACAAAGAAAAAGACGATTTTGGCTGTATTTGAGTTATAGGAACAATGAAAGTTAAGCAATCGAGTTAACTCTGGTCAAATCTCCTATTTCAGATTAAGTTGCTATTTAACATATAATATTTTAAGCAGCCCACATGAGTCCAAAAATATATCTTGTGATAGCGCAGTTGATTGAATCATGTGTTTAGCTCAAGGGTTCTCCAGTTCAAGTTTTCCGTCGCAGTTTTTTTTCTCTTGTAGTGGCGCGGTGGGATTGATCTCAGCTTGGTAATACGGGACCCAGAGTTCAAACTCTGCTGCAGCAACACACTACAGGCCACGAAATTTGATCCAGTGATGAGATTAAGCGAGAGCACCTCCATACCAATCCGAACAAGAAGAAGGAGAAGCATTAACAAATAAAGTGGTATTAATAATGCCTCAAAATATTTAACATGTTGAGAACCATATCTCTTTTTTTTGTGGCATTCGACCCTCGCTTTCGAAAAAGTTACAAAGGGAATATGTTTATATATTGTTGGTCACATGGTTCTCTACAAGGAAAAGAAGAAGAAAAACACAGGAGAAACCATCTTCTTTCTCTTTGAAACTTAATTAAAAGCTACTCTGAGCATTCCACGACCGTTCGAGATGTTTATTATTAACTTGGGAGTTTTAGGTTAAAAACTGGTGGACGAATGAAAGGTAAGCAATCAGGTTAGCTCTGATTAATTGCCCTCTTTCGGACAGCCTATAGAATGCACCAAACTCAATCCTAGAATACTTTTACCACATGGCACAGAACTGGAAAAGATTAAATTTTGGCTACCCGGACCATATTTGAATGAGATTATAAAAGCAAAATAAAATCTTTGGCGTTTCACGGGGTTTCTTTGGGGTTACAAAAGCTGCTACAGATTAGGAGGGACGAGGAGTGTTCGTCAGTATCGAGGCATCAGACATTATGACGTTTTCAGTAATTTGCATCAGTAGTAGCATACGGAAGCTAATGTAGTTTGAACTTAAAAGTAGATAAGCTTAAAACTAGATGAGCCAACTATCATCTCTCAAGGGCAACCTACTAAAGAACGAACTCTAATCTATAGTAACCGAAAAAAAAACATGTTAAAAAAAACGGTCAAGTAATAATATAGCTATAGCAATTAATAAAAGATAATGATAAAATAAAATGCAATTTCTGAAAAAAAAAATGCATCTTCATGTACAAGATGATATAACACATATATCTTTTGACAAGAGTATGATGTCATACTTGGTTGATTCCGTCATCTCGTTCACTGATGTCTTTATGTCTTATAGTAAAGAACGAACTCTGGTCCATAGTAACCAATTTGTATCTATAATTCGAAAGAAACCATATGCAAGCGGGTTATTAAAAGAGCGTATCATTACTTTAAAATCGGCTTGGGTAAAAGTGATAACACTAAACAAGATACAATTTTTGACAAAACGTGTATTATTTTGGTTTCAAAGCCATTATTGACAATGTAGTTCGCTCTTTACTAGGTTCCTGCTAAGATAAATACGAATGCTTTTTCTTGTATGTGATATATATAATTCGTATATAAGACATTTAGAAGAGACTTTGTCTCCTAATCAGTTACTGGTAAAATGAGATGATTGGAAGAGACCATGTCTTTCGAGCCAATAGCCATTCCTAGCTTGTAAACCGGTAATACTTGAAAAAAAAGATGAAAAAGAAATATAGAACGGTTTTATAATTCAGTGTTATTTGTGCTACTCATCTTATTTGCGTTATTCTCGAAAATGGAAAGATTCTTATTACCATTATGCGTCACGGCAAGAGTTAAGATGGAGCCTTAATGATGTATTTCTAACCAAATCTAGAGATTTGTTTTAGTTCTAAAAATAAAAAAAAAACGATATTGCCTCTATATAATTCTTCTTCTTTCTTTTCCAATTCCGTTTCATCCTGCCTAGCGCATCCATCTTAAAGGTAGAGTCTGTAGCTCTGGCGCGCATTTCGCCCCAAAGAAAATATTAATTTGGTATTAGGAACTAACTCAAGCTTGTTCGGAAACGTCTATAGAGAATCAGAGCATCCGACAAGGGCAGCCTATTCACTTCTGACGGAAGTTTTAGAGGAATTTGAAAATAAAACTCCAACAGGAGTCATAGTAAAGGGCAGCAGCTTCAAAAAAATTGTTCACTCTTTACTTAGACACTGGCGTATCCATCGGGGGCGGGGGGGGGGAGATTTTTTCTGGTGCTCTCTTATCCTTTTTTTTCTTTTTTACTCTTTTTTAAAGTAAATTTATCGATCTGGTCAATTATTGGCACCTTTGTCACATTGCCCCCCCCCCCCCCAAGATTTTGCTCATTGGCACCCTTGTCACATTGGGCCTCCCCCAAGATTTTGCTCTAGATCCACCCCCTGTTACTAGGTACCAGCTAAGAAAAAGCCAAAGCCTTTTTCTTCTGCGTTTCATTGTAAAAAGCCAGTACATACCACAATATGAAATTACATTTAAAATAACTTATATACGTACAACTGAAGAAAAAAAAAACAATATTGTTGAATCCCCTGTTTTTACCAGAGAGATTCCTAACCGCCGTACTATGGTCACTATCTATTTAAAAAATTACCAAACAATTTCTGAATAAAGAGCTGGTTACTAGTGCAGGATATTACTATCAGTAAATCAATTTCACGATTAAGTAAGTCATGAAAACAGAGAGATTATAGCTAAGTCCAATGACTAACAGTCACTTGGCATAGCTAGAGCAGCCATACCAGGGAATTCAGCCGGCAAGTTTATTGATAAATAAAAACAAGTTCAAATAGGGATAAGTCCTTTTACTAGACTGAAACAGATACAAAAAGTTCTGGATATTTCGGTCACATATACAGTGACCGTCATCAGCTGATAAACTGCTGGAAAAAATGCCTACATTCATTAATGTATAGATGTCATCCTCCTATTTAGGATTTAAATTTATTTCTCATTATTCCATTAGAATATGACTATATCAAATTACATGATAAAAGGAGACAAAATAAAGAAGAAAGAACTTACCATGCACAACAGAATATCACCAACGTTGTCAATAACACCTTTGGATTTTCGTTTATGTTTCATAAATGTGTTGAACCGGGCATGGATCTCAATCATTTCATTCAAATTGGCAAATAGCAAATTCAAAATGTCAGGAATTAAATTGGACTCAGTTAAGGGACGGCAGAACACTCGGTCGAGAACTTTCAAACACCGAACATGGCTTCTTTCAGTATGAAACAGTTCTAAAAAAATCAATTAAAAACAATATCAATTAGAAAACTCAATTTTGGCTCCCAATTGCTGGTTGGTGCTTCTGTATATAAACACTTCTATACTGATTATTCAACAAATTGCGAATTGAAGAGACTTGAGTCCCCATGCATCTTAATATGTATGAATAGGCAAGTAACTAATCAAACAAGATCATGTTTAAAAATTTCAACAAGTATCCAGTATCTATCCTTAACTTGTATCTATCCATTTTTTCCCATTTTATTGTCTTTTAAAGGAGCAATTCCACTGAGGTCATAATCAGGGAATTAGGAGGGGAGGCTTGAACCTCTCAAGCCCTTCCTAAAAAAATGCACAGAAAGAGGCACTTACTGGTTACTTTGTGGCTGAAACAGTCCTTTCCAAAGTAGAGAGACTCCTCCAGTTCTGAGTATGATATAGAAATTCTATTGGTTTTATAATAAGTTACATCCTAGAGGCCCCTCTCTCCCTCAAAAACAGAAAAAGAAAACAAAAGGAAGTAAAAGGAGGTCCAATAGAAAATAACTCACTCTTTCTTGATACACTACTGTTCGGACGATTTTGACCACGTCCGGGCGCATACTAGATAAGTTAGTATGGATATCTTAGCATTAGAAAAAGAAAGAAAGAAAACCAACTATTTTAATGTTCCAAATTTACCAATTATCCAATAATGCTGAGTAAACTATCAACAAGTTAGGAACAGTTTTTTTTAAGATTCGAATAATGTTTTCATTGCAATTAGAGACAGTTCTTGAAAAAAAGTATATTGAACTTATTGGTAACTTAAAAAAGAAAGAAAGAGAACAACAAAAGAAAAGTAGTAACGGTGGCAAAATTCCTTGGCAAAATTCCTTTTGGCAGCGGCAGACACAATTTTGATAAGTGGCTGCAGGCCGACTTGGACCTGTCTTTGACTAATCTTTAGTCAATTGTTACGTTTTCTTTTCATTTCATGGTCATAACAACTTAATTATGCTGCGTTTTCCCGTTATTCAGTTCCTCCTGTGTTGTAAGCTATTTGAATTTCTTGCAAGAAGACTTCTGTCACACAAGGTATTGGCTCCAAGGCTATATTCTTTGAGTAAAAAGTTTAATTTTGTTGCTTTAACATATTTTTTGGAGGTTTCAACAATCTTCAGCCTCTTAAGTAGTTTAAAAAATGAGTTTTATCCTAAGACCGTTTTAAAATTTATTAACACTATAACACTACAGTGGCAAAAAAGCAAGCGATAGAATCATGATACCTAAATTTGGCCGGTAAAACGGTCACAAGAATTGATCAGTTAGTTGGTACAATAAGTTGACTCCCCATTCAAGCGATTTTGGCTAGTGACATTTCTATACTTTGAATTCTTGACAAAGTTAGGATATTGTCTTGGATAAACATCAGTTTATTTACGTGATAATAAAAGGCAGTAAGTTTTTGTGTAGCAAAATTGGTGAGAATCGGCGTAGATGTTTTCGGTGGTGAGTCATCATTAGTGTAAGCGATAGGCTTACCACTTATTATTGACGCGACTTCCACGGCAAATAGAAATAAGAACAGTATTCACTGTCTAACGAGAAGTAACAAAAAACGAAGAAAAAAAAGAAAACAAAACTGTCCCAACAAAGATTGATTATACCCTCAAAACTAGCGACTTAACTACAAACGGCACGGGACAAAGAAAGTTAGAAAGAAGAAGATAGATGTCTTTATACAACCGTAATCACTTGAACACGTGTCACGAGTAATAAAAACAGGATTGACTTCTCAAGAGCACATTATTAAGAGATTTGACGACAGGAACGTCAACTTTCAAGACCACTTGGCCAACATCTTACAAGCCAGAATATCCCTCACCACTTAACTTTGATTCAACGGGCTGTTTTCATTTTCCGAGCGACCAAGATGAATCACACTTCAAATTCCTGGACCTTGTTCAGATTCCATCTTCTCTTTTCGATCAGGACTAATTTTTGAAACCGGAACTAAACAGACATATCTGAACAGCCGAACAAAAACGAGAATGCTGAAATGATGAAGACATGACGAGAAAGTCTTGGGCTTAAATAGCTCACAGACCCTAAGATAGCATTACCAGTTATTTAACATTACATTGATCATGTTCGGTCAACCGTTGCTCGAATTAAATATTGCTCTCAAAATACTGATTTTGAGAATTAGTACCGAGAATTAGCTAGCTCTAACTAGACTCAATCAGATGTTCCACAGAATTTCCTGATTGACTGAAAAATTCCATGAAAAATTCTGATTGGCTCTAAGTAGTACCAGCTATATCTCGGTATTCGTAAAATTTAATTGTAAATGGGTCTTAATCCACCAGTAATAATTTATGACAAAATTACAACTTTATATAATTTACAATAGAATATCGTCTAAGGGCCAGTTGGTACTTTTTAAACACTCTATCATTATTTTTATCTTCCTGCAAGCCCAGCTTTTCGAGCTTGCTACTCCATCACAGGTGTAGTTACTCATATGTGTGCGTGATATCTACTTATCTAAACTGAAAAATTTAGTTTGGATTTAGACACAGATTTCATTCAAGGCCTCTTCAAAAGGTTTTATTCATTGAAAGACAATAAAATTATTTGAAGAGCCTAATTTTGGTAGTTGAGGAATAAATAAAAATCTTTTTTTATATGTCATATAAAATTCCAAAAAAATATTTTCCAAGCATAATAAAAGTCTAGGATTTTATTTATATTTATTTTTTGTGATATTGTTTGACGTTTTAGCGATATAAAACTATTCATCTAAAAAAAATTGGAGAAATAAAGCAAAGGGTACCAAAAAACCGTAACCAAGATGAGTTTATCTTTGGATTTTTGTTGGCCGAGCGTAGAAAACACAATTTTTGGAAGTATGCATGAAGTAAACCCATGTTAATACGACAAGTGTCACTCGTGAGACTAACGTTATAACTATCCGTTTTTTGTCGAAAGTAAATGATCTCTAGCTGACTAAGAGTGTTTACGATTATTCTTCCCACAGGCTCCAGGAGATGACAAAAATAACTATGAATTGTACCACTTGTTATATAAGAGTCTTTTTTCTTTCTTTTCCAGACATCAGCTCTTGATAAATGTGTTCCAACAAGATATACCTTAAGATACACCTGGCCTCGTTAAATAAGCCGATTTATTAAGGGGGAATTCCCTGGTTTCTTAAGATGAAATTAAGAGCACCTCGTTCTCAATCTGGTGTCAATATATAAATATTTTCCTGTCATTCCAGTGGCCAGTTTATGACATTATTGTTGAGATAAAATAATATAGTTTTAAGATGGATTTTTATGTGCTACTGCTATTACTATTATTATTGTAAAAAAAAAAAAATCATTTCTTTTACTGAACATTGATGTTGTAGAATTTAATTTTATAGCATTTTTACAGATAGTACGACGATCTTTATCCTCATGTCGTCAGAAAAAACGAAGAACGAAAAAAAAAGAAAAAGATAAAAACCCTCGAGGATAATTTCAGCCAGTAAATAAACCAAAAAAACACTGCAGAAAAAGAAAAGTGACATAAGAAATAAAACACAAATTCAACAAGGGAATGTAAGTACGTAAAATAGTAAGTACGACGGCACTAGACCCGTAAGGTCCAAACCGGCGGTGCTGATCTCCGCTTCGTGGCCCTTCAGCCAGGAAGTGCAATGGGGGCTGGGGACCAGCCATCCTGTACTTTCGCACACCCTTCCTGCTTACCTTCCCCAGATTTTTCCAGGTACCCATTTAGAGCTGGATCGACTCTGGCTAAGCTTACAGAGTCACACCACTGACCCGCGTCCCAAACCCAAATAACTGGCCACGCCAGGGATCGAACCCGTGCCCCTTGGACAATGAATTCTCAACCCAGCGCACGTCCTGGGAATGAAAAAAAAATTGAAACAAAAAAACAAAAGCTTTGTTTCTTCGTTTTATTCACTGGCTGAAAATTATCCTCGTTCGGTCTGACAGCGCGCAAAAAGGGAGGCGGTTGTCCTCCCGGAATTTTTGCTTTGTTCGTCCAGTATTTTCGTTGCTCTTAAAAAAAACCTTCCCGATCTTCATTTCTTCGAATTCGTTTTTAGATTTGTAAAAATTTATCCTCCCGGTACTTATTCATCTTTAGGTACAGCGACCTCGACGCAATTTATCTTCGTTACTCAAAGGACACCCCAGACCTTAATTTAAGAGAGAATATGTCAAAAACACAGTGACGCATTCAAGCGCATGACTAGATATTTTCATATTTCAATATTGGAAACGATGTGTCTAATTAAAACAGAAACGTCACAAATCGAACGCAGATACAAGTAAGTTATGCACTTACGAAATAATGTCAAAGGTGAGAAGATCAAACCATTGGGATTGCCAATAGACCAGTAGATAGTTCAAAAGCCACGAACTTCCTTAAGAATTTACCCAGGGATTACTCTCAATCTCCCATTTCAGAAAGCTACTCATTGCTCACTATTCCTGGGTATTCCCTCGGAATCTAGTGAGGGATTACTTACTATCCCCCACTTCAGAAGGCTACTCATTATTCGCTATTGCAGGATATTCCCTCGGAATTACTGACTATTCCCCACTCCAGGAAGCTACTTATTCCACTCGGGGTAACAAACCAACGTCGAGCAGTGCCTTTTCACGACACACATGGTCCATTAAAATTAACAAGAATTAGTCGAAACATATATTTTCCTGGACAAGATATAATTTTAAAGTAGATTTATTTTTGTTTCCATCCTTTCTTAAAAGGATACAGTTGCCAGAAAAATGTACGGTCAAATAATTATATAAGCTCGTGAAATAATGGTATCCCTACACGTCAACTCACAGCTTAGTCCCTAAATAAACAACTACACTTAACAAACTAAACAAGCGAACTATCTTGACAACACAGAAACTAAAGAAGCAATTCAACAAAGATAAAGTCAAAACACGGACAACCGAGTGGGTACGCACTCTACTACCTCATGGGTTCGGAAAAACCACTTGTATCTAGCTTGCACAATTTTGGAAAGTGGCCAACACTTTGTGGACACCTCAACGCGGGTTTTCTGGTGTTGAGATACCTGGATGGATTTGTTTCAGTCCCCTCAACTTAATTTTTTCGGTACCCGTCTGCTTTGCTATTTAGAACCAATATGGGACCTTCAGCTTGTACGAGCTGAAAGGCAATTCTACCAGAATTTTTCTCCAATTTAAAAGTATGTTCTAGTTCCTATTTGTTATTTTTGAGGGGGAATCAGGGGTTGCAATTATTAACAATATTTTTTTTCAATATAGCTCAATTATAAATAAAATCATCTCTAGTAGGATATAAGATCAGACAAAATAGATAGTTCCAAGCTGGAGAAAAAGCGTACCATTAATAACTTCTTGTCTTTGTTTTTCTTTGTGACTAAGTTTTCTTAAAATATCTGATTCAACCATTTTCGTCCAGTCAGGAGTTTCAGTATCAGCTTCAAGGTCACTATCATCTCCCCATGGAACAGCACTAGAAGATGATTCGGATTGGACGGAATTCGATATTCTACTATCACTGGGTCCAGGACTTTCGAGGCTCCTGGAAAAAGAAAAGAAAATAAGGGTTCCGAGAAAAAAATTAAAGTGCAAAATGAAAAGTTGAGATAAGGAAAAGGCAGACCAACAATTAATATCATAGTAAGAAACTTATGGAATATTATAGCTAATTTGATAAGTCAAAGTGCTTCCGCTAAATTAGCAAACAGAAGAGGTCATTCACTTTTTCATACATAATTGTATTTAAACACCTATGACCTGTTACTTTAATTAATTTTAATTGTATTAACCAAGTTATGCGTGATTTCTTTAAATGAAAAGGTCATTTAATTTTATAAAACCAAAACGGTTTATTTGTGTAAGTGTGTTAACTGTCTACTACACAGTTTATTTGTGTAGTTAAATAGTGTTATGTCACCTAACTGCATTTTGTTTAAAGCTTTTACCAAACAACTTTTATCGTTTTTCAAATGTCTTTCTTTCCTTTTTCTACTTTTGATGCATGGTGTTTTTCAACTCTAAATGTTTTTTCCTTGTAGGTTTTAGCCGTATAGTCAAGTTTTTTCTGCTGGTAAAGACTTCTGAACGTTATGCCAAAATATATGGACTTTATTGGAATATTCAATGTCTTAATTACAAGTTTTGCCCATTATTTATACAATAGCAAATATATAAAAAATAATGGCTTCTGCAAATCTAGGTTTCGAAAAAAGCTCAGCTAAAAATGTTAGTTTCCAAACTAACGAAGAATTCCAACTTTCCGAAAAAAAACGATTCACAGGGCTTACTACAGTTCTGTCTGAACAAATAAATATATGAAAATGAGAACTTCAATAAACCAATAAGTAAATCTAATTTTTCAATAGATAAGTAAATAAAAATAAGGGAGTATTTATTCTGCCTTTTTACGTCCCTGAAGAGACCCGTGTCCATATATCATAGTACCACCGGTTAATACAAATGCAGAGCAACCGAGTTTGCTCAAAGGGACACAAAATTGAGAAATTTTATAGTGAGTCACACTAGACAAAATAAAGAGATAAAGAAAAGACATAACTGTATGTAATAGACAGGCAGCGACACAAAACAATCACCTTCCAGACAAAAAAAGGAGGACTAAAGAGAAGAAGGAGGTCAAATTATGGAAGCGACCTTCCATAAATTGACCATCAAAATGATATTAGGGATAAGGCTAATGGGTGTGTGGCGTTCTAGACAAAAAAAGGAGGACTAAAGAGAAGAAGGAGGTCAAATTATGGAAGCAACCTTCCATAAATTGACCATCAAAATGATATTAGGGATAAGGCTAATGGGTGTGTGGCGTTCCAGACAAAAAAAGGAGGACTAAAGAGAAGAAGGAGGTCAAATTATGGAAGCAACCTTCCATAAATTGACCATCAAAATGATATTAGGGATAAGGCTAATGGGTGTGTGGCGTTCCAGACAAAAAAAGGAGGACTAAAGAGAAGAAGGAGGTCAAATTATGGAAGCAACCTTCCATAAATTGACCATCAAAATGATATTAGGGATAAGGCTAATGGGTGTGTGGCGTTCCAGACAAAAAAAGGAGGACTAAAGAGAAGAAGGAGGTCAAATTATGGAAGCAACCTTCCATAAATTGACCATCAAAATGATATTAGGGATAAGGCTAGTGGGTGTGTGGCGTTCCAGACAAAAAAAGGAGGACTAAAGAGAAGAAGGAGGTCAAATTATGGAAGCAACCTTCCATAAATTGACCATCAAAATGATATTAGGGATAAGGCTAATGGGTGAGTGGCGTTCCAGACAAAAAAAGGAGGACTAAAGAGAAGAAGGAGGTCAAATTATGGAAGCAACCTTCCATAAATTGACCATCAAAATGATATTAGGGATAAGGCTAATGGGTGTGTGGCGTTCTAGACAAAAAAAGGAGGACTAAAGAGAAGAAGGAGGTCAAATTATGGAAGCAACCTTCCATAAATTGACCATCAAAATGATATTAGGGATAAGGCTAATGGGTGTGTGGCGTTCTAGACAAAAAAAGGAGGACTAAAGAGAAGAAGGAGGTCAAATTATGGAAGCAACCTTCCATAAATTGACCATCAAAATGATATTAGGGATAAGGCTAATGGGTGTGTGGCGTTCCAGACAAAAAAAGGAGGACTAAAGAGAAGAAGGAGGTCAAATTATGGAAGCAACCTTCCATAAACTGACCATCAAAATGATATTAGGGATAAGGCTAATGGGTGTGTGGCGTTCCAGACAAAAAAAGGAGGACTAAAGAGAAGAAGGAGGTCAAATTATGGAAGCAACCTTCCATAAATTGACCATCAAAATGATATTAGGGATAAGGCTAATGGGTGTGTGGCGTTCCAGACAAAAAAAGGAGGACTAAAGAGAAGAAGGAGGTCAAATTATGGAAGCAACCTTCCATAAATTGACCATCAAAATGATATTAGGGATAAGGCTAATGGGTGTGTGGCGTTCCAGACAAAAAAAGGAGGACTAAAGAGAAGAAGGAGGTCAAATTATGGAAGCAACCTTCCATAAATTGACCATCAAAATGATATTAGGGATAAGGCTAATGGGTGTGTGGCGTTCCAGACAAAAAAAGGAGGACTAAAGAGAAGAAGGAGGTCAAATTATGGAAGCAACCTTCCATAAATTGACCATCAAAATGATATTAGGGATAAGGCTAGTGGGTGTGTGGCGTTCCAGACAAAAAAAGGAGGACTAAAGAGAAGAAGGAGGTCAAATTATGGAAGCAACCTTCCATAAATTGACCATCAAAATGATATTAGGGATAAGGCTAATGGGTGTGTGGCGTTCCAGACAAAAAAAGGAGGACTAAAGAGAAGAAGGAGGTCAAATTATGGAAGCAACCTTCCATAAATTGACCATCAAAATGATATTAGGGATAAGGCTAATGGGTGTGTGGCGTTCCAGACAAAAAAAGGAGGACTAAAGAGAAGAAGGAGGTCAAATTATGGAAGCAACCTTCCATAAATTGACCATCAAAATGATATTAGGGATAAGGCTAATGGGTGTGTGGCGTTCCAGACAAAAAAAGGAGGACTAAAGAGAAGAAGGAGGTCAAATTATGGAAGCAACCTTCCATAAATTGACCATCAAAATGATATTAGGGATAAGGCTAATGGGTGCGTGGCGTTCCAGACACTCGTATCATTATTTCATAAAAGGTCGTCTTATCCAAATAAAAAATAGCTTTTCATACAAGTGTGAACTGAGAACTTTCTTTCAATTTGGAGACTGTATGGCAATATTAAATATCAAAACCAAATAAGATAACAATAAGGAAAGAGGAATCTAGAATTTAAACATAAACATATTGGCAAATACACACAGAAGCAAAAAGAAAACTCCGTAATTGAGAAATGAATTGTTTAAAGGAGAGAACAGCGACGACAGAAGAAGTAAATTAATGGTCATAAATGATTTTATTATAGAGGTTCTAAATTACAGTAAAAAAAAAAAAACTAACCTTGTCGACAAACTGGAATTAGATGAGCTTCCCGAATGGGCGAATACAACTGGACTCGCCATCTCTTCACTAAAAGAAAATAAAAATATAAAGTATATAAAAAAATATATAAAATATAAAGATTACAATAAAATATTTTGACACAAAAGAATTCATGTTTTAAATTTTTAGATACTCGTACTAGGCTTACTTAGCAAACCAATTTTAACAACATTTCCCACCAAAACTATTTAAATTTTTAAATACTCGTAATAGGCTTACTTAGCAAACAATTTTAACAACATTTCCCACCTCCCAATCCCAAAGTTTTGACCTTTGTAGCTAGCACTGTTCTAAAAGCAAGACTTCCTAGACATAAAATGTTCACTTATGAATTTTTTGTTTTACAAAATGTAATAAACCGAGCATATCGGATATTCAAAAGCCAAAACAGTCAAATCCACTCTTTGTTTATTATCTTTTCACAGTTTTCGCCCCGAAGCAGTTGAATTGTTTTTAAATTTACATTTATTAAAGTGTTTACTTTAAAATATTCAAACCTAAAAAAATTTACTCAAAAGTTATATTTAACTATATATCAATTAAATTAATGGTGGATCTCTTTGCTTAGATTATAGCAAGATTAGATATTACTGGTGAAGTAGCAAACATTTTCTTAATCTCTTAGCTTTCTGAAGTTTTTAAAGAAATTTCTTAAAAATAAAAACAAACAATCAAATTATGGAAAGATATTACAATTTCAAAAATATATATATTTTTTTTAATAGCAATGTACCAGAATGCACTTAAGCCTATTACCCACAGACAACACAGACGCAAAAAGCACAAACATCATCAATGTGTCTTCCTTCTCGATTTTACTCTCGTTTTGTTCTACTGAATTGATGAATTTGCTATCTGAAACATCTATAGAACCATTCATAATCTATAATGGAGCTACTTTCAAGCTTATAGTAAAAATACACTATTTCAAAAACAAAAATATATACAATTTTGACGTCCTGACGATAAGCTACCTTTTAAAATAGCTCAGAAAATACTCCTTAGAAACCCAGTGCTTATAAAAAAGAATTTAGACATGCACTTTTGAAACAAATAGCCTACATATAACTGCCTCATAAAATTTTATCCAGTATTTGATTTTCTAAAGAAAACAGATAAAGCACGCGAATATTCCTTATCACATCGTTGACTAAGATTATTTGATTAAGAATTTACAAAGAAAAAAAAAACGCAAAATGGCAAACTTAAAAAATTGCCTTTTAAGTAAATTGTTAATGATTGTACCGCTTCTTGCAAACTGTAACTAAAACAAAATAGAACAAAAGGAAAAGAAAAAAAATAATGCAATACACGATAAAAACACATGCTATCTATTCAAGGCCGTATCCAGGGGGGAGGGGTACGGGCTTGAACTTCCCCCGAAATTTGGCTCGACTCGAAAAACGTAACAAAATGCATATAAACAAATGTTTGATGCGTTTTTTTTAGTTTTTATTGGAAACACCCGCCCAAACAAAAATCCCGAATGCGTCCTTGTATCTATCATAAGCTTATGTTTCACAAGTGATTTAAGGGGGCTCAAAGACACACATCTTCCTTCAATAGTTACCCATGCTTTCTTAAACATATACATAATTTAATCCGGATAAAATCTGTTTGAATGATAAAACAGAAAGAAAAAGACCTACATAGTTCCACAGAAATTGGGAACAAAACACCAGAAAATAAAGGGGACAAGGGAGATTGAAGAAAATACTACTACTACTACTACTAACAACTCACCGCAGCACCAAGCCGCCTGAGGCCAACACAGCTACGCACCCTCCTCCTCCACCCCAATATATTCAAAACCTCCCTTTTTACACCCCCCCCACGAATTTCCCGTTTCCTTTAAATCTTTCTTTATGACGTCCTCCCACCCCAGACGGGGACGACCTGCTTTCCGTTTAGCCCTAAACGGTTGGCCGAAAAGAACAATCTTCGGTAATCTGTCCTCCTTCATCCGCACAACGTGCCCTAGCCACCTCAACCTTTCTTTCATTATAGCCCTAGAGAGCGGTATTGAACCACATTTTTCGCATAGCCTATTGTTTGAAATACGGTCAGTCAGCCGGGTACCCAGAACAATCCTTAAGCAATTTCTCTGGAAAACATCTAGCAAATCTTCATCCGCTTTTCGGAGCGTCCATGCTTCAGAGCCATATTTGACCACTGTCATCACTGTAGCTTCTAATATTCTAATCTTGGTTTGCAGACTTATCTTCCTATTCTTCCCAAAAATTTTTCAACTATGAAAAAACACTCTGAGTCTTGGCTATTCTACTTTTAACATCTTCACTTAAATTAGGCTGCAATCCAGGTTTGACAAAATGTTAGTAGCAAGCATTTTTAATGAGGCAAATCTGTGTCATTATTATCATCGGTATGACTACAAAATTACAACTTATAAAGACTAAGCTCTTTTAAGCCTAGGAAGACCTTAGTAACTTCACAACCGTTCCTGGTGGATGTTAAGTTTAAGTAACTTTTGTAGTTAATGTATAGCTACTATGGTTTACAACTAAGACATATTAAAACGAGATGTTGACTTACAATACCAATTATTTTTCTAACAAAACCCACTGATTTAACTACCTAAATGTTCAAGAGGAAATCTGGCGACCAATAAAATGGTCAAGAAATAACAACGAACGTGCAATTCACTTTAAACAGAATCTACAAAGCAAAAAAATTGTTGCCAAAACTCTCATATTTTAAGTTTTTGGGTAATAAGATTCCAGTTTTAATGAATTTAAGAGTGCTTATCTTCCGTGTTTTTGAAAATGATAAAAGAGCTATTCAACCTACGCGCTAAAAGGAATTTATTATATTTAAAACGGTGCACTTCTTAGGAACTAATCGTCTTCTTCAAAAATGTAAGAAGAAATGTATATACCACTGTTGTCAAGAGGCGCTCCTTTTTCAATAAATAATTACTTTATAGGATTTCTTCCATTTTAAATGATGCTTGCATTTATTTTGTCAATGAGTATCAAGGAAATCAGAAAAATGAAGAGACACAAAGAAACACTTTCATCCCCAAATACAACCAAGGAAAATATATATTTTTTTTTGCGGCTGCTGCTCGGAGAACTGAAAATTTTAAGACTAACAGTGAAAGCGTGGGATGGATTTGCCAAAGAAATTTGTACTTGAAAAGTTTGGTTTACCATTCAATGCAGTTGGATATGCAGTTGCAGAAAATATATAAAGCATTTATATATATATTTCAAAATGAGACAGTAATCCCATGAGTCTTCAAAAGAAAAATCTTGGGAATGAAAGTGATGAAGTGAATTATTGCGTTATGTTTGCTTTTTCACAATTACAATTCAACGGTGAAGATATTTTTGTTGTGGTGATTGAATCCTTAAAAGGTTCATCTTTTTGCCCAAACGAAACCAGTCATTCGGTAGCAGGCATAGATTGGGAGAGGGGATGGCAAGCCTTTGAATCCTCCAAAATCTTATTTTTTTTATTTTTTTTTTTACCATTTTCTGCATAATCACATGTTTTCACGTATCTAACATGTTTTTTTTAACCCCTCCCCCAAAAATGAAATACAGCGTATGTACCTTCTCGGTAGTAGGGATAGTTAACTTTTCCTTGCTACTGTTATTTTTTTTTCCTTGAAAGATCACGCGCACTTATCAAATAAGTACATAAGCCTTGCTTTATTTAGCTGATAATTTGTTTAGATAATCTTACGTTGTATTTTGCTACAGCTCATTCTATTAATTATGTTATAATATTAGGTCAGTGCCTTATTCTGTATTCCCATACCCCTTCCATCGCATTTATTACTACAACTGTATAAATGAGGAGAGAGGCAAAAATATCTAGGAAAAAATTATCTCCCTCAAATTTGGAGAACCAAATTCTCGTCTTGTGAAACTTCTGAAAATTCGGTGATTTTGGAAGAATTGCTTAGAGCTGTTTCTGAATGTCAAGAAAATACAAGCATCATCATTAAATAGGCTCAATATTTTTTTTGCCTTAATCTAACTTTAAACACTTTAGTCTAAATTCGTTTATATATATATATATATATATATATATATATATATATATATATATATATATATATATATATATATATATATATATATATATATATATATATATATATATATATATATATATATATATATATATATATATATATAATAACAGTAGCAAGGAAAAGTTAACTATCCCTACTACCGAGAAGGTACATCGCTGTATTTCATTTCTGGGGGAGGGTTAAAAAAACATGTTAGATACGTGAAAACATGTGATTATGCAGAAAATGGTAAAAAAAAAAAAAAATAAGATTTTGGAGGATTCAAAGGCTTGCCATCCCCTCTCCCAATCTATGCCTGCTACCGAATGACCGGTCTCGTTTGGGCAAAAAGATGAACCTTTTAAGGATTCAATCACCACAACAAAAATATCTTCACCGTTGAATTGTAATTGTGAAAAAGCAAACAAAAGTAACAAAACGCAATAATTCACTGCATCACTTTCATTGCCAAGAATTTCTTTTGAAGATTCATGGGATTACTGTCTCATTTTGAAATTTTACATGGAAAAAGATCTAGAGTTTTTAATATTTTTATCTTCTTTATTTTCACCCAAACCCTAAAATACTAAACGATAAAAACCAGTGTTAAATCAGACAAACTGGATTTTCCTAAAAGAAACGAGTCTATTCATCTAGTACTGGAGAGACATTCTTTAATTGCGTCAAAAATATCTGTTTGCGCCATACATTGAATTGACAGTTTCATGGAAATGAAGTCCAGAAACTGTCATTTCTTTTTAATCAGACAGGTGGCCAGGCGAGGATTGGCTTGTTTTTCTCTTAGGTATTAGAGCCAGGAAGAGAAATACTGAGAACTGACACTGCGTTGCCCAAAACAAAACCACATCAATTCCCCCCTAAATTGTTTCCCTTAGCCCTCCTTTTCAGATATACGCCCGAGCCACAATGTGGTCAAAATTGTGGATAAACACAAAATTACAGATGTCAGTCAGCAAATCATGCCACGAATATATTGTGAAGTTTGGCAAATTCAACAAATTTATTTTTATGATTGACCAATCAGAGTGAAAGCTTAATATGAAAGAAGTTACAAAATATGAAAGCTCGGAACAGCAGTTTATCTATCCGTATGATGAATCTAACAAACAATACAAAACTTACTGTAGGTACCAGTGGTATCAATTCACAAAAATTTAGAACGGGGTAGGGGGGAGGGGGATGTATTTTAAAATCAAGGAGGGGGGAAAATTTGTCATTTTCTCAACTTTTTTTGGTACTTGTTAATTATTCAGAGCACACTCAAGAATTTGATGCGTATATCTGTAAGAACCGGTCTCATATTTCATTGGTGTGTTCACTTCTTGGGTGACAGAATGCATTGGACTTATATAATCTGGCCTGTATATTTGCACATTAGGGGTTGGGGTAAAGTATTTGGACAGCGTGAAGTTAGAAAACATTTCTTATTTCATAATATGCAGAATAATTGTAGCTGACACATTTTGCATGCACACCCACTATACTTTACCCCACCCCTCCTAATGTGCAAATACATAGCCCAAATTATATAAGTCAAATGAATTCTGTCACCCGTCACTTGTCTTTGTGGCTATGAAACCGGTTTTCTCAGATCTTATATTAAGATCAAAGTTTTTGAGTGTATTCTGAATAATTAACAAGTACACTTTTTTTAAAAGAAAATGCAAAAAAGGCACTTTTCAATGAAAAAACAAAAAACAAAAAGGTATTTTTCAAAATATAGGGGAGGGAGAGAAAAATAGGGGGAAACAAGCCCCGTACCTCCCTCTCCCATATTGACACCACTTGTAGACAAGATTTTAGAACATGTCTATTGTTGATATGGGCGTCTCAAACAAAGTTTTTGCTATTTAAAGTTTCTTCCTATGTACAGGGTGGCGAATGTGGTCCATACGTCTCATTTGCACAACCTTCCGGTATCACTAGTTTTCACAACTGCGCTGTGAAGATTTTAAAAACCGTACCAAACATCCCAAATTGGAACCAACGATTTTTTTCTGATAGACAAACATATTTTTCTCCGGTTTCTCTTTAAGTTCTTTACAGTTTTTCAATAAGATTCTAGGTTTTAGCTATAATTAAAGCTTGGCTTTTTTTTTTTTTTTGTTCTTGACGTACTCCGCTTCTTTTTTATAGTGGGTAATAAATAAATTATTATAAATTATTATAAATTATTATTATTATTATAGATTAATTTAAAAAAAATTTTCCACAAAACAAGTTTTTCAAAGAAAAGTAAAGAGCTCCACTAAACCAAAAATGAGGAGAAATAAAGTCAAATAACCTTACAAGCGTGAAACTACCACAAATCACCATGAGTAAAGGTGATAACCCCCGTGCCTTTTCAAGACCAGAACATAATTTGCACTTTACTGCCAACAAAATACATAAAATACAAAAAGAAAAAAAATAAAAAAACAAATGACCGGGGATTGTCAGTTTAATATACATACATTGATATTTAATCTTTAATGTTTTAATAATTTTGTATTTACTAAAGTAAAAAATAAAAACATTTTAAATGTATTTTGTTTTCAATGAAGTGCAAATTATGTTTTGGTCTTGCGAAGGCATGGGGGTTTTTAGCCCTACTAATGTTAACTTTTGCTCGTTTTGAATTTGACTCAGTTATTTTCTCAATGAACCACATCCGAAGTTTATACGACCATTCTTTCCATAAAAATTAAATGTTAATAATGGGCAACTGGTATAAATAATAGCCCTTGCCATGAGGGCCGAGGGGGGTGTCATCCCCAAAGACATAATTACTATAATTACATAAAGACATAATACTGTGAATATAATGAGGGCCGGGTGTTAAATTAACGAAAGTATAGATTGGTTGGCAGTCCAAACTTAAACAAATTTACTTTAAAACAAGCTTGAAATATTTCCGCAGTCAAAACTGTAATCAAACCATAGACAGATGAAAGTATATGAAGAAAAAACATATTTAAGGAGATTTTTTTTTAATTTTTCCGTGAAAGGGGTCTTTCAAGTTGATATTCAGTTATTCCAACTTGTATTTGTAGATTCTAGAGGTTCTAGATTCTTCCAAAATATGTTATTTTGGGCAAAAAATATTTTTAATTGAGCGCAAAAAGGAGAAAAAACATTTTTCTTTTTTTATTTTCACCGAAAAAAAAACAAACACATCTATAAACTTTCTCCCCAATACTTCTTTAGTCACTCGATATATATATATATATATATATATATATATATATATATATATATATATATATATATATATATATATATATATATATATTATATATATATATATATATATATATATATATATATATATATATATGTAATATATATATATATATATATATATATATATATATATATATATATATATATATATATATATATATATATATATATATATATATATATATATATATGTCCTAACACCAAATAATTACAAAAATCAGTTTTAAATTAATAAATACAATATGTTCATGAGTTCGACAAGATAAAAACTTACTTCTAAAAATTTCTAAGACAATCCCTGAATTTTTCTACAATTTTCAGTTTTGACAAATACTCAGGGTTTATCTCAGTCAAAAAAAATTAACCATGCCCGGGGAATGAATACCTCAAAGATTAAATTAATCCTCACACACATCCAACTAAGGAACGCAAATCCTAAACGACAAGCAGAAGGAAACGAAAATATGAACTAATTTTAATTTATTAGTAGAAAAATCACGCATCATGAATGAATGTTGTGTAATTACTGAATAGCATTTCGACAATAAGGCGTATCTTAAATCAGTGCGTCAGAAAAGTAGATAGCTCCACTGAGGCAGTCGTTACAAATATTACAGTCTTTGGTAGGAATTAACGCAGTAATTCATTCCAGGGGTAGGGGTTCCGTTTGTCAAAACCCAGTTTCGGGGCCAATCGTAATAAATACATAAAAAGAAAAAAATGGTCAAAGTAATAGTAAGTAATAAGTAATAGATGGTAATAAATAGAAACAAATAACAATAATAATAAAAAAAGGGAAATAAACAAGTAAAATAAAAAAAATAATTGGTAATAAATAGAAAAAGAAGATGTAGGCCTATGGTTTGCCTTAATGGGACAGGGAGTATATCCTTGGGTCTTCACTCGAAACTTTGGGATTGTCTTCATATATTTCTTGCACATTCTGTGCGATTAGCCTGTTTGTTTCTTGAGGAGAGCACACAGGCTTAAGCCCCCGCCCTGCCCTTAGTACTTGATTTCTGGGGACGAGTCTTCAAACAGAGACAGTTCTTGTTTTCTCTGAAGGGACGGCCAAAAGACAAGATTCTCTTTACTCAACACTGCACATATTTCTTTTTATTCCGCCCTTATTATAAAAAATATCTTATGTGATAGAAGCGTATTTTGTAAATTGTTAAGCCTTAAGAATGGCATGGTACTACTGGCCCTGTCCCCAAAAAGCATCCCTTGCATTTGGGCTTAGGAGGACAGAATAGTGTCGAAGCTTAAAATTCTTATTATATTTATTAAATAAGATACCTGATTGGATCTGAACAGAATCTCTTTGAATCCAACCCTTCCGACGATAAGTCAGATAAGGGAGGAGAACTTGCAAACTTCATCGACGTGATCCGCATTAAACTGGCCATATTCTTGACACAACACACCTTCGACTTTTACAGCTCTTATAACCAGGCCGTAAATGTCATCAGTTATAAACACTGGAGAAAGAGTTACACTAAAATATCTCCCAGCTCCAGAGAGAACCAATTTGTTGTTAAGGATTATCGATCTATGAACACAGGTGATGTAATTCCTTTAAGAAAGAAATGGACAATGCTCTTGCGTGATTTTATTTAGACCTTTGAACTTGACTTCAATAGTTTCGTTTACTATATAAACTTGTACTTACTGAAGCATATATAAGAAGTTATAGCGAAAAAGAGTAAGGTATATATGACACTATTAATGTTTTAAACTATCATCCAACAAAACCGACACGACACATGTTGAAACTGAAGTCACCGAGAAAACATAAATCAAGCGAAAAAACACTTAAATAATGGTCCGATATTTCGCACAGATCCTTAACTTTATAGATTGATCCATTTCTCAACACATCACAACAAACGAGGCGATAAATGTGTAGTTCATTTGCAGCAGAACCTCTGCAAGTGACTAGAACAATCTCGGGAAAAACCTAGGAAATAACTGTTCCATGCATCTGAGGTAAAACGCTTTTAATAGGGCGAAAGGCCAGAAAATTTTGTACTACAACGCATTCTATTGACCATAATCGAAGATGCAAATATTGCTATTTCGGGATGCAAAGAGAAATGTCAGAAGAGACTGCGATAAGAGGGCGTAAGGGAAATAATTCATATTTAATTAAATGCTCGGGGATAGAAATGACAGTAGGATATTAGTAGCTGCAAGAATGTAATGCGAATGAAATCGTGCATAATGAAACAAGCATTTGAAAAAAGATGTATTCATCTATGAAATATGGTATAAAAAAACGAGGAGGCTTCGGAGTCGATTTATATTCAATCCAATTTTTATTGACAATTTTTGATTGTCTGTGGTAAACTCATACTTCCATAATCAATAGCAAGCAAATAGCAGGAGAAAAAAACAGTGGTAGACATAATATCAAACCAAATCATGTGTCTAAGGACTGGGCAAAGGATAAATTCATCCACTGAACATAAAATAAAACTTGACCGAAAAAAGAAAAATTCAATTCTTCATAAAAATAGCACTCTTACTCTATGAAATTGAACAGGATATAAATGATCGGGGCATAACCTGACAAAGTCTTTAATCAACAGAAAAAATAACGTATTTGTTTGATGCAGACAAGACAAATGTACATAAAAACAACTTGGCAGATTACGAATTGGCGTGTGGCGTGAGGTAAAAACAGCACAGATGTGTCAGTTTATTGGCTATATTTACCTCAACCATAGGTCCCAATTGGGGAGGGGACAGAGTCACCGGTAGATTTTATTTCCCCTCTTAAAATTAAAAAAATAACTATTTTTTGTATCTTCAATGAAAAAGAAAATCCTTACCCCCTCCCACCGAAATTTCGCCACTGACCTCAAAATAACAAAAGTAATAGCAAAGAGGAAGAAACAAGTTTGTTCATTAAAATGCATGTTCAATACCTAATACAAGGGGATTAGTTAAATTCATAATTAGGCTATATTTTCTTATATTTTTCTTGGTTACATTTTCTTATAAATTGTTTAAAAAATATATACACCGACGAGATTTTATCATTGAAATTATTGAAAAACGATATTCAAACTAGCTTACTATGGTTTTATGTATTTCTACAACCCACAATTTAATCTTATTCCGCAGCGTCTTATAATGAAAACCAACTTTAAAGATATTTCACTCACAGGTTCCGGCTCTTTCTGAGGTATCTTCAAACATTTCCCTTTCAAATACTGATGTAATCTTTAAATTCTTCTTCTCTGCGTTCTTTATCACTTTGAAATTCCACCCCAGTCAGTGCTAACCAGAATTTTCATTTGGTGATCTTTTTTTTCTTTAAAGTGTTTTAAAACTTGTAAAAATATATTTGCTCTGGATTCTAGTTGCTCTTGATTGGTTAGTTTACATCTTCTCCTGTTTCAAATAACTTCCCCTTTCCTTCCTGTTCTGCAATATCTTTCTCTGTCTTTTAATCCTGTTCAGCCTCACTCTTATAAATCTATGCCTCTGAGGTTTTAAATTATCGTGTTTACGCTAGTTTTTACAACTATTTTGGTATAATAAGGTGAGCATATGATACAGCAGCATGTGATTTGAGTGGACAAAATAGAACAGAAGAGACAAAACAGAATATATACTGTAAATTGTACGCTGGCTAAGAACAATTAATTCTTGAAATGCATTTTTTGCTGAGCGCAGCATTCAAATAGAATAAGTTCACAAGTTCGTTTATTTTATGATCAATTTTATCTTTGACATCCGAAGCTTTTTCAAATCACAACGAAGTTGCCCAATTGAGTTTTATTTTCACTTCTTGGCTGGATGCCAGTCATGGCCGCGTACAGAGAGAGAGAGCTACCCGGTTTGGACCCCCCCACCCAAACTCTTTGCCCGACTCGTACAAATATACCAAAAATACATGTAAACAAATCTTTGTTGTATTTTACGCGTATAAAGATTTTTTTTTTGTAAACTTATGTTGCTATGCGCAACATATTCATGTCAAAGAGCTTGCATGTGTTAAGCGGTTCTAGGCGTTTACCCCCCACCCCGCAGAAAATACCCCCGCGGAAACCCCCCTCCCCCGTGGATAATAAGGCTTTCCAAATTTGAGAATTTTATTTGAGTTTTATTTTTCGTGGGGGGAAGGAATTTTGGTACTTGTGTATCATACGCCACTCACTCAAGTTTACGCTGTGTAAAATTCGAGAACACACCAGTTTTTTCGTTAGTTTCTTCGTTACTTTAAAAATACATTTGGGCTATAGATTTGGATATTAGGGGAGGGGGGGGGGGGTAAAGTATAGCGATTGTGCATGCAAATACGTTTGGTACAAGTATTCTGCATGTTAGATTGAATTTTTTGAAGTATTTGTACAGCTTGAAGTCAGAAAATAATTCTTTCTAGGTACATAGGCATTACAAAATTACAGAAGAATAGTGAGGTATCTATAAATTTTGTTAAATAAAAAAAATAAAAAAAAAAATAAAAAATAAATAAATAAAAAAATAATCCCAGCATAAAGTAAATGTAATGTTTCATTTAAGTGTTTGTTTTTTTTTTCAGTGACCGTTTTTCCAATTACGAAGTACTATTATTAGGTTAATGCAGTGTTTCCACTTAAGTGTTTTATGATGATCGCTGATCAAAGTTTATGTTATTTGTGCCTTTCATTTATGTTATTTTACTATGTTCATGGCTATATATTTGGCTTTAAAATACACTTCTCTATCTATCTATCTAACATGCAGAATACTTGTACCAAACATATTTTGCATGCAGACCCGCTATACTTTAACCCCCCCTCCCCCAATATGCAAATCTATAGTCCAAATTTATTTCTAAAGTAACGAAGAAACTAATCAAAAAAACGGATGTGTTCTCAAATTTTACACAGATAAACTTGAATGAGTGGCGCATAATACACAAATATCAAAATTCCTTCCCCCTACGGAAAAAAAAACTCAAATAAAATTCTCAAATTTGGAAAGCCTTATTTTCCAAGGGGGGGATATTTACCGGGGGGTATTTTCCGGGGGGGGGGGTATTTTCCGGGGAATATTTTCCGCGGGGGAGGGGGGGATATTTCCCGAGGGTAAATGCCGGCCACCCTCTTAAGCACTTTGAACGGTGATTAAGCAGCGTCTTTTGGAAAATCGAAGGCTTTTCCTGTCTACGTTGATCCTAAGTAACATATAAAAGCTTATAATGTCTTCTGAAACGCTGTGCAAAAATACCTTTTGAGAGGAAGTTCAAAATGGCCAATTTCCAGAAAATAGTTTATCTCGTGAATTTAAGGTTATTGAAAATCTTGGATCTTTCGTCAAGATAAAATATACGTCCCAAAAAACTTTTCATTCTTTAAAAGTCTTAAAAAATTGAAGTATTTCAATCTTAGTCGTAGTAACTCGTATAGCCATTGACCGTTCCAAAACTAGTTTTCCGCCAGATATTGGCACTTCCCCAGGGGAGGGGGAGAGAGTTCAACCTAAAAAAGATTGTATTTCACCCTAATGTTTTTCAAGTTTTGAAAACGTTTGTTTTTTATAAGGCATATGTTATATAAGCATTTAGGAGAACAGATGAGGTAACGGCTTATTGACATAGAAACATTTCAAGAACCGAAATATAATAAAGATATTTTTAATGACAGGCAGACGAATAGGATAAATGATTAATGGTTCAGCTGTAGAGAGTAATAGCTACAGTTTTTTTTATTATTCTCATTGGCGTTTTATTTTCCATTCTCTACTTTACTATTTATTGTTGACTAACACCACTGCCAATTACGCTGAGATTCTAACTGACAACTCTGAAACATTCAAATTAACAAGTGGCAGAGTATGTACCTGTTGGAGGGTTAGTAAGAGACTAAATAAAAATAAATCATTCGTTATTCCTCCGCGCAATTTCTCCTCCGCAATTCCACATTTTAGAAAAGAAGCTGTATAGAGGGCTTGCCTACTTTTCCAAATTGTATGTTCAATGTGGGACGTGAGGTGGAAGTGTCAACGTATGACGACAGGTGGTCTGGCATAGTGGGGGGGGGGGGGTGTGCCCACTCTTGGTACGAAGCATGCAAACACGGCGCACCAAGTTCGCGAAGAGTAGGCTACCCTCTTGGGCTTCAATATCCCATTCAGCACTCTAAACCCGATTGTATTACATTTCCTTTAATTATCTGACATTCGGCTTTAGTACAAAATCTTGTAGGGACGTGCGGGTGGGCACGTGGGAAGAGAACTTCAACTAAAACACTTGTAAGGATTTTACGATTTCCATAAGTATTCATTTTAGTATATTGGAATCGGGTTCAACCTAGAAGGACGAGCATCAATCCCCTTCAAAATTTCAAACGTTCGACCATTAGTTTATCATAAAACAGTGCAGCATGTATAATTTTCACTTAAAATTAAGAGCAAGTGGAAAATCCCTTGGATAAGAAGTCCGAATGCAATAAACCCAAAATGAGTTCACGATCGTAGAGTCAGCAGTAAAACATCTTTCATCTCCAGATTCTTGATTTAAATTAGCGGAGCTTTATCGAACGAAAACGTGGTCACAAATTACAAGACAGGCGCCCCATTGACTGATTCGAAAAAGGAATGTTTAAAAATTAGTCTGGAATTCAAAATGGTGTTAACCTTGTCAACCACCATGACCAACACGCACAGATATCTCAGGAAATAACCCAACACTGATGACTTAACAACGCAAGCGATAGAGCTACGAGCTACTTGACGCCTAGGAAAGAATAAATCAATCAACCAAACCTACGGATTTCAAAAAAAGAAGAAAAATCTATACTTTTTTTCTTAAATCTAAAACTTTTACGTTGACACGTTGAGAAATGATTTTTATTGAAATTCTGTCCAAAAACATATGCGGAGTAGTAAAAAAAAGAAGACAAATTTAATGCGTATTTATAGTTTGTTCCCATATTTAACAACAAACCTTTAACTGTCATAACCAACGATTCTTCAAAGTATATGGAATTATAACATTCCCTATTCGGTAATATGAATAAAATTTGGTAACCAATCGGAACTAATTTTCCCAATAAAATGTTTATTTTCTTTTTATGAAAACTGAAAAATTGACAACAGAAACCACCAAAACTTTTTTGATAAAATGAAACTAAACTAACGTAAGCGATAATCAACAACACCAAAAAGGCACCATATGTCATAAGAAATCTAAAAAAAAAATTCAATAGTACGTACTAGAATTTGACAGGGCTCGTGCTGGAGCCTTTGGTAGTCAACACGGTGGTAATCATCAACTTTTCCTTGAATTTTGAAACCTACTTTTCTGCAATATGTATAGAACTCGGTACGCAGTTGGAACAAATTTTTCAAGAAACTTTAAAAAATATATTTATGAATTCAATGATTTAAGAAACTTTTAAAAAATGAAACTACAATACGCGGTAATCGAAAATGGAAATATGAAACGTATAGGCCTACATGGTACTGGTTAATACCAATAAAGATATCTCCATATCTTACGAAGAGCGCAAAAACAAAAAGCAAAACCTGATTTCTTGTAGTTGTTATCAACAACCAGTTGATCGAGCAAAGAAGGTACTTTTAGGTATCAAAAATCTGGGGTAAACAATTATTTTATATTATATTGAATGATGCGTAGGTAGTCAGTATTGGTATCACAGCTTGGTTTTCACAGAATCTTACGAGGCTTTTACGATTTTAGCGGGTCTTTTTCTTAAACTGGCGAGTAACAACCGAGCATTCAGTGACTGTGTATGCATCAAGAAATTGCATCATGTGGATGCATTCCTTGATCATTAATGTATCCTTAGAAATATGAAAGAAGAAGAACACACTGATGTCACAAATGTCGCTCAGGAATCCCATTTAGAACACCATAAAAAAGTACCCTCCTCTCAAAAATTTTCGGCAGTTTCAATGTCTCAGAATATGGACGATTGTTGCTCATTTTATTTCAAGTTTATTCATTTTCGTACTACAGCTGATACGGGCTTAACATAAAAAATTACTTATTATAACTAAAATTGGAGTTAAATCTAATTTTGTAGGAAGAATCGATTTTTGGAAGGGCCACCAGAACGAGCCAGTCCCGGCCACCGCGTCGTTCCCTTTTTACACCCGCCCAAGAAGTTCCCATTTCCTTTAAATCTTTCTTTATGACGTCCTCCCCCCCCCAGACGGGAACGACCTGCTTTCTGTTTAGCCCTAGACGATTGGCCGAAAAGAACAATCTTCGGCAATCTGTCATCCTTCATCCGCACAACGTGCCCAGGCCACTTCAACCTTTCTTTCATTATAGCCCTAGAGAGCGATACTGAACCACATTTTTCGTATAGCCTATTGTTTGAAATACGGTCAGTCAGCCGGGTATCCAGAACAATCCTTAAGCAATTATCCAGAACAATCCTTAAGAACAATCTCTCGAAAACATCTAGTAAATCTTCATCCGCTTTTCGGAGCGTCCATGCTTCAGAGCCATATTTGACCACTGTCATCACTGTAGCTTCTAATATTCTAATCTTGGTTTGCAGACTTATCTTCCTATTCTTCCAAACTTTTTTTTAACTGTGAAAAAACACCCTGAGCCTTGGCTATTCTACTTTTAACATCTTCACTGCTCCCACCATCTTTACTAATAATACTACCAACGTAAGTGAAGCTGCCCACCTGATCAATCTTTTCATTACCCAACGTAACCTTTTCATCTTCACTTATTCCTAGCCTTAGTGACTTAGTCTTACTAACATTAATTTTCAAACCAATTCTAGCACCCTGAACTCGCTAAACTTGTAAAACCTCATTCATTTTGCTCACACTTTCATCTAGGATGCTTAAATCATCAGCATAATCCAAGTCCAAGAGATTTTTTCCTCCCCATTTGATTCCGTGGTCTCCCATTGCCTTTCCTGTGCTCCTTAAAACAAAGTCCATCAAAATAATCCATATAAAGGGGGATAGAACACAACCCTGCTTAACTCCTGACTTAATACAAAACCAGCTGCTAACCTCATTTCCTACCTTAACCGCAGCGGTGTTATTCTCGTACATAGCACTAATCACTTTAATGTATTTGTCTGGTATACCATACAAGGATAAAACTATATATATATATATATATATATATATATATATATATATATATATATATAATATATATATATATATATATATATATATATATATATATATATATATATATATATATATATATCTATATATATATATATATATATATATATATATATATATATATATATATATATATATAATATATATATATATATATATATATATATATATATATATATATATATATATATATATATATATATATATATATATATATATATATATATATATATATATATAATATATATATATATATATATATATATATAATATATATATATATATATATATATATATATATATATATATATATATATATATATTATATATATATATATATATATATATATATATATATATATATATATATATATATATATATATATATATACATATATATATATATATATATATATATATATATATATACATATATATATATATATATATATATATATATATAATATATATATATATTATACATATATATATATATATACATATATATATATATATATATATATATATATATATATATATATATATATTATATATATATATATATATATATATATATATATATATATATCTATATATATATATATATATATATATATATATATATACATATATATAAAAAAGAGAGAGGAAAGAAAAAAGTGGAGATAAAGGAATTGATGACAGACATCAATTTAAATGAATGGATGACAGCTTGGCCTCGCCAAATTCCCTTGGATATCACCCGGACACTGTCGAAAATAAACACGGGTCTGACGCCAATTAAAAATGAGCACTGGATCAAATATGTTTTTGTGGACACTTCCGGCGAGCGCTTCCATTCTGCCTTTACAAATCGTGGCTGTCCCGCCTAAACGCCGTATCCGACACTCACACTGAAGGGATAGTTACCAAAAGCCAATTTTGGATCGGATAGATTTGGTGTCTTGGCCCTGAGATCTCTGACAATGGTTAATAAACATATAAAATCAAAATTTTTATAAGAAATTCCTTTTTTCGGAAATATTTTCTTATGCAAATTTGTTCTGATTCGTAAACTCGCAGTAAAAAAAACAATATAATAAAAATAAATAATAAAAAAACTGCACCTACACTGTGAATCAGCAACAATTATAAATTCAAATTATGTAGTGAATAAAAAAAAGCTGATTGAAATCTACATTTTCTGTCTATAAAAGAAAATTATATTTATTAGAAAAGTATATTTAAAAGAAAGTATTTCGTTTTATTTGTAACCTTAAAAAACATGAGTTCCAACACTTCTTTTCATTAGGAGGGGCATCACTAAGTTAGGATAGGGGAAAGGGTCCCCTAAAGGTCTCTTGAAGGGACCTTTAAACTAAGGACCATGATACTATCACTCTGCGCGGAGTGAAGCTTCAGGAAAGATTTTTGCACAACGTATGGCTGATACAAATGAAGTGTGAACCACTGCCGAAGACCTCAGAACCACCGATACCAAATTAACACTGACCTCCATCATCCCTTTCTTCACGAGCAGCCACATCTCGAGTGTTATGAATTTAAGTCTCTCACTCATCTGATACCAAGCATATCAGACGAGTAAAACATGACGATGATACCAAGCAATATCTGTCTAAGTACAAGCACTTTGATTGAGTCAGATTCTAGTTAACTTTCTTTGTGAAGGCTCGCGAAACTTGAAGAAATGATTACTGTAGATCGTATGTCAGGTCAGATGAACTATATCAGAACTCGACATGACTGCATTGAACTATAGGTACAGCATCAAACTTGATATATCACATGTGATATACCAAGACATAAGAACTAAAGAAATACGGAAATTAAAAAAATAAAACGTTTTTCCACGGGGGGGGGGATTATTTTCCGCTGTGGGTATTTTCCAGGGGAGTATTTTCCGCCGGGGTATTTTCCGGGGGAAGGGGGGTAAAGGCCGGCCACCGGCTTTAACACCCTTTACAGGCTTTGGCCTGTAAAAACTGCTATCGGTATTAACAGTATAGACGAGTATAAACTTCAAAATTTTAAACAAATTTAATCTAATATAGAGTTTAGTCAAAATATATATTTTACTATGATTTTGTAAAAACCTTCGAAAGATGGATTTCAAAGAAAAAACTGACAGTTTTGGAAAATTTCAGTTCATATAAAAAGATAATAGATAAAGAAAACAACCACAAACTAAAATAATAAAATGAGAAAGATTTCAAAAAAAAAGTTGAATCAGAAAATCTATTTTTCCTCTTTCTTACATCCCCCACACACCTTTTAAAACTGCATATAATAATTGACACACAGGTGTTTGTGCAAAAAAGAGCCGTGTGGTTGAAGTCAAGTGTCAAACAGTATTTTCATTGTAACTTGACGGAATTATACTAAATATAAGATATAAGAGGTATACTGTTCATGATTATACTTTTGACAGCTATTACTTGTTTTTAAAAAACTGGGCCAAGCAGGACACTAATTTGACATTTTTGTTTTTATTATGTCGAGCGCTTTGCTATGAGAAACGACAAGGTTTTTTTTTTTTTTTTTTTTTTTTTTTTTGAACAGGGAATAGACCTACCGCTGTGGTAATACACAAATGATGTATTTTATTAACAATATGACTGAAATTCCTAGAAAAATGTCAAAGTTCGTTTTTTTTCATGAATGTATCTTTACTTAAATTTCTATCTCCACTAAAGTCTTTAAAACTCCTTGAAATTTTGTGTTCATACTTAGTAAAATTACAACAACGCTTTTATTACGTTAATTCGTTGCTGACGTACTTATTAACAGCATGAAAGAACGTAACGTGTTTAGTTTCTATCATTGTGTCTTTAATTCAATTGCAATTATCATTCTTATTGGCTTTTGAAATTTTGTTGAAACTCTATACATTACATTTTATTGCGTTAATGGGTTACTGTATCTTACAAACAGTGTAGCTGAAATTTACAAATTTTCAATATCACATCAAAAACATTCTAACATGGCGGACAGGAAAGTCTCAGATATTGGTATGTCACTTCTGGAACATGCTGATCTGAGGACAATGATCTGCCATTGATCTGGCAGGCAAATAAGTGATTAAACCTCTTCAGCTGAGGACCAGAGAATATGTAATCAAAATGAAATCATTTTGATTACAGGTTTTTGGAACGCTTTTCAAGGATAGGATTAGTCAAACAGTAAGTAGAGAATACTCATCTTCTTATTTTTCAGCAGACACAATCGGTTCAAATTGACACTGAAAAAAGAGCCATTTAGCATAAACACCGAAAATGACTAATTTTAGTGAAGAAAAAACATTTTCACTTTTATTCCTAAACGGTTGGATAATTAAGGATTAATAAGAATAAGCATTCTCTTGAGATTATGACGAGCCCTACAGCCATATTTAGAGAGGTTACTCAAAGAACCCTCAAGACCACACAATGAGATCTGTGCAGTGACCAGCCAACAGGGAAGACAGTATGCGCTTAGTCAATACTCGAGAAGAGCTCCTCCGTTGGACCTCTGTCACCCTTCAACGTTACATCCTAAGGATTGGTGATAAGGAATGGCTTTCGTTATATTTTGTTTCATAGGTATAGGCATCGCCTTTCGTTTATCAAAAGCTCCTTAATTTCAGTAGGGCTATAACTGTTTTCTAACCAAACGGCTTTACCATAAAAACAAAGTCATTCCCTCATCAAGTGATTTGACCCTCTGTGAATTCAATTTTAGTTATTTTAAACAGAAGTTCACAATCAAATCTAACTACAATGGAAGTTTTATTCGCCATAGTCTGATTTAGCTATTGTAACTTTCAATTTACCACTAAACCAAACCCAGCGTACCTTGAAGTCATCATAAAACGCAACTTCAAACCTAAAAGCGGATTCAGTCTACAGCAGCGCTATCTATACATTTCATGCAAACAACAATCTTTACCAATTCCTTGCGTTGCGAATGCCTAGACAATATTTCATGGTTTTCAAATTTCACGAACGGCTAGTGAGCCAATACCCATGAGGGTTTACTAAAATTGAAATTATGGCCTCAGTTTTCAGGAGACATACCCAAAAGATTAATCAACTATCTTTGAGTTTTTACAGACAGCTGAGCTTTATGTCCTAAGTCTCGATTCAGTTTGGTTCGACCCATATTATATATCTGCCGACCCACACTGACCAATAG